>OY987273.1:11730610-12330610 GCA_963920665.1 Straminergon stramineum
TGTCGTTGTAGTGGAAAAGACTTGTTATGGCTCTAAGTGACCTACCTTCTGGATTGGCCATCTAGGAAGTTGTGAGAGTGTTTCTTGGTCTGATCTAGTGCAACATTTGGTCTAAGGGTGTTTTGCGTAGTTTAGAGAGAGAAGAGAGTGTGAGGAATACAAGTGGTGAATCCCTACCCCTATACAAGATCAAAGGTGGACCCTTTGAAGGTAAAACAGGGGCAGTAAAAACTAGTGTATATGTGAAAAAAGACGAATCCAAAATCTGGAAAAGAGTGGATCCGGATTGGATTCTGAAAAGGTAGTGATGTGGAAAAGAGAGAAAAGAGGTGAAGAGAGAGCTTAAGTTGGTAAAATGGATAATCTCGGCTTGCAGCAACAGTCTAAAATCCCTTGGGACAATATTTCGAGTCATTTTACGACGTTTTGGTGTTGTAATGGTACTTACGCTCCACTATGCGTACGAGGTCTACAACAATTTGTATTGAGATCTTGGAAGCAGAAGGTAAAGAGCCTCACACAAATAATTCTCCACATGTCATTGTTGCTTGTGAAAGTGATTGTGACACATCAAAGTGGCATATTGCGAGGATTAGCCACAAATCGAATGCAAAATGTCATGTTCAACAACAAGGGTCGAATATCAAGTGCTCCGCCAAAATTACAAGGGGAAAGAAAGGAACCTCTACTCCAACATATCAAGGTAGAAAAGTAGATTATGGTAGTAAGCGAGAAGTGGTGGTTGACTTCTGGTTCTATTGGGATGAGATTGAGTGTTGTGTGAAAAGCTCAAAACGAAAGTGGATAATTGATTGGCCAAAGGTGCTGGAGGTTTGGCCTATTCTGTCAAGGACAAACCTAAATCGAGAGGAAACTCTACTCTTGCAACATGCAAGATTTTGACTCCAATAGTGCCCTACATTGTCGCCACGTCGACTTTTCAACATGTCAAAGATTTTCAATACTGTTTTATTTTACCAACCACCACCAAAGAATCCAGTTGCATATCCAACAGTTAGGGACAATCGAAGTATTCATAGGTTTGCAAATGCACCAACTACAAAGCAATGGAACAAGTGGGAGAGTGTTGGAAACATTAGAGGGCAAATTATGGGAGTAACCTTACTCCCCCAACTAGGCATAGGTACAATGGTCTTGCTAGAGTCAAGGATAGATGAGAATAAAAACATCTAGCGAATTACAACCGGCATGTTCCCCACGTGTACATGCCCTCACTTTATAAATATGGTTGTTTCTGCTATTGCAGGTCAACAATAGTATGTGAATAGCAAGCATTTGTACTACTTGTATAGGTACTTCTACAAGATGGATGTCAATGAAGACAAATTCATTCATGCACCTAGTTATAGCTTCAATTAGTTGAAGGTACTTCTAGTTCAAGCAGGAATTATTACAATTTCCCAATAGGCATGGATGCCTTTTTGGGAATACTTCAATCATATTGTATCCATTTACATTTGTTATGATTGACATGATTTACAACAGATGGAATTGAAAATGTCTATGCATTTCCTAAGTTTTGGAATATGTCTCATTTGTAAAGTTTTGTGAAGCAAGTTCCTGTAAATGACCCTGACTCGTAATCATAATTGAATACTGCACATATAAATATAAAAATGTATTTAATTCCATTTATTCTCTATTTTTACTACCTAATTCTTCTTCATTCCTTTGTCTCCCTTCTCTTTCTTATTTTTTTCACTATTGTATTTTTCTTGTTGTCGTTGATAATCTTTTTTCTCTTCTTTTTTGTATCATTCACCTTCTTTTTAATATCCTGTGCACATCTATTTTGATTCTTTTCATTTCTCTTCTAGATCTTCGTCCATTTTGTTTTCTTACCCTACTCATTTATGTCCTTCATTTCCCATTTCATCCTCTCTCCTTTTTTTATTCCTTTTCTTCCAATTTTTTTTCACTGCTTTTATTCCTTTAAGTCTTGACTTTCATGGCTTGTTTTTGTCATTTCTTTGTAGGACATGTTTTGTCTTTTTATAATTCAATTATTTCTATAATTTCCTACAAATTTGCGAAATATGTTTACAAGGGGGATTAAATTACATTCAACCCAAAATTAATTCTCACAATTTGAAATTATCTTATGCAACACACTTACAAATGAGACTGAGACCTAAACCACAATGATTTCTAGTAGACATCTCACTCTAACCCATGAATTGTCTACTCATTCTTCATTTGTCCTCTTATACTAGTAAAGTCCATATTTGTTATATTGAGACTTTTTGTAGTCTCATTTTTATCCTTGACTTGAGGATAAACCTCTTTATCTCTTTACTAGTATTTTCTTATAAATAGGTAACAACACCTTTTCAAATTTCATTATAGGATCATTGTATGAGCATTATTTATTTTTGGTTTCAATTCCTATTTTTTTAAATGAATTTTCCAATAACTAGCACTTTGTCTCAAAATCTATGAAAAGTCTCAATATAACGAATATGACCTTAGTACATGTTGCAAATACCAATCCATGTGGGATACTTAGAAGACCCGGTTCTTTGTGTTCCTTTGAGTCAATCAAAAAGTTAAAACTAACTATTGCCAAAGTGCAAGAGTCTCCTATACATGAAGAGGTTAGTACGTTCTCTACTATAGATAATAAATTCATTGTTCAAAGTTTGCACAAAATTTTGAAAGTTTGAATGCATAGCCCCAAAAAATCAAGGACAATAAAGTATAAAATTTAATTACAATTCACGGTCATAGGGGACATGGTCATAGGACACAAAACTTTCTATAAATAGTAAGTTCTCCTCAATTTTGAAAATAAAAAGCAAACAAAAAATTTTGGAGAAAAAATTTCAAACAAAATAGGGTTTAGGGGCTCACCACTCACAAGCTCCACCCTCACAGCTCACACACTAGAGTCATTGCAATGGGGTGTTTGCTAGCTTGTCCCTTCATCCGTTGCACCAAAACCCCATCCGCCTTCTCAATCTGAATTCTCCGTCCGCATGTCACTATCCTATCCACTTTTTGTCAATGGCCGTACAATCCAGCAAACGGCGATTTCAGACTGCATGATCTTCTCGTTTGCCTTTGTGCCGTCCAATGTGGACAAACGCTTCCACCTACCCTAAATTGCCGACCCCATAAATGGCGGCGCAAATGGCTCATTCCTTCACAATCGTTTCCCTTTTGAAGTGGGTGATCCAATGCCTTCGCAAATCTATGCACCCCTTCCAACTTGGAGCGTGAACGATTGTGTTTTAATATTAAATAACTTTTATTAGTGTTTGGGGGCTGTCCCAAATTACAAGTGTTTAATTTTGTGTGAGTTCATTTGGTTGTTTTAAAGGACTTCTTCATTGTTCGAGTTTATTACCTTGTCAGGAACTTAAGGTATTTAGTTTTACAGTTGCCTTGGTTTTCAATAACACCAAGCATAGTTTTTTTCATTCCAATTTTTCATTTATCCTTTTCAACATGTGGAAAGAGTGTTTCCAAATTGCATTTGAACTTTGAAACCTTTTTGTTTCATTATTAATTGAGGTTCAGAGGTTACGATGTCATGTGGAAGTGGTAGAGGAGGTAAGAAGGGGAAATCCCAAGAAATGAATTGGAAAGATTGGGCAAATGTGACATGTGTAGGGGAGCTTGGATGGGAGGAGGAGCCCAAGAAAATGTGGGATTGTACAACGTGCAAAAAGTATGTTAAAATGATGCACCTCTCCAAACTATGGTCAAGTGATCACATAGAGGTGTAGGTTTATCTTTGGGAAGGAGAAATGTCCACATGTAGGAGCAAACAAAGGGTGCATCTTCTACATCCTCTTCATGCATTATACCATCCTTTTGCCTAAAATTTGCCTCATCATGGATGATCCTTGAAGCCAGCTAGAATCCATCCAGTAATCTCGTATACGGCTCTAGAGATGCATTGAAAGCTGTTCAAACACCTTTCAAATAATCTTTTATGGGGTCATTCTTCCTCCTAAATTCTCCAGATTTGTCATCATTTGCCATTCTACTCCACTATACAATGAAACCATTCAAACCTCTTTTGATCTCATCAAGAGAACGCATCTTCTAGGGAACTAGAGATAGTGGATCACTACTTAGTACTATTGTATGCCCGTCTTCAATCTTCTACCACAAGCAAATTCCGTTGTTGTACTCTAGCAACCATTTCTTGTTTGTACATAGATTCTTATATTCCATCAAAGGCCATCCATTGGAATGACAAGGTACGTTTTACAATCTGTAAAGGATTTCATAAGTCTTGAAAGAGTGGAATAGTTATTTGTCTTCAACTTAGTACTCCATCGACCAAAAAGAGCGTCAATGTCTTCATGAGTGTGCCTAACAATGAGAAAGTTGATATACACTTCGCGAAAAATGCCTTTGTACACAAGCATGGAACAAAAAGCAAAAATCCATCTATTCTTATTGTCTCGTGACGCATTATCCTACTACAATATCAATATAGGTGGTAGAGATTGAGTTGGAATTGATTCTTTTGGAAGAAGAAGGAGGGAGTCTAAGCAAATATCTGACCCTTGTAAAAAATTTTGAGTTAATGTAGAGTGTGTATTCTCCTCCGAAAATAACTTATACAAGGAATTCTTCGGGGTTCTTCAACATCACGCAATAGCTTTGCAATGGAACCAATGGTATGATTTGAGTTGGAAAAATATCTAAGCCTTAGTGTGCATATCGAACATTTCCATGACCATGAGCAATCATACCCGTAATTGCAATGGCATTTTCATGGAGGAATCTATCGCTTTTGTCTTGTAAGAGTAGTGAGGAGAAGTAATCTTGGAGTGATCCATTTTATCATGGATGATGGTGAGCATCTTCTTAGGATTTGTTTTGGAAATATGCGGATTTCCATAGGACAATTCTCTATGGGCCATTTGCCCCACAAGGTGGGTATCCAAAACAAGGGACCGTTTCTCTTGTAGTATACAAAAGGGGAGTGCATGTGCTCTTCAATTGCTTGTAATTATCACACAAGTCACACCGAACAAAACTATCTCCGTGAGCCTTTGGAGTGAATTCTAAGAAGAAAACATGTCAAATGTTGCTCAAGCCACTAGAAGAAATTCATTGCAAATTACATGTTGCATTGGCCTCATTGATTTTTGGTAATTGGTCACTCCAACAAAATTCAAACGACAAAACCATTATAGGGACTTTCTCCCTTGATGTGAGTGTCCTCGTTTTGTGTGGCATTTTGTCAGCATCAAGAACTATCAATGTTCCAAGCGTTGCTATAGCTTGTATAGTATGTTTCCATAGTTTTCTGGACCCCAAATTCTCATGCACCTCTACTTGCTTCCTAGCTTTGGCCATATCTTTGTACTTGTAGAAGGTAGCTTTTGAAATCTTGTGAATGGTCTACCATGCAATGAGACACACTTCCCTTCCTTTCAAGGTTGTCCACTCCTTTGCCAACAAGATCTTTATGGATCTACCTATACACCTCAAGAAGACATTTCTTCCGAGTATACACCCCGTCATTTACATGGAGTTGAGAACAAATGGCTTGAATTTGCCCATGCAGAAAGGGCTACAAGAAATTCTTTGGACAACATGTTTTTGTAGAAACTTCAATGATCACTTATGCAGTGAGAAGGGTCTCTTTTTGGGGAAGGAAGTTAGGCTCCATTCTTTCACAAAAGCTTTCATACAAACAAACCCCATTATGAACTCTTTGATTAGTAGCATTCATGGCTATGTTATACATATGCTTCTAGTTATGATCGTACAAACTGACACCATCAAGAAAAACACATTTGATGTGCCAAGAGTGCATCGACCACATCCATGTATATAGAACTTCTTCCTCGCACAAAAACTCCACAGTATGAACAGAAACTCAATCATTGCCAAGAGACTTTCCATCATTGTCCACGACGTGATCAAGATTGATGTTTTGACAAACTGCATTCACGACTTCAACCCCTACTTTGGTACGGAGAGTGATTGGTTTGAAGTTCCATTTTCGACAAGGGATCCCTTTGCAAACATAGACATCAGGTGGTAATGTAGGCACCGGATTTGAAAATCTTCAAGTCCATGAATATCCATTCTACGACAAATACATCAACAATGTCAATCAATCAGTGAGAACATTGATTATCGTGTCGACGATAGTATCCAATTGTCAGCATGAGCCACACTTAATTCGAAACAAAAGACTATAAATAAAGATACATAATTTGGAACTAATTGTGTGTAAGGATATTATGAATATCTTGAAGTTGATATTGACTCTCATTCTCTCTAAACAATAGAGGATAAGCATTCAATTTCCTAAATCAATAATCATGAAATTCATGCCATTATTCTCGAATCGAGGATAAGCCAATTAAAGATACATGGCTTAATAATTTTAATTACAAAAAAATCCTCATGAATAATTTCCAAAATGACCCTTGATAAAAAAAATTGATTGATAGGGATTTTCAAGGACAATATCCATCGATAAATCACACCGACGATCAATAATAGATGACGATAGATAGATTCATTATATTATCCACTCACGAATTGCAAGAATATATTTGATGATTGACATAGATATCCTCAAGTCGATGATTAGCCCCATATTTACTAAATTACATGTTTATCCTTGAGTGGAGGATAACCCTTCACTTCTCTATGGAAAACGACCCTTCAAGGATCTTCCATTATTCCATTATAACAAAAGCATATCATAGTACAGAAAGGTTATTGTCAACTCGAGGATACAATGGATATTATTCATGAATTCAGACCACTCCGACTTATCCTCAAATCGACAACATTGGAACCACTTAGTTAGTTGAATGGTTATCGTCGACTTGAGGATATAATCCATAACATTCTTTCATATATTCCTCCTTGATTTTTGGCGAAAATATTGGAAGACATGTAGTTCACAATATCAAAGATACAAATTACAAACAATCCCATTTAGATAGAGAAACAATGAAGTTCCTACATTTCAGTCATTTGTTGATGAAACCATGAATACAAAATGATTGAGACATAAAAGATAGAAAGAATATCAAGTAGTGCCAACTACACAAATCAAAAGTCAAGGCACAACAATACTTACTAGCAAGTGTAGTCAATGTACACGCTCCTCTTCTAAAATTCTCCATTGTTTGCAAGAAGTCTATTGCAAACAAACATGGATTGGATTTGCAGAAAAGAAATTGGTGAAGCGATGTGTGGGTCATAGAGAAGCAATAAACAATGAGAACAAATTAATGTTGCAACAATGCAGGAAAAACAGAGTTGCGAAGTGAAGGTGCTGAGGAGAGAATATAGAGCTTCTGACGAGGAAGGGGGGGAAAGAATTGGCAAGGAAATTTGGAAATTAAAATTCCCTCAGAATCTACGATATTTGCCCATATTTATAGTCCACTTTCTCTGGCAAGACTTCAATACTCTTGTATGTGCCGTTTTCTATCAACTTTGCGACATAAAAGATGCAGCTCAAGTATAGTGCTAGCCCAAAAAAGGCTCCACTCATACCAACCTAGAAAAAAACTCCACTAATACCAACCCAAAAAAGGCTCTGCTAACACCAATCCAAAAAAGGCTCCACTAATACAAGCCCAATAACTTTTTTGCAAAAATAGTTAGATGCTATTGATACCTTCGCCTTACTTTTAGTTCACGAGACTATTACTTATAGGGGATTTCCAAAAATTTGCTTCTTCATTTATGCTTTGCCTAGACCCCATATTTCTAAAAATATCATTTTGTTCTTGATGTCAAGTCCTAAGGGTGTGTGGTGTAGGATTTTTTAGGGTTTAGGGTTCATGGGTATGAACGATTCCAGATTGTCCATGAGGAAATGTGATATATATTATAGTTTTTCAGGTAATGCAATTTATGTTAAGTTAATTCTTTCGTTTAGCCGAAGTAGTCTTTAAAAAGTAGCATTTCGGGGGACATTCAATGACTGCATTTTTTTTCCCATAATTCGTGGGTCGTTAAGTATTGGCCTTTTTGTATATGCAAAAAATCAAGCATTTACAATTATGCTATGCTAAAGAAATTCGTCTATACTTGTATGTAGAAGTAGTACTTCACATATGGAATATGGAAGATTCAATATGAGTTCAATAATTGAACTTCATTACAATTTTGTGTTCTACAATAAAGGCCATATTCATTATATTGAGACTTTTTGTAGATTTTGAGACAGAATGCTAGTTATTGAAAAATTCATTTAAAAAATTAGGAATTGAAACCAAAAATAAATAATGCTGAAATAGTGATCCTATGATGAAATTCTAAAAGTTGGTGTTGTTACTTATTTATAAAAAAATACCAATAAAGAGATAAAACAGTTAATCCTCAAGTTGAGGATAAAACTGAGATTGCAAAAGGTCTCAATATAATGAATATGTCTTTTATACTTAGAAAGGTTTTGTTCACTGAAATGTAAATTCCAATAATTTGTAGTATAGTTGTAATTAAAATCTAATGATATGTATTCTTAAAATAATAATTCTATGTAATTCCATAATGGCAATGTATTATGGATTTGAAATTCTACTAGTAGGAGAATTATGGTTCACTATAAGAAATCCGCCTTTTTTGTAGCGTTTTGACAAAATAGGTCATGTTTTTGTCGACATTAGTGCATCACAAATCTTGAGCTTATGGGAGGTAGATTTCTATTGGATGTTAGGAAAGACATAGGGATGTCAAACCAGAAACAAGTGGATGACGTAGGGGACATGTATATTTTTTTGGACATCAAATAAAATATGGTCCTGTTTATTAGAACATCCCTCCAAACAAGAAAGTGCCACATCAACTAGGGGTTCTGAATTCATTGTGGATAAATTTTTGTAAGTTACTATGGGCTAAGATAAAATGTAGACTGGATGTGAAAAATATAAAGGAAGGGCAACCATGTGGCATGTTTTGGAAAAAAAGGAAAGGGATGGATGTATACTATAGATGAAAAGGGAAGTCCTTTATACAAGTAGGGTAATATGAAGTATCACAACCCATATGGGACATGGAAAGCAAATTTTTTGTTCAAAGTAAATTTTTTGAAAAAACATACAAATGTTGGAAATAACATGTGGATTTCAAAAATAACATCAAGATGTCGAAAATAACATGTAGATGTTGAAAATAATATGTAGTGTTGTTATTCCCCTCTTTGAATTATCCCATATCCTTTGTCATGGACAGACAATGCATTTCAGTATAACAAGAACCTTTCCATCCTTTATTCTTACAAAATATGTATGAAGTATTTACTTGACTTTGCCATCAAAAATTCTCTTAATGATAGATGGTCAATTCTTGTTGAATTTGACAATTTTTCTTGTTTATTTTTTTAGGACTTTAATTTAAATGATTATTTTAGAAATTTAAATTAAAATATTTTGAAAATAATGGATTTAAAAAAAATAGTATGAAAATTCTCAATTAATATGAAAATGTACCACATCATCACCAAGTTGGATGAAAAAAATCTAACATGTCACTACTTGCTTGGCACGCGCCCAAGTGGAATCTATGTGGCATACATGTGGAGCATTTTAGAAAGCTTAGAACACCTATTTTTTGCATTCGTTTTCATCAAACAAGTTGACATTATGATGTATTTTTCCAAATTTGGGACATTTTTAGCGATGTCAATTGCGATGGATTTTAGGTGACATTGTAGTTGACACCCCTTTTGTTCAAAAAAACGTAATACCAAGACATCTAAAACATCACACAAAACATGGGATTCTTATAGTGGTTTGCTAAAAAATAATTTTCTCAACAAAAGATTAATGATCAAATTAAGCATTTGGTGTAGGCCAAATAATTTCTACCTATATGATGACATTGAATCATGCTCCTAATTACTAAGAGTTTACTTATGAAAAATTAGAAAATCATGATAAATCCAAAATATATAAAACCCAAAGAGTATTCTTCATTGTAACTAGCACAACCCTAAACTTGAGTTTTTTTTGACATCGTAGAAAATATAATGGAACATTGACTTTGACATCAAAGTAATCAACTCTGATGTCACCTAAAATTCATTGAAATCGACAAGCCAAAAACATACAAATAAACATCCATTTTGAGCTTGAATTTTTATAACATCACAAATAATGTGGTCTTCCAATCTCCTCCAAATGTGCCATGTGGATGCCACAAAAGCACCATGTGGGAAATGAGAGTCACATGGGGGTGTTTTTTCATCCAACTCGTCTCTAATGTGGCACCTGTTGTGGCATTAGACATAATGGTAGGAAAAGTGACATGGCATGCCTTATTAGCAAACTTTTATTTTGTTAAAAAATTTTGGTGCAACTTTCTAGGAGGTCAAACTAGACATTTTGGAAGACATCAATTGGTACATACCCTATTCATAAGGCAAGATCAATAAAAAAAGAATAATTTCAAATAAAATATAAAATAAAATAAAATGAAAAAAAATGATTAAAATTACAAAAAAATTACAAAAAAATTACCATCTACCATCAAGAGATTTTTTGATGGTAAAATGAACAACTTACTTCTTTGAAAGTTAGTGAGAATGAAGGGTAAAATTGTCCTATTTATATCTATTCTCCATTCATAGTCAGACAAAAGATATGAGATCATTAGAATATGGAAATTTGATCACTATACATGTCAATATTGTTTTAGACGTCTACATGTTGGTTTAGACATTTGGATGTTATTTCAAACATCTTGATGTATTTAGAGACATCTTATATGAAATACAATTCTTATTTTCCATATCCCATATGCATTGTTTCACTTCCTACCACCCCACATTTATAAAGACTAGCTCTTTTCATCCATGATGCACATCCATCCCTTTTCTTTTTATCACAAAGCATGCCACGTGCCTGCCTTTTCTTTAAAGTTTTCATATCTAGTCAAAGTTTTACCATAGACCATAGTAATTTTATTAACTTTCTAGAAGTCAAGATGGAGGTACTTGTTGACGTGGCAATCTATGCTTTTGGGGATGTCACAAGAAAACATGACCATGTTTTTTCTAACATCACTAAGAACATTGTCTGTCTATAGTGACATCTATTTATTTTCCAACTTAGCCGCTTACATTTTCCTCAACATCAAACCAAATTCACATTCTTGTAGATGTTTATTGTTGAACGTAAGGTGTTTTAGGGAACCTGTTATGTTTTTTGGAAACAACACCAAAAACACAGTTTTCTTATAGTATAGAATGTTCACTTCAGGTTTTAATGTACATTGTTTAATTTTTTAATGAGAAAGACATTGTAAAGTACAATTCTTTAGACAAATTTCTTGAACAATTTCACATACATATTTCTTTTGCAACTTATGACTTCAATTCAATTTTTGACCTAATGAATTAAATAGTAGGAATTATTTCTAATATCCTCTTTCTATAATTTCATTGAATGCACATACATATATTTTTTCCAACTTTAGGTTTCTAAGAAATGAATTATTTGACACAATCATGTTTGATATAGTTTTGTTAGAATTGCATAGAATACATGCTTTGTTTTAGGGTTTAAATTTGATGATGATTTCAATGAGCACAATATTTGTTTTGTCAAATCTTCAATTATTTTCACCAATTGAATGCTTATCTCCTTCTAAAATTGCATGATGTTCCAATTGAAAGAATTGTTTCACTTGAGCAATTCATTCTTGTAGTTCTAAACTTTAGTGTTCCTATACACAAAAGTTTTGAATTAAATTGTTTCCTCATTGTATTCTTGTTTTATGGTACTTCATTGAGCAAGTGTTTAGCTCACTAATAGAATTCAAGAAGTTTTAATTCAATTCATATAATTATTTTTATTAGCTTAATACTTGTATAGTTTAATCAAAAATTTGATTTGATCTCCCCATAAATATAGGAGTTTTATTTTCTTCTATTACAAAAGTTTACAAAACATGAATTAATACTACTAAATTATTTTTTGTAATACATTCATTACATTGGCAATGTTTATACATAAATTTCGGAAATAATCTTAACACTTGTATGGTTCAATGAAAACATGATGTTAATGTTCTAAAATAAATTAAGATTTAATGTGCGAATTTGACCATAACAACAAAGAAAACATGTATTAAATTCGGTGTACTTTGTTTGAATTCTTCAAATAATTTCAAACTTCTACATATTTTTTCAGCCCCATGAATCCGTAAAGGATCCATGAGTTGAGAAATATGTATTCTTTAACAACAATACAACTCAAGGGTCTCAAATATTTCACTTATCTTTCCCCCAAAATTAAAAGATTCAGGATTCCAAAGTACAATGACTTGGTGTTTCTTTTCCTTATTTACAAAGAAAGAAATGGAATGATAGAATCTAAGTTTGCTTTAATTTAAATAATTGAAGTCACCCTATTATGGACATTGGTATGATGAGCCACTACCAAAAATATGTATAGCGTCAAAACAAGGAGTATAGAAATGCAAATTCAATGTCTCCAAGCCTTTTCAGAATGTACAGGTGAAGTTTACTTAGGAAATAATGCAAGAAAGAACAATCTATTAAATAGGACTTCAATTCTCTATCATTCATAATCATTTTAGAATAACATTTATAACTTCTTGGATTTTTTGTTTTCCTATATTTAGACACTAATTCATTGTCTTCTAAAAATTGAATTTTGTGAAATTTAAGTGTCTACCATCAAAATTAGGCAACATGACTTTTGTTCTTAAAACCAATATTCTAACTTTAGAAGTACTTTTGCAAATTTTTTTTACAAACTTCATGGAATGATTGAACTTAGGGATTGACAAATTGAACATTCTAAAATATTTTTGTCTTTCTCTATACATGCAAATACTTTTGTTAGAAGTTTGCGTACACAATCACAGTGTATATAGTTTCATCTACACATGTGTATACTACTTCTATGGAATTTGGATGTGATTAGTTTTCAATTTTTTTTTGTACTAATTTATAATTTGTAATAGAAATGCCTATTGTCAATACTCTAAGACGGTACTGAGGGTTTTGAATGTTATAGAGGACTTCCAAAAACAATGCTACAAAACTTTTCTATTTAGTGATGGCAAAAACATTTTTCCAATGGATAACCTAAATTATGCACTTCCTTATTTTCTTGATTTTGTACAAAAAGGAGAAATTTACAAAATATATTAGCCTCCAATAAGCACTTCAAGTTTTTTACAAAAACATCATATAACACATTATTTATGAAGATGGATTATTTTCACAATCAATAGCAATGCATTTAATCTACACAAATCAATGCGAATGTTTTATAGACCGAGGGATTATCAAGAATCTTTCAATGTGAGACACAATCAGTAATGTTAATCTTAGGTATTTTGTTTCAAATGGAAAAAATCTTTAAGATAATACTATAAAGAAACTTGGAATGAGTGCTTTTGGATGTTTATAAATCAATGATTTTTGCGATATCAAAATGGATGGTTCTTGTAGTCATCTATTCTTCCTTTGCAATTGAATAGTTTATAATTTAAACCCCCTTAGAACATGTAACCTCCAAGCGCTTTGACATCCATTTTCTAGATGACGAACATATTTAAAACTCAAGTTTCATCCTCTTCATTGCTAGGTTGAATGTTGTAATTCGTGGAGATACTCATGTAAGGTTTAGATTTGGTGTTACTAAAATATTTTTTTTCTAAATTTATGGTTGTGCAAGTATGTCAAGTGGTCAAATTGCATTCTCTTCAGTTCAAAATTGGATTTGCCAAAATGAGGTCATAGATTTGAAGAGTCGGTTTACATTTCTAAAAATCCCCATGTAATGAGAAACTTCATTTGAAATCCATTCCATCAAAATTTGTTCTTAGAAAATGATAATATTTTTCTTGTAATCAAATGTTGAAGGAATTTGGGAATTTTTCTTTAAGAATTTAGAAAAAAAATTGGTAATAGCATTTGTGAATCAAATTGTAGACATAGAATCTACAAATAAAATCTAGATTTGGATACATTGCAATGGTCTGGGTACTAGCCAAGGTTTGGGTACCACTACAATTCAAGTATCTTTGTGTCTACTCCTTTTTCTTGGGTACTAGGGTTCGGCGCACTACTTGTCCGATCGTGTGTACTACCCGTGCTTTGTGTATGTTTCCAACCATAAGTGTCTGCTTTTTGTACTTTTTGTATTTCTTGTCGTGTTTTGGTTCTCGAACATCTCTTTTTTACAAGCGGCCATGTGATTGTCAAAGTTCTACAAGCGTTGAGTGGCATGTGCTTGAGGAAGAGGGAAATTTGAGTTTCATGTGAGCATTGGGACAGAGAGAGGTGTTTGAGCAATGTTTGAGGATTTGAGTGCTGTGCTTTCGGGGAGACCTCTTCGGGTGTGGTGTGAGGATTGGAGCGGTGGCTCAAGATTGGAGTGCCCAACTTTTCTTTAGAAGACCGTGCTTTTTGAGCACCAAGCAAGGATTCAATTTCCTAAACTAATTACGTTCTGCATGTATGGTGAGTTATTTCTCTCGGGTTTGTTTGTGCTTTCAGTTTTTGTTGTTTGATTTGCTTAGATTACATACTTGAAGATGCATGTATAAGGTTTTGTTTGCATACTTCATATGTCGCGTCCCTTAGTGACACTTACCACCTTAGTCCGCCTTCCAATGCTTTCCAAGCACTTAACACTTTAGTGACACCAAGGGTCACGCTCTCCTAACACTGCATATGCCACGCACATCCAATGTTAGTCTCCCATTCCAACTCTTTGTGCTAAGTCCCAGTTACCGGGACTACTAGCACACACACACATCCATCATGACACCAGGGCATGTTACTTGGTAACATGGGGCGGAACTTCCATCTTATTGTGTAAGGACCGATGGTGGCACTACTCACCATGGTCCTAACCACCCTTGAATGTCATCCCAACTCCATACTAGGCTCTTTGTGTATTTGCTACTTTCCACTTTGTCACTAACCGGGACTCACCATTTGGGACACCTCACCATAGCCTAGCAAGGAGTGGGACTACACTCAACCGATGCCACGGGACACCCACAAGTGTCCCATGGTGCCTTGGAGTGGTGGTGACCCCACACTACCAACCTTGAGTCACCGAGACTCACCAAGGCTCCTAGAGGGAGTGAGGAGGGAGACCAACCCCTCCTATAGTACTCTCTATGGGATTCGGCAGACCCCCCCTCTTGTATGTCAAGGGGAACTCTCAAAACCACTTTGGTTTTGGAAGACCACCCCATTTCTCCCGATTCGCCCTAGTTTGGGACTCCCAAACTTCCACCCGGCATAACTTTTGCGGTCCGGGATCCAAATCTCACATGTGAGCCCATTTTTGACATCTACTCAACGAGTAGATGCCGATGCACTACTCACTTACCCCATTTGGACAAGTCCTCGCAAAGTTATCGCCCTCCAAAGATTCGGGTCCATCGGGAGAGGCGTCAAGCCTTCACCACGGCGCTTCTCTTGACCATAACTTGAGGCTCCGACCTTAGAACCTCGTAATGCTTGTCAATATAGCATCCTTGTGTTCTTAGCTTTCCAAGGATATGCTACATGACATATTTCATGGAGGGATTCCTCATGAACCCCTCCCTCCTAGCCCTTAAGTGTCCTGGCGCCACCAGGACACCCCCACCTTTGAACGCCCATAACTTTTGACTCACAAGTCTAAATCACGCGTTCTTTGGACGGCTAGAAGCGTCTCCTCGAGACCTTTTCAAGCATTTATCACACGCCTCTAAATTCGTCCGGATCAGAGCGCTAATACGCTCTGATCGTTCGGGACTCCTAGTCCCCCTCATCTCATCTCTTACAAGGCTTGGGGAGTCACCCCCAATGTCCCCCTTGCTCACTAAGGTGGCACAGGCACACCTTGTGATGAGGGTTGTGACATCATAGGTGTAGTTGCTCACTTCAAAGTTTAGGTCAATAAGGGTTTGTTTGTATACTTGTGTGTTTCCTATTTCTTGCTCTCTTATGGTTCCTTTCTTTCCATTTGAATTGAAAGCATACAACAATAGAATTCTCTTTTGGAATTTAGGGTTCAGGATTTTAGGGTTTTAGGGATAAGACAGAAGGTTTTAACTATAAGGGTTTAGGGTTTAGGGTTTAGGTTTCAAGATAAGAAGGTAACATAAAAAATATCAGACCTAGCGATGTTGCTTATCGTTGACTTGACGATACATTGACATATCAAATTTATAATTTTGAATCCCATCGTCAAAAAGATGTCATACACTATTATTCCCAATCTATTTTCTTAGGTCAAGGATGACTTAAAACAAGATCACTATTCAAATTCATGTGAAATAGGATATATCATTGACTCGACGATATCTAGAAATGCCTTAGTCTCCATTAAATCACAAACAAATTATAAAAAATTCTAGTAGAGACCAAAACAATATAGATATGCAAATTCCATCTACAAAAAAACCCAAGAAACCATATCCTCAAGTTGATGGTAATACTTCATAGGTCTAGAACATTTGAATGACCTTTATAGCACCTTGAAAAAATAGTAGGAAGTTCTATCATAGAGTCAACGATATAGAAGAAGAACAATGATGACAACAATCAAATAGATATGGAATATAAACACAAAATACAACATTTCCTAAAAAAAGATACTTAAATATAACAAAAAACTACTAGACAAATCCATAATGGATTTCTTACACAATAGCTACGTAAAGGTTAAATGAAGCATAGACATAACCAATGACACATTAACAACAGAAACAAGGCTTTTGAATACAAAAGATATCTTCAAGTCAACAATAAGAAATAGACTATGAATCATCACTACAACTACAATTGAGTTTTTTCATATGGACATGTTTAATGAACTTGTCATTTCAATTACAAGTTCATTCTAAAGACTTCAAAATTATCTTTATCTTCGACTCAATGATAATCTTGACACTAATAATTCCGTTGCAAATGCTTCTAGGACTTTCCACATGGAAAGGAGTGATGCATATGATTACAATGCTATGATGCACCATCTTGAATCCTTCACAATCCCATTGAAGGACGAACCCTTCATAGACGAGATGCTGGACACATATGGGCAGCTCTAGCAATTCAAACAACACATCGTGACTTGGAGCATTGGTGTCAACTCATGGAAAGATTATGTATACCTTTGTTATCGGATTCAAGGAAAGACAAATTACCTTCAATGGAATATGAAGGAGAAAGTAAATATCATTGAAGATCATCATAAGAATTTCGTAGTTATCATTCTTCACGAAGTTGACAAGAATGGAAAAGAAAAGGATCAGTGTCACTTAATAGTGATTGACGTGAATGCATACTATGGCAAGTTCGACATTGACAACCTTCTCACATTTCTAGAGGGTTCCAAAATGGAATCCCCAAATAAGGAATTCGACAGATTAGCATATATATCATGGCAAAACACTTTTGCTAGGTCAATGGCACAAAGATTGGGACTAATCTGGCAAATGCTGGATAGATACACCTTGCAAAATATTGAGAAGAAGCCTCTAGTAGGTCATAATCTCTCTCTCATATAGAGAAGCAAATGCTCGTCGGTGATTCACATTTGGTGCAGTTGGAATAGGTAGTAGAGGAGGTAGATCAAGCCAAGTGTGATCTAAATCTCAAAAGCAAGCAACCTCTACTTTCGGAGCAATGGATTTAAGTCGAAAATGATGGAAGTCAATTCATAGAGGGGTTGCCGCAAGTGCTGGAAGTTTAGAGTTAGCCCTCACTACATTCAACCCCACCCCATCTGCAAGTGAAGTTGCGATGGAGGACTATGAGAGATTTGCCATCATCCAATGAAACTTCTAGGCTGACCACAAATCAAGCTTTTTGTTCGACAATGTACCAGTTATCGTTGCAATCGACCAATGCATAGTAGCTTGAGATGAATAGGTTATTCGAACCCTATAAAAAGACATTGTGGAGGCAATGAAGAACCAACTCATTCAAATCGGTGACATTAAACAAAGGCAAAAAGTTTGTCTAACTCCTATGGATCAAAACAACAAATTATTGAAGAAGAAGCCTGAGAAATGGGACGAAATAAAGGTTGGCAATTTTATGATAATCAATGGCCAACACAACATCACCGTATCAAAGGAGCTCCAATAGGTAAGTTGCGTAGAGACTTGAAGAGAGTAGTAGAAGATATGGGACACATTATTTGTATGGTTAGTAGATCCAAATCAATTGAAAAACATCTCTAGATTCTACAATTGCACAAACATTTGGACCATGTGCAGCCAACATGGGGGAATTAGATGATTAGTTGTTGAAATATTTGGATTTCGTGCAAGTAACCCATAAACATCACTTCTAAAGATTTTACTAGAAGAAACAAGGTGATTTATAATTTAAATAGTTATAAGGTAAGAATGAACCGACTCTCTTTATCGTCAACTCAAGGATACCACTATAATTTTGAATTAGGAGTTAGCATATGAGGGAATTCATTATTTGGTTCTATAAAAATTAGATAAATATTATATATCGCATGCGATATCATTGTCAGTACGTCAATGATATGATTAGTTTTCCAAATCATTCTAGATTTTTACTCTTAATGCCCTTTGCATTGGTGTTGCAAAACTTTACAGATGCAGTCATCAATTAGTTCTAGAATATAAATCCAGAAAAGGATGGCGCTTCGATTAGGGGACCAATGGACATGAAAAACGAAATGCAAATAATTACATTGCCTAATGACTTCTAGTCAATGTGGGAGACCTTCTTGACGAACCACTTAGAAGGCAATCTTATCAACCTTGTGTCCTTGATTCCATTCAAGGACATAAAAACATTCAAAATAAAAGGTATGTCATTAAAGAGAGAATTCAAGCACTGCGGGCATTTCATGGACATTGATTTTGGTGCTTTTGCACAACATCTGCTCTGCAAAACTTGGCACCGAAATGCCGTGTATCCAAAAGTTTTTGTTTCTAGAACCAAAATTCTAGTGGCGGATGTCGCAAGATGGAAACTTGGAATCTACTAAGTGAGTATAAAATAGAACTATTATGGTATGGAATTTTTGAAAATTTTAATTAGGCAAACAGAATTAGTATCCGCTTAGCTTAAACATTACACTTAGGCTGAGAAGATGATCCAAGTATTCTGTAATCAAGATCCAAGATGGATCCGGATTCCGGAAACCCAGATAGAGAGAGCCTACACCCTAGAGTTCCGGCCAAGAAATCTAGAGAGCCATTACAACAAACGATCTTCTACTGGGGACAGTCGGTAGGTTGACGGGTACTTAAGCCCCTCCACTTCTATTTCTCTTTCGTCTTTCTTCTGTAGATGCTTGTGCTTGTATAGTTGAGTGAAAGAGTGGTGAGTTAACAATTGTAAGAGGAAAGAGAGGACATGACTGTGCATTTCAGATCTACGATTAGTTTCGATTTGTAATGACGGAAGGAAGTAGTCGTAAACATTCAATCATTGCACGGATGGTCTGTCCTACCATTCCGGAAAGGTAGAGTGACTGGTCACAATTAGAAGATGATCTAAGCAGCATTGGGTGTGTTGGCCTATTACTTAGGCCATGGACCTTGAAAAATGAGCGGATGATTCAGGAGCTCATCCTAGGAGCTCCGAATCAAAACGAGCTGACAATGAGGGGTCGACCTAGAACTTGGACGGATGAGGTTTGGAAGAATGTCTATGGATTCCCAAAGAAAGGATCTGGATTAGCCTCTTGTGAGCCTCCAATTTGTCACCAGGGGCTCACTCTTTCTTTCTTTCTTTCTCTCTTTTTCTTTTGTCATTTTACATGCACTTCTATTTACAAAAAGCCTAAAAAAGACTGTAGAAACAAAATAGGAGTACCACATTCCAATATAGTATTTGGTCTATTTTTAGAGTATTAAAGCTAGAATGGCCCAACCACGAGTTGTAAATAGGTTAGAACCCAACTAATCGTGCCAAATGGATCAATTCTGAGTGATGGGTGTATTAGGCTCAAACCCCTACATGGAATAGACATCTCTACACTAGATTTGGTTGAGAGAACCTTGGTAAGGTATAGGGTTCAGTTCCCGGAGATAGGTTCTAGTTTCCCCATTCCACTGACAAAATAGCAAAACCCCAAATTGTAGGCTTGTAGATGTCAAAAATACCAAGATGAGACCGTAGAAGTGTCGCAGCACAGAGCAAGAAAATTCCTTGTTATACTCACAAAATCACTCTAGAGCATAACTAAATGACTCTAAAGATTGAATCCACGAGATTTTGTGAAGTATTTAGCTTCATTAAGCAAGTAAGCCTTACTAACCTCTAAACTTGTCTTCCGGTCTTAGATCTAAAACCGGAAACAATCAACCACCATATATTATCAGACCAGATTCATCCTCCTTCCGGTTTCCTGAATCTCTAGTTGGTCCAATTTAATCCAATCCCAAGACCGCACCACTTTTGGTCCTTGTACTCCTTTGGACCAATCCGTTCCGAATTGCCCGTATGTCTCCTAACTCCTATTCCGGTCTAGTTTTGCCTCTATCGGACCATTAGAGGGGTCGCCACTTGATTTTGTGAGTGGTAGGCCCACCACTCTTTCCGTGGATTATAGTGGCTAAAGGCCTACTGTCCAATCTCCTCCTCTCCTATACTAACTCCGATCCGGTTTGATCCCTCACAACAACCTGGACAGAAATCCGGTTCACAAGTCACAGAGAGACCCCTCGTATGATGTTTTCTTACTACAACGACCTTGATGCCAGTTCCTACCCGTGCAAAGCTAGGTGGTTACAAGTATACTCGTCCGTTTTAGCACTTACCAGAGCTATTCCGTTTACCAACTAAGGTGCTGAGACCTCTCAGAAGATTGGACATTCAATTGGATTTCCTACCTAGGAGTTCTAGCGTGACTAAAGATACCCTCCCTATCCACCTAGCCTAACAACGGCTTTTTCACCCAAAACTCAAAACTCTAGATCTCCTAAGGCACTGAAGTCCACTCCCAACACTTCCACAACTCGCTCACATACACTAAGGATCGGAAACTTACACGCCAAGGGGAGAAATCAATTCACAAATCAGTCCTACACCTTCCTAACTCCATGCCATGCAACCCTGCCAAGCTTGGGAGATACACACAACATAAGAGCACATACAAAGGTACAAGAATTTTGCAAAAAGAAAACACACAGTACCCTTCGTAGGGACTGACTTAAATACAACCTAAAAGTACAAATAGGCCTAAAAGCCTGCAAAAGTTCCACCGCAACTTAGGCCGGACTTTTTGGTTCTACCTACTACTAACCGGATTGGAACAGGATCCGGATCCATTCCTACTCTTCCTAATATTTACACACCTAAGTTTTCACCCGAGATCCAATGGTGGCACTCTTGGTTCCTAGCTCCATCTGTTCAAAGATCTCGTTCAAATTCCGATTCCGTTCCCCCTCCTAAAGGTTAGGAATTGGGTTGCCTTCTATGGATCCAGGGGTTGAGTCTAAGTCGATGGCGATTCTAGGCGTACCGACTGGATTCGCCTTGGCCTCTGATCTCTTGGACTTGGAAGTGACATCCTTCCCCTCCCCTGTCGCTGCATCTAGGAATGAATCCGGAAGTGATATGTTTGAAAGTTGAATCCCCTAAGAGCAAGTGGCTCCCAACAATATCTGGGTACTCTCCTCCATCCGGTCTGCCGCTTCAACCTATTCGGCAAGGTCTGTGAGAATCCGGACCATCCGAGCCCCGAATGGCTTCTTCTTGTCGTGCACCTTCTCATCAAATAGCTTAGCCTTGGTGGCGGCCATTCCGGTCTCCCCAAATGTGGCCTTCACCTACTCAACCATTTTTTGAGCCTCCTCTGCCATCAAACGAGCGGCTGCAAAGTTCTCCTTGAGTATAAGGAGTTCTACCTTCACTCGATCGACCTCTTCTTGTAACCTACAGATCTCTGTCTCCTGTTTCTGGGTCTCGATCGGATCGGAGATGTAGCTTGCCACCTTCTCCGGTAGCTCTCTGTCTGGCGGCACTCCCACCAACTTTCCAATTGCGAGTAGGATCCTTTTCTTTAGTTCCCAATCCACTCTTACATTGCACAGGATTTTGACGAGAGGATTGAACGGATCATCAAGATCTGATTCCTTTGAGATGGTCTTCTCGACCTTCGGTCTCTCTTCCGGGGCCGAGGTATCATGACTGGGTGGCGTCCCTCACTTGTGAGGTGAGGTCGTCTTTTGTCGCTTGATCAACGACATCGCCGGCTCCTCATCCTTTGACTTACTTTCATCCCCCGGATCGAAACTGGATTTGACTTCGTCATCCGTTTTTTATTCTCCATACTTCAGGAGGACTTCCTGAGCCCTCCACACCTTCTCCTCTTCAACGCTTAGGAGCTGATGGGAATGGTAGAGATGGATGAGGTAGAGACACACGGGAGTGGCCCTATTCTTTCCAACTCTCCCTATGAGCTAGGTGACCAGATCGGAAATGATCCGGGCCCAATCGACTCTCTAATCTCCCCTCAGGGTGCCGAAAATGGTATTCGTGAGGGAGATCATCACCCTTGTTGGCTTTTCCGGATGTAGGATTGGAACGAAGAACTGCAGAAGCCAGCGGTGCCACTCATTGACGCAGTCTTCTATGACGTAGCCATCTTTTGGGTTGACGGCACCCTAGAACTTACCCAAACGAACTTGTCTTTCTAGTTCGCCGTTCCCAATCCTCCTGCCCAGAAATTAGACACCGCTCTTTAGATCTCCTTCGTCCAAAGATGTGGAAATACTCTCATGGTGTTGTTAAACTCATTGGACAACTTACCCAAGAGTTCCCTCACCATAATCTCTTCCTTGAAGCCCTAGGGTTTTTTTGCAAACCCTAGGCAACCCATGGAAGTCAAATCTTCCATGAATTGGGACTTTGCTAGTTTGGTAGAGGGAATAACCGGAATCACTTTCCGAAGCTTCACCTCCACCGAGGACGTACTAGCCTATCCGCCTCTACTTCTCCAGAGCTGTGGCATAGGCATGGATGTGAGCTCAGAACCCTTTTCTAATTCTACCTCACTCTCTCCTAGCCACACGTCCTGTTCCTCACTTTCTCTCTTCGATCTCAACTGGAAATCAAAATAATAACAACACAACTCTCGAAAAAGACACTCTCACACAAATCCAATACGGACAACTAAGTCATAGATGAGCGTAGGGAGCTCAAAGTGTGGAGAGCACTGAGACAGGCAAAAAATGCAAAAGAGGTTTTACTAGGCAGGCCAGCCCTTATATAGTCGTTGGACCCCTACTACCCCATCATTACCTATTCTAGATCCGGTTCCTCCACGATATCCGGTTCATCCCCGATCCGGTCAGACTTACGTTGTCATCCATTCTCTTGTTGGGACCGGATTGGAGTTAATCCATCCACTACCTCATTTTCCTTCTCTATTTTAGCTCCCGATGGTTCCTTAGCTAGATTCGGATACCTACTTCTGGATTTCCAATTAGTTTTTTTAGGTAAACCAAAAAAATTTAAAGTTTCATGTTGTGACAGGAAGAATTTAAGGTCCAAGCAAGGTGGTTTGGGGTTAATCCCATGCCTGTGAACCAATGGCGAAATCGGTTTGCCAAGATTCCCCTGGTGTAGAAGATTCCTCGGCCATCAATAAGTAAACGAGGAGGTGGAATTTGTCCCCCTTGGGCCGATGTGTAGAATAAAAATATGAGCCTACACATGTGTTGTGGGATCCCATGGAAGGTTCTACGAAAAGTTTCGGAATTTTTTGATAGTCAGGAGATGTCTTTCGAGACAGTCAACTGCCCAAACCTACAATGGGAAATTCCCTAGGTGGCGGTAAATTTCCACTAGAAATTAGCATAGCTTCATTTATGTTAATAAGTTGCCTCGACAAGTTTCATGACATTCCAATAGTTAGAAGTACCCAAACTTGTAGCATTCCCCGACAATTAACGGAAATTAAAGTCCACGGTGAGTTTGACCGGCGGAGAGGGAGCGTATGGAAGCGGAATAGGGCCCAACATAGATCTTTTTTCACTCCTTTGTATCTACTTAGAAGCTGAGGCTAGTTACTTTTGTTAGAAAAGTCACCCCCTCAAAGTTGGGATTTTCCCTCATTTTTGGTGTTAAGTTGGCACTAGGTTTCGTTGCGATTTTGAAGATAGGAAAAGGGGAGGGGGATGTATTTGAACTAAAATTGGCCTTCTGAAGCCAACGGCGCAATCCATTTGTGATTCGGAGTTAATCTCTAAAATTTATCTTAGTGGGCTAGCATAGGATGAAAGCTTTAAGGTCATATTCGTTATATTGAAACTTTTCATAGATTTTGAGACAGAGTGCTAGTTATTGGAAAATTCATTTAAAAAATTAGGAATTGAAATAAGAAATAAGTAATGCTCATATAGTGATCCTATAATGAAATTCTAAAAGGTGTTGTTGATACCTATTTATAAAAAAAATATTAGTAAAGAGATAAAGAGGTTTACCCTTGAGTCGAGGATAAAAATGAGACTGCAAAAAGTCTCAATATAATGAATATGGCCTTGGCCTTGAGTTTTGGATGAAAATCCAAGAAGATAAGGTTAATTTAGATGAACAAGGAGAAGTGGGTGCTTGGGAAAGAGTATAAAAGGACACCCCTTCTCCTCTCTCATAACCCCTTTTTTGTATAATTGAGTCCATTGGGTCCAATTAATGTTGGGATTGTGGCATTTTTAGCTACAAACCTTGCAACGGTGTTTTTTGGTACTTTTGGCCATTATTGTTACTTTCCAAGATTGTGAGGTCTTTGTGGATCCTTTGCACCTTGGTTTTGTGTAGTCCTACTCCTTCCAAGCTTGAACTTGGAAGTCCGTTTATCTTATGTCGTTGCTAGAGCTTGTGTGCGTTTACTTTAGTGGGTCCCTTTCAGCCACCCTTTTTGTCTTGTCATTGTACTAACCCTAGAGCAACCCCCCATATGACTGATGATGTTGTTTTAGGGGGCCTTTAGTGCAAGTCGTTTATGTTACTAACCCATCTTGCTAGCCTTTTGAGTGTCAAAGGTCCCTTCCTCTTCTTCCTTTTTGTCTTTGTACCTAACAATGACATGGTATTCCATGGTGAGAGATATGAGGGTGTGAGGGTAGTGGGTCCCACCCGTATGGTGAAGCTTTGAATCCTTGTAGGGTAGAAAAGTCCTAGTGGTGCGTTAAAAAGGAAAACGATGGCAAAGCTTTGAACCCCCTTGGAGTAAAAAGCCTTAGTAGTGTGTGAAAATCGCCTCACGGGAGAATTGTGTGGCCTCGTGGTCCCTTTCCCCACAAGATTTAGTTCCCAAAACGTCTTTGGAACAAACCAAGCTTTAGGTCCCAAAAATAGGAACTAGAAGTCAAGGATAGCATAGGGGATAATTAGTGAAGTCTTTGCCTAAGCAAGTCTAGCCATCACCCACTAGCAATCTCGCAAACTTTTAACAACCCCCCTTTATAAAAATTAATATATCAAAAGGAAAATAACACCCCAATAGTCCACCGCACTTCAACAGATCCTAGTACTTGGACCCCGAACCCCCAAACCCAACACCTGGGTATAGAGGTAGTTAGGGCCGGGTATCAGGGCAGTTGGGTATTGGCGGGAAGGGGGGGTCGGCTTCATAGCATTGGGCCAGAGGGGGATCAAGTTTATAGTACCGCACTAGAGAGGGTCGGGTTCACAACACCGAGTAAAGAGGAGGTCAGGTTCACAATCCAAGCAAGGTTGGGTCAGGTTCACAGTGCAAGCAAGGGGGGGTCAGGTTCATAGTGTAGGCTAGGGGTGATGGAATGAAGGGGAGTCGGGGTCTACAGTTTTGGTCTGGGGACGATGGAGTGAAGGGGGCTAGGGAAAGAAGAGGGTAGCCTTGTACTAAAGCCATAATTAGAGCAGGGATTCCAACGCCCCATCTCCTACATACAAAACAAAAACAAGGAAGATAAATGATGTGAAGACGGTGGAAGGCTGGAGGAATGAGGAAGGGTAACAAGGGGGAAGACAATTTGAGGGTTAGGAGTGGAAGGGGATAAGGGAAGAGGTGAAATCCTTGAGGCCCACTCAAGCCATTAGGGTAGAATTAGGTGATCACCACGAGATTAAGTGTGAGACGTAAATATACGACGTAAGAAATAGCTCAACTTTAGAGGAAGGTATGACACATACTTAGGGTTAGCTTAGTAGATAAGAGCGGGGGGTTAGTTGGGCCACCTTAGAGTATGGGAGGAAAGAAAAGAAGGGAGGAGGAAAAAAATAGGACAAAAATCAATAATTAAATCCTTGTACGAATTTATTTTATGATTAGAACGGTGGTTCGTTGTCTCATGGCACGGGAGTTTATGGTGGAGGGGGTAGAGCTTCCAGTGGGTGCGAATAGCGGCGCAAGTTCCGAGGTATGAGTTAACCCTTTCCAACCCCGCCCTAGGGCTCTAACTAGAATTTAGTAGCTTGGGCCAAGGCCTACTCCTAGGTCAGACCATTAGGACCGTAGGTAAGGTCATTTCCAGAGACATAAGCTTAGAGAAGAAGGCCGTGGCTTTTCAAAACCCTAAAGCACGCCCAAATCGGGTGGAAATTGAGAAAGTTATGGCCAAATGAAGTTTATTGTCAATTGGATGAAGAATAGCTAAACTCCAAGTTTGATGAGGAATTAAATACATTAGGAGGAGGCTCTGTAATAGGGTTTAGGGCCAAAGAGAAAAGTCAATTGTAAGTTGTAGGTTAGGAGAAATTAGCGAATGAAGTTTGGATAAGGCTTGAACAAAAATTCAGTAGAAATCCTTGATCAGGATCCAACTCTAGATTTGGATAGGGTTTAGGAATTTGAAAAACTGAGTAGCGGTCAAACTTCATCCACCCATAATTTTAGCTAGGAAAGTCGGATGAGATTGAGTCTTACATTTTTAGAAATGGCACGAGATGAACTAGAGGGTTCCTAGGATAGTTCTTCCTTGGTATGGGTCCCATCCAAATCATCGAGAAGGCCTTCCATCTGGTCGGCCTAAAATATTAGAAGTAGTTTAAGCGAATTTTGCAATTTGGGGTCACTTAGGCACTTCCTAAAAAGATTCATTGCTTGTAAGGCACAATGGACCACTCTTAGACATCCAAAAGTAGGAGGCACTTAGCCAAACCTAGAACCTAGTTGTGTTCGCAAATCACCAAGGGGGGGTAATTTGGTGCTCACACTTCTCGAGTTGATAAGTTCACGACCGGAAAATTTAAGAATTCGGCCCATGCTAAGAAGGAGTATGCCATTAGTGATTGTTTGGATGGGAGGTAGAAACAAGTATTAGAATTCCTTATTCCGGTCTTGTATTCGAAAAAGCCTACCATGGTTACGATCACGGTGGTCAACACCATCTTTGGTGAAATGGAAGGTAGACCGGTCCATTGGGGGAAGGTTATTGTAGCAGTGGTGTCTAAACTAGCTGCCCATGTAGGACAGACCAAGACTAGCCCTATCAGTCCTTACCTGTTCCACCTCTATCACCACAAAGAACTTTTGAGTAGTGTAGAGATGGTAGAATACAACACCGGATCCACTATCTTGTAGTATGGCCTCACAAATGAAGTCAAGGTGGAGTAGCCGAAATTCAAAGAAGAAGAGTTGGAAGAGGAAGAGCAGTTGATAGATCACAGAGAAAGGAGGATGAAATCCACTGATCCGACATCACGAGGAAAGCTCCCAGTTCCGAAGAAGTAGACGAAAGGGATTTCCAAATTCTTTAAGACCGGATTCAATTAGATGTTGCAGGCACAAGAGTACCACGACAACTTAGCAGGACTCCTCAAGGCAATCAATAAGGAGCTTGAGGTCAAACCAGAAGATATCCTGGATGAACCGAAGGGACTATTGAATTCGGAGGAGTTGAGATGGAAAGAGGAGTGGATCAGGGATTTAGAAAAGGAGAGGGATGACCTCCAATCATGGTTGAATTGGGCGGAGGGGGAGATAGCCACATCAAATCAAAGGGAGAAGGAAGCTCTGCAACTCGTTAAGAACCTTTCTAGTGTAGTAGATAGACCCTCGGAGATCATCATCAAAGCCTCCCTCGTCTAGGACTGGTTAATCAAGGAAGGGCATTTGATCGGATCTAAGGTAGTGAGGATCCTGGTTGATTTCTCAGCTCGGATGGAGGCAATATTGAAGGAGATGCGCCAACTTTTAGGGCGTATTGATCTGGACTAGGTCATGGATTTCACTCACTTTTCAAAAAGTCCTTTCGTATCGGAAACTCCAATTAGGCCAGCTTCCTCAATTCAACTTCCACCACAAAATGAAGGACTTAGGGAGACTCTTTGTCATTCAACAGAACCCTTCTTCAGTCAATTACAAAAGACCATCTGGGGAAGTGCAAAGACAATACCAGAGTCGACCAAGTAGCCAAGCGTAGCAAGAGAGTTCCCGCCACCAGAAGTTTCCGTCTCACCCACTCTTCCAACCTCCTGACTTCTTAAGAAGGATGCTTTCGAGACACTTAGATTACTAGTCCGAAGTGATCTGGTTGACCGGATGGGAGGCTTGATGAATCCGAGCCAAACCCATCTAGAAAGCTTTGAGCACATGTAGCAACGTCAACCCAAATAGAACAAAACGCCTATTGTCTAGGATGAGACATCTCTAGAAGAGGAGGAAGTGAGGGAGATCAATCACGTCGAGAAGTCTGACGAAGAGGAGTACCAAACTGAGACGGAAACGGAGGAAGAGGAAGATTTGCCTCTAGAGGTCTGGAAGATTTAGACCCGGGCAACAGTGAAGACAACTCCAATGAAGTCAATTCCAGTGAGGGCACCCGTTCGGGCACCAACAAGTCAAGGCGAGAGCAGTCAGAAGAAGGCATAGAAGGCAAAGTAGTTAAGTTTTAGTTTGTTAGGATTTGAATTTTGGATCTGAAGTGGGTTTCCAAGTGTGTATTTGGGTTCCAGATTTTTAGAATTTGACTTTTGGGGTTTCTCGGGAGGTTTGTGATTGGTTGCCCGGATTTCTAGATGGCTTTTTACCTTTGGATTTTTGAGTTTTAAAGGGAGAGGCAGGTCTGTTGTCCTGCCATTCTATCCTAGCGCTTATAGTTAGTATTTTATTATCATTTCTTTAATTTGAGCCACCAAGTGGACATTCAGGAATTGATCTATTGTGTATCCAACTTTGTTGTGTTTGCTTGTGAGAGCGTTGAAGTGTAAGAAGGAGAGAGGAGAGGAATTCGGATCTGTGGCAACTAGATCTGATTTGGAGGGAACATTTTTGACTTAGTTTAGGCTTGTGAATTAGGTCTTGTGCACAATGCCTTAAAAATACTAGAACAGAAATCTAGCAAGGAGTGGTGTGGGTGCAAGTCCGAAATACCAAGGAGGGTTCCCTGTGGAGATAAGCAACTGCTAGTGGAAAAATCCCCATCCTATTCTCCGGAAGGTCTGCCAAATCAACATTATATTCATTAAAATGGGAGAGTGACGCCCTCTCAAAATAGTATTTGGCCTTCAAAGGTACAATTAGTGAATTGAGTGAGTTGTAATTGAGCTTGATGATTACTTAATTAATTAAATTAAAGTAGCAATTTCTATTAAAATGAGAGTCATGCAATGAATATAATGTTTTGAAAAGAAGATTGTATTGTATATGGTCAAAACTTGCACGTCTTTTGCAAACAAGTATACATAAAATGCCATATGAAATATATTAATATGGTATACATATTGCACTTGCAATCTGAATGTTGCAAGTGTAACACCCAAACATATTATTCCCCACAAAGCAACCAAAGCTTTGAATACTACTCATGGTAAGCTATAGTTAAACATTCATGAATCTAAATCTCCAACCCTTCATTTATAAGAAATCAAAATAATATCCTTCACAGTAATGTGAAAGCATATTGTAGACATATAAGAAAACAAATAACACTCTACCATATGTAGCTAACAACATATTAGACCTAATCCAACTCATTGAATGCTACCCTTAAGACGAAATATACGAAGCCAAACTTTGGTTGATAATTTCAATTTGAGCAGTTGGGATCTTGAGCAAACATTGGCGTGTGTCCTTTCTAATTTGAGACTTCCATGCTGTCATGAGAGCATTGGTTTCTTCCCAAATAGGTGGATCAACTATATCAACCTTCCAACGTAAACTTCTTTCATTGTCCCATCCAGTATAGAAGTCTTGAACATCTTGACTCCTTGATGTAGGGCGAAAGTATTGAATGAGAACACAATTCAGTTTCTCAGGATTACAGTTCGGATCAGACAATGCCCTTGCAATCCAAACTAGTCAAGTGTCACCATTGGCACGTCGAATTGCGACAAAGTAGCCTTCGAAGAGATCCCGACCCACCCTAAAGGATGGTTGTGGGTGACCCCACAAAGGCCCAACGTAGGTGTCATCCTCTCCAAACTCTTCACAATCCTCGCCATCTTCTCCTACTTCATCCACTCGAGCCGCTTGAACACGATTTGCCAGCCAAAAACCATCCCTCAGAAGAGTAGAAATAGCTACTGGTTCCAATAATGTTACCTCCACGCCCCGCCGATAGTGGACCAAATGCTGATAACGCCTTCAGTATTCCCTAGTGACATCTGCATTGTACAACTTCTCCCACTATTTGACAAATTCAGATATCCCTTTTAAAATGTCTTCCACACCTCTCATAGGATGTTGTAGAACTGGCAACGGCACTCCACGGGGCCACAATCTTCGCCCTTTTGCATCTTCTTTCCACAATTTGATGCCTCTGTCATCCTACCCTAACCAGTTCTCATCAGTGCACAATAGTTTGTACTTCATGACTGGACACCCCATTGAATCTAAGTAGAACTTCACTTGTTGTGGCTTCATATGTCCAACGAGTATCTCATCTCCGTCCACAAATGAACCTACAATGAATCCCTTGAAATCAGGCACCTCTTCTATAAGATGAGGGATAGTAGGAATGGATTCCACATCCATGAACGACTTCATGAGTGCAGGAACTATAGGGAAGTTCTCCTTCTTTAGCAATATGCTCCATCTTCCAAAGAGCGCATCAATATCGCATTGTATGACCCACAATCATGAAGTTCACATATACTTCATGGAAGATCTTGTTTGCAACAAGTAGAGACCAAAAACAAAAAACATATTTGTTCTTGTTGTCCCCAGTGGCATTGTCCATCTGCACATTTAGAATGGGTGGCAACGGCGTCACTGGAACTAAGGTAATTGGTGGTGGAGGAAGGGACGCTTCACACATCTCTGCTCCCTTAAGAACTGCACCAAAAAAATTTGTCGATCCCGACCTCACAAACAATTGCCGAGAAGAAGACTCTAGTGGCTCTTCCAAATCTTGCAATAGTTTGGCCATGGAGCCAATGGTGTAGTTTGAATCGTGGGGAAATAGATCCTAGCCGTAATGTGCCTAGCATACATCAGCATGACCTTGCGCAATCATGCCAGTCACGGACATAGGCAACTTCATTAGGCCATCAAGTTCTTTACTCTTGTGGAAGAAGGCTGAAGAAGCGATTTTAGCATGATCCATCTTGTCATGCATAATCGTAAGGCACTCATGTGGGGAATTATGCGATCAGTAACGATTTGCATAGTACAACTCCCTGTGAACACGAGCAATGGCAAGATGCTTGTCCAACTTTCGTGACCACTTCAAAGCACTATGAGACCCAAGAAATGCTCCCTTCCTTAGTTCCTGCAATTTGTCACAAATAGAGTACCGAGCAAAATTATCTCCTGGCTTTTTCACATCGTACTCTAGGAAACTAGATGATCTAATCTTGCTCAAGTTAGAAGTTGACACCTCCTTCAACCTAAAATTAGCATTCACTTCATTGATTTTTTAAATTTGATCCTTCCATTGAAAGGTAGGCGGAAGAATCATGGACACGACCTTATCCCCACACTTGAGAGTCTAAGTACAATGTGGCATATGATCTGCCTCCTTGTCTAGAATGCACTTCAACATTGCAGTAGCTTATTGAGTGTGTTTCCTTGGCTTCGCCAACTCTAAATTACCATGTGCCATTGCTTCCCGACCATTATTTGAATATGTCTGGTAGCGATAGAATGTGGCCTCCGGCACCCCGAAAATATGCATCCATGCTTTCATACACACATTAACCCCCTCAATCGTGACCATCCTCCTCCCTCGGGAGTCCTGATGAACTTGTTTGTACACCTCCGTCTTCATGAAGGCTCTATGCTTGAACATTGAATTCTGGTACATGCGTTCACGAAAGGCTCGAATCTTCTCCCTTGGAAATGGCTAAACTCAATTTTGGTTGCAACAAACTTTGTTGGACACTGCATTGATAGACTCTTGTAAAAGGAGGTCCTTCGATTTCAAAGAAGTCTCTCGAGGTGGATTTCGGATAGTGCTCGTATATGGACGTGCAGATGACAAGGAGGGTAGGTTTAACAAACTCGCTTGAATTCGATTGAAATTATCCCTAGCCTCATGGTCGTGCAGGCTTGCCCCACGGCAATGAACAAGTTGAGTAGGCCACGCTATCAAAGAGTACACATGCTCTAAAGGAATGTCAACTTCGGAATGTATCTTTGAAATGTGCACTACAACATGAGTATCTCCCAAAGGACCATTGGCACTAAGAACCAAATCTGAGTTCACACTGTGGCAAGTACCTTCTCCAACAAGTATACCTTCATTGTTATAGGGAGTCACGCACTTTGTATTCCATTGGTGACGTGGAAGTCCTTTGCACTCTGGAATGCCCACATTCATCCCCTCAAGAGCCTGGAACTCGTCATCTGATGAATCCATTACATCAAGAGGAATGACATTAGAGCCCATAATACCTACAGATCAAGCGAATACAACATTGAGTTCAATTGCAGACAAGCACTAAGCATCAATTGGCATCCAATAATACATGAAATTTCCAATTCAGATTGGCAAGACCTAAATTTCACACATTGGATACATTATCCTGAAAATATCAATTCAGATTATTAGAAACTAAATTGATTAAATTAAAACTGTTTATTTGCATCGATACAATTTGAATTAGTATTAAAACCAAAACACTTGGGAAGACGTCGATTCTCATTGGCCCAATCTGAATTGTAAAGAAACTCAGAAGATGGAAGTCAGCGAACTTTTAGATCAACAAGACTTGAATTATAAACAATGATTAAAGATTAAAGATATTCTAATTTCTGATAGATGAGACTGAAATGGCATTCTACATTCATACATTTAGAATCCGTCTATTTAGGTCGATACGACCTGAATAATGGTTTTAGGTCACAGATTGAGTCCATGTCGATTAACTTCAATAGGACATCCATTTTAGTCAAACATTCCTCATCTAAGCATTTGTTAATTCCGATTGATAAGGCGTGCAATATGTTCACTTCTACAGTTTTTGTACATAATGATTCAGGTCGTTATGACTTGACTTATAGTCCAATACTTCAAAATCAGGAATCTCTAGATGTAGATCTGTTTAATGTACATTGTGATATATAGTACAAATTTATAATATGTCAATTCAAGTCGATACAACTTGAATTGTAATCTTCAAGCTTTCGAATATTTAGCTCAAGAAGACATGCATTATGAATATGTCAACAAATTTCCGACATGCAAATTTAGATCAATACGACTTGAATTGTAGCCAAAGCCTTTCAATTCAATATTATGTTGATTAAGGTCAATAGTTAGTTTTTCTTGAATATAGTAATTCAAGACGAGTTGATTTAGGATGATACGACCTGAAATTGCAATTGCATGTCTGATTTTTACGGACCAATATTTCCATTTAGTTATTTATTGAATTGGTATATATGCTCAGGATTTACTAGAAATGTAGATTTAGGTCAATACGACCTAAATTGCTATTTGAAAATTGCTATTCCATTATTTTCCAATTTTTACTGAGTACGATCACAGACAAAATAAACGTCTACAAATTCGTTCGAACAACGATTCACGTCATACCAACTTGAATTGCGAGACATATATAACCCATGAATATCGTGAATTGATTGGATCTAAAGGAATTCTATTGATTTTCCACAAAATTGAAGGGGTCCAAGTTTTGCGGCGACAAATTAGGAGCCCCTTTCACATGCATCACTTCTCCACAAATTCACGAATGCAATTGCCTTCAACAAGACAACTCTATCAAAAAACATGGAAATGCACACATGTGTACAATGAAGGACACATCACAAATATGTGTCGACCTTATTTCAAATACGGAGCCCAAAGTCATATATCCAAGCATGGGTGCACTCTCAACAGTGTAGTTGCAATGAGGAATGAGAAAAAAACTAAATTATTGCATGAAGTATAACTACAAACAACAATGACAAAAATTTGAAATACTTTAGATGAAATGCAACTACAAACAAAAAAGGTGTAAATTTTAAATAATTCGCAGGGAATGCAAAAAAATGTACTAGAATCTACTTGGCGTCCCCATTGAAATGAGCATCTTCAACTTGAGGAGGATTGTTCTTGCCAGATCTATAGACTAAGGCCCCAACAAATCCGAAACTCAACCTCTATGTCAACGTAGGGGCGGACCATCCTCGGCACAAGGATGATTTTCCATTTAGCTCTAAGTATTGGTCTGCCCATGACATGAAAGCAACCTCCTCCTTAGAGGATCAGAGGGCAAATGCGGCAATAGGGTCGACAATTGGAGGGCGCTTACTTTAACTTGAGGATAGACAACCTCTCCCATCACTGTCTACAAGAGCAAGACTATCCCCCTCCGTTGATAGTCTTTCTTGGCAAAGGGCTATCATAGACCATCGACAATTGGCAGACTTGAAATCAACTAGATTTGGAAACCCATATATAACAAATATGAATAGGTCGCCACCAAGGCCATGTCCTCAACAAGCCAAATCTCTTTCCATTTACAAGGGTCCTCTAAACACTTGGAAAGAGAACAAGGTGAAGAATGGCTCTAAGAATTTGGACCTCCGCGGCGTATCCAACTTTAGAAGTCAACCAAACTATCCTTCTAAAAGCGACAATATCTTCAGAGGCCTAGCAAAGTTGAAAGCAATCAAAGAAACAAAGAACAATTGCACAACCAATACCAATGCTTAGGCAAGCAAGTCAAGTCTTTGAAGCCCTTGGCTTCCGAGCCCACCTTACTACTCATAGCATGATATATAAAATACAGAAAATCCATTTTCAAAAAAGTAGAGTGCTTCGTGTATAGTAAGCCTTTTTGTTTCAATACAAATTCTAAAAAATAAACGGTTCATAATTCATTCATTTTAGATGAATAGGAGATCAATAGTTATATTCTCTTTGTGTATCCTAGCTCTTGAGTAAATCCAGCTTACTAAATGGAAATTCACTTGCTTTTCTATTTCTTGAGTACTTCTTGGAACATCATGTCAGTGAAATCTTCCTTGGTGGTTCCCAAGGTTGCTAGTATGTGAGCCTATGAGCTTATAAGCCTGGTGGTTTTTTGTCTATCACCTATGACCATGGATATTAGAGTTAGGGTGATGACAAAGATTTTTGCAGTTTTGGGTTAAGGGTTGACTAAAGTTTGGAACGAGTGATGTTCTCACTTCCAAGTAACTTCCTTCTAAGAAAAAACTAGAATTTTAGTTGAATATGTTCATCACATACAATACCAAGACAAGGAAAAAAATGAAGAATTCGCCCCATTCAAAGGTTGCAAATCTGCCTAGAGTAATATAGAAAATTAAATCCAATAGATAAAACAATGCTAGTCACTAATGCATTGTAATGAAGTACGTAAATCCTATTTAGAGATTACAAATCATATCCAATCCAATTCAAATCAAATTAAACATCTCCAAATTAATTACTACCAAAAGAGTCAAAAATTGACTCCTTGTCTGAAGAGATTGCATCAACATCCATAAAATCTAGAACACAAGAGTTTATACGTCGATGATGAGGTAAATTAGATGTGTTGGAATGAACTTCAAACGCTCGAGCCAAGTCTCTGGCATAAATTGGCAAGCTGAAAGACTTTTCCAGATTGGGAAAAAAGTCGTCTCTATCAGAAAATGGCAAGTTCAAATGGGAGGTCAACTTCAAAGATCTAGAAGAAAAAGATGAAATGACTTTGTTATACTGTAGTACAAATTCAAATTTGAATCAAATGAAAAATTTAGGGTTCTTACATACTAAATCAAGATTTCTTCTTGATGGGTTCCATGACATGAGGCTCCTCGTCAGAATCAACCAAGTCTTGCACCATAGGTATGGTAGTGACTGCAATGGATGGGGAAGGTTGCACCACTAGCGCTAATAAACCATTGAAGATGCCCTCATCTTCCTCAATAGCAATGATGTGGTGACCAGAAGACCGGCATGCATGGATAGAAACACTTGCATGAAAATATGTCATTTGAAATCAGACAATGTGGACTCTAATGTACAGTGGGGTCCAATCAAAATGTCGTTTTCGAATTCGCAGTGAGAAAAATTTCAATACTACCAACTTTGAAAGCCTCCCAAGAGCTCAAAAATTGGTATCTTACCACTAAATTTTTACCAAAGCATTAAATTTAAGTTAATTATATTTATGACAAATTTCAAGGCCAAAACATTCACCGAAAAAAAGTTATTCAAAATCTACCAACATTGGTAGCTGTGAAAATTTTTTCACTGCTGCCAACTTTGACAGCCTCCCAAAGATTAAATTATTTTTTTTTTTGCCATAAAATTATTGGAGAAAAAAACACTTTATGTTAATAACATATGATAAAAATTTCAAGGCCAAAAGATTAATACAAAAAAGGATATTAACAATCTACCAACATGTGTCGTTTTGAGAAACAATTGTGAAAACCATTTCACTACTTCAACTTTGACACCCTCCCAAGGGCTGAAAAATTGCTTATTTACTATGAAATTTTTTCCACAAAGTGATTTCTATGTTAATAACATTTGTGACAAGTTTCAAAGCCAAAAAAGTTATAAAAAAAAAAATTCAAAATCTACCAACATGTGTGGCTGTGAAAAACCATTTCACTACTTCCAACTTTGACACCCTCCTAAGGGCTGCAATTTTACTTATTTACCATGAATTTTTTTGCACAAGATACCCTCTATGCGAATAACATGTGTGCCAAATTTGAAGGTCAAAAGATTTACACAAAAAAAGAAATCCACAATCTACCAACATGTGTAGTTGTGGGAAACAATGGGGGAAACCATTTCATTGCTACCAACTTTGACACCCTCCCAACGGTTGAGAAATTGTCCATTTACCATGAAATTTTTGGCACAACATGCTCTTTATGATAACAACATTCATGACAAATTTCAAGGTCAAAAAATTTATACAAAAAAAATATTTACAATCTACCAATATGTGTAGTTGTGAGATACCTTTTATTGAAGACATTGAAATTGTTGAAGTATGTCAGACAATCATGCTTCTAGATCGAAATTTTCTAGATGATGCAATTGCTAATCATAAATTCTTCTCAAAAAAATCAAGGATAGCCAAATTTAGTTGTGTGCATTTGTCACATCTCAAAGACTGCACTTGTTTAAAAATTGGAGACCATACATGCATGAAGAAGCTTTTTCTTCTCAATAAGAATGCTTGCATTTACAATAGAGCATTATAAGAAGTGGGATGTGGGATGATGAGAGAAGCAAGTGATGGGTGATTATTTTCTATGCACAGGATTGAAACTTTGTGAATATGAGTAATTGAGTGCATGAAAGATGAGTTAACTGAGTAAGTCTAGGCTATGTGATAACTGAGTGGATGAGGCATGGGATGAGTGTCTGAGGATATATGGAGGTATGTGAGATTTTCTTTAAGAGTGAGTGAGGTTATAACTTACATGTGGTGACTGGTAAGGTCTGGTGAATGAGTGAAGGTTGTGAGGTAGGATGATGGTGAGTGATTGAGGGTATGTGAGATTTTTTTCTGATGACTGAGTGAGGTTATATATGTGCTTAGTGAGTGAGGTTGGATCATGGTGATTAAGTGAAGGCTAGATCATGGTCACTAAGTGATGGCTATTTTAGATGAAACTCGTGCTCACATAGTAGGTTTTAGTGAGGCAGGGAAGACAGGAGTTGACATTGCAGCTATTGTTGGAGTCCATGTTAGAACAATTCAAAGGGTAGTGAAGAAATTTCAAGAAGATGGAACCTATAAGTGCAAACCTTGTGGTGGAATTCATGCTAAAAAGCTTAGTGATAGAGATGTTTGTGCTATTATACGTGTCTCAAAAACTCATCGCCACTTGACACTCTCTGAGATCACTAATATATGTTCTATTCAAGTGTCTAGATCAACTATTCGAAGGGCCTTACATGAGAGTGGCATTTTCAGTCGAATTGCTATTAAAAAACCTTTTTTGACACATCGTCACATGTCTCAATGATTGGCATTTGCTCAAAAGTATTGTGGGTGGACTATAAAAGAATGGGAGAGAGTTGTTTGGACAGATGAGTCTACCTTTGAAGTTGGAAAAAATTCTAGACAAGTTCATGTTTGGAGAAATGCATATGAGCGCTATGCATCAAGTTGTATAGTTCCAACTTTTAAGAGTGGGAGAACTTCTTTGATGATTTGGGGTGCATTTGTTGGAGGGCAAAAGTCACAACTGGTTTTTATGCCCAAAGATAGACGTTTTGCTAAGGATTTTGTTGAAGTGGTCTACAATGTCGAGTTGCTTCACTTTATGAGTAGAGTGCCACAAGGATTGCTCATAGAAGATGGCACACCTGTCCATCGTAGCAAAGTATGTGAAGAATGGAGACAAACATACCTTTTGGAGAAGCTCGATTGACCTACAAATTCTCCCGATCTCAATCCAATTGAGAACCTTTGGAAGATTTTGAAAGATGTTGTGCAACATGGCCCAATATGTCCAAAAAATTTAGATGACTTGAAGGTAGTTATTGAAAGAGAGCGGAGGTTAATCGATGGTACAAAGATCCTTCAACTATGTCATTCTATGCCCTCTAGGTTACAAGTAGTGATTGAGGCAAATGGAGGACATAAACATTGGCAGATTGTAAATATTTTTTTTTGTATAAATTTTTTGACCTTGAAATTTGTCATGAATGTTGTTATCATAAAGAGCATGTTGTGCCAAAAATTTCATGGTAAATGGACAATTTCTCAACCGTTGGGAGGGTGTCAAAGTTGGTAGCAATGAAATGGTTTCCCCCATTGTTTCCCACAACTACACATGTTGGTAGATTGTGGATTTCTTTTTTTGTGTAAATCTTTTGACCTTCAAATTTGGCACACATGTTATTCGCATAGAGGGTATCTTGTGCAAAAAAATTCATGGTAAATAAGTAAAATTGCAGCCCTTAGGAGGGTGTCAAAGTTGGAAGTAGTGAAATGGTTTTTCACAGCCACACATGTTGGTAGATTTTGAATTTTTTTTTTTATAACTTTTTTGGCTTTGAAACTTGTCACAAATGTTATTAACATAGAAATCACTTTGTGGAAAAAATTTCATAGTAAATAAGCAATTTTTCAGCCCTTGGGAGGGTGTCAAAGTTGAAGTAGTGAAATGGTTTTCACAATTGTTTCTCAAAACGACACATGTTGGTAGATTGTTAATATCCTTTTTTGTATTAATCTTTTGGCCTTGAAATTTTTATCATATGTTATTAACATAAAGTGTTTTTTTCTCCAATAATTTTATGGCAAAAAAAAAAATAATTTAATCTTTGGGAGGCTGTCAAAGTTGGCAGCAGTGAAAAAATTTTCACAGCTACCAATGTTGGTAGATTTTGAATAACTTTTTTTCGGTGAATGTTTTGGCCTTGAAATTTGGCATAAATATAATTAACTTAAATTTAATGCTTTGGTAAAAATTTAGTGGTAAAATACCAATTTTTGAGCTCTCGGGAGGCTTTCAAAGTTGGTAGTATTGAAATTTTTCTCACTGCGAATTCGAAAACGACATTTTGATTGGTACCCCACTATACATTAGAGTTGCACATGAAAATTTAATTACTTATAACAATTTACATGAGAAGTAAATGAAAAGAACCTGTGCTTGAAGTGGAATCTAAAATAATGTCACCAGGCAAGGTACATGATTCAATCAACATATTTAGTAGCAATTGGCTTTTCTGTCGAGGACCACGCCATGGACGGTCTGCATTCATGGCCAAGTCTTGAGTACACATAAAGTTTTGCAATATGTCATCACAACCAACGTCAACACTACGGAGCGTGAGGTCAAGAATTTCTTGGAATTCAAAATTAGAAGGCGAGCTCTCTGCAAGGTCCCTCACTAGTAGAGTAATCCCAAATTGCAAAGTTTGCAGAAGAAATTCAAAGTTCATATTGTAAGTACCTAAAAAACACTTGATAAGTTGATAGTACAAAAAGAATTTATGAAGGACAAAAGTTTCTTACTGGTTTTCCAATGTTTGAGGGATGTGTCAAGTATAGTTGATTCATACCCCAACAATCTTTCTTCTTTTTGAAAGAGTATGCATTACAATGTTGAAGAATTGTCTTTTTTGCTATTGTGCTTTGGGGGTGAATGATGATGAGGGCCCCATCATCTTAGAGACAATTATCTACAAATTCAAAAATTGGTTGCAACCAAGAGTTTGGTAATGCATTCCATGGTGGAATGCTCAATTCTAGTTCACTCACTTTGGAAACTGGAAGACCCTCAAGCGTGTCCACCAAAATGAGATCAAAGCTAGGGTGTTTGTTGACTACTCCACGATAAGCCCTACTTCGCTTCAATGCATTCTACAAAAGAATATCCTCATCGTCATCATTGTCTAAGGATTGTAGTCGATCGATATCCTCATCGTCACTTAGAAGGATAAGGGGTCCATTGACTATAGGCTTTCTTTTGGACGGAGGAGGTGACGTCATTTCAGGGACATTGATATTGTCCCCCTCTTCGATGTTCGAAAGAGCTATATCCTAAGAAGCCCTAACAGTAGACATTATAGGTTATTGTTGTGATAGCACATGTTGTTGTTCATCCCACTCGTGATCAGATTTGACATCTTCATCCACATTTCCAAGTTTTGGGTCTTGTGCCACAATAGGAGTTGCCATCCATGTGTGCACTTGGAATGTGTTTGTCCCATACTCATCCAATCCCGCCACTCCAGGATCAATACTCTTATGAGGACCAACATATTCTCACTCTTGCCCCACAGGGCACATCGTATATGCTGGCGAGTTCAATGTCATGGGTGGTGAAGGCAAGGATGTTGAATACACAACTACAAGTCCCCAATGAGATAATTTGACATATAGAAGAGAATATGGAGAGTTTGAAAACAAGAAGTCATTCTTGTCCATTCTATCCACAAGGGAAGCAATTTGCATATATCCTGTTGTATCGTCCCGATCACAAAACCCATAATAGAATGCTCCAAACATCTATATTAGAAAAACAATTCAACTTAGCAAATACTCACTTAATTGAAACCTACAAAGGACACAAACCACTTAATTTATCTTTGAGTTGACAATAACTCAAAGCTTTTTAAATTCAAGCACAATACACAAACACATCATCATGACATTATTTTGGTTATCATTGATTTGAGGATACCAAGCATAGTATAAATACCTTTGCAGCCAACATGCATTTCGGGCCCACATAAATGCCGAGGATGTTCTCATTAGGAGTTGCAAAATTTTGGAGAATATCCAAGTAGAACTCCATTCATAGTTCCCTAGCATGAATCTTCCACTTTGCCTCTATGTTTCTCACTGGATCAAAGTAATAGAGATAGTCCCATGGCACTTTGTACTCAATCTTTATGTTACCATGAACGGAGGTAGCAAAATCGTTTCCTTTTTTGAATAGAAAAAGGAGTGGCATGTTAGCAACAATTAATTGATTTGTAACGTGGTTAAGCCACTCTCCTCTAGAGGGAACATATTTTGATTACACGTAGTTGTAGTTACTTAATTGCGCTTCTAAAAAACCCACTACAGTGTTCATGTCATCTTTGCTCTCCAAAAACAAGAGCCAAGCATTTGCTACAATCATCTTTGGCTCTAATTTTTGAACAAGGATGTTTAGAAATGGATTGACATCGGTCTCGGTTTCGATTGATCTTGCTCTTGGCACCTCTTTAACATCTAGAAAGGCCAAATTGACCTCAAAGCTCAGGTATTGGTAAAATCTAGTAGAAATCAACACTCAAGTGGCAACATCAATGCCTCACATCTGCACACCACTTGAAGGTTTGGGAAGTTGATATTTCATCTTAATAAATCTTGTGAACATGTGGAGCACCTCGGAAAATTTCTCCTTCAAGTCCTTTGCCCGTTTCAGCCAAGCATCATTTTGAAGATGATGTTTGAAGTACTCAGGCTTCGGATGCAAAAGAAGAAAATCCCAACTAGCAGACATAAACTAATGTTGTGCTTTCCACGATCTCCATGTTTTATCTATGATGTCCCCTTCATTGTCTATCAACTTCAAGGTAGGTTTGATGTCCATTAAATCCTAAAGTACAACTTTCTTGCGCTTCCTCCTTTCTACCCAGTCTCCACCTACCATGTTGTGTGCCACTAGAATTTTTGTTGTAGAGACAGAAACTTTGGGATATACGGCTTTTCTATGCCGAGTAGATGTCGTGCATATGCACCAAAATCAATATTTGTGAAGTGACCACAGTGCTTGAAAAACTCCCTTTTCAACGACATAGCTTTTATTTTGAATGTTTTTATCTCCTTGAATGGAATCAAGGACATGAGGTTGACAAGATTGCCTTCTAAGTGCTTTGTCAAGAAGCTCTCCTACATCAACCACAAGTCATCTGGCAATGTAATTATCTGCATATCATTCTTGAGGTTAGTTGGTCCTTTGCTGGAAGTGCCATCCTTCTCAGGATTTCTATTCTGGAAGTGACTGATAACTAGATCAATGAAGTTTAGGAACATGAATTTAGATGACATGAAGAGTTAGAATACAAATTGTTGTCCAGGTAAAATTGTATTGTCGACTCAATGATAAAGATACCCTCGCTACAAAGGAGTATACAATATTTAAATATTGTTTAGTAATGTGACCATAGAATTCACATCTAAACTAATTCTCATTTCAAGATTAGACTCGCATCCTCAAATTGACAATAAGGTGAGTCATTTTATTCTCACCTTATAGTTCTTTAAATTATAAACCACTTGATATCCTCTAATTGAATCTTTGGAGGTGATGTTTGTGGGACGTTTGTATGAAATCCAGATGTTGCAACAACTCGTCATCTAGTTTTCCCATGTTGGTTGAGTGTAGTTAAGATGATTTGTGTAGTTGTAGAACCTAGAGATATTCTTTAATTGATTTGCATCTAATGACCAAACAATTAATGCATCCCATGTCTTCAACTCCTCTCTTTGGGTCCTTACACAACTTGACTTCTAGAGCTCCTTAGACACAGTTATGTTGTGTTGGCTATTAATGATCATGAAATTGCCAATCTCTATGCCGTCCCATTTCTTGGGCCTCTTCTTTAGCAACTTGTTGTCATCCACAAGGGTCAAACAAACTTTTTGCCTCTACTTAATGTCACCGATTTGAATGAGTTCATTCTTCACTACCTTTACAATATCTTTTTGTAGAGTTCAAATGACATATTCATCTTGGGCTATTGTGCATTTTTGAATGTCAACAGTAACTGACACACTATCAAAAAGAAAGCATGATTTGCGCTCGGCCCAAAAGTCTCGTTGGATGATGGTAAACTTCTCGTAGTCTTCCATCATAGCTCTACTTTCAAATAAGGTGGGGTTGACTGTAGTGAAAGTCGACCTTGAACTTCTAGTACCTATGGCACCTCCTTCATAAGCTAACTTCCATCGCTTACAACTTGAATCCGTTGCTCCAGAATGAAAGGTTGCTCACTTTTGGGATTTCGATTGGACTTGGCTTGATCTTCCTCCTCTACTACTTGTTGCACTAGCACCTGATGTCGATCACCTACCAACATTTGCTTCTCTATGAAAGTGTGAGATACTACGATCTCTCTTTAAGAAGATTTTCAATAAAAATTTACGAGAAAAACACATATTCATAGTAAATCATACTGAAAATCTCCTTAAAGGTCATTACTTAAAATCTTATATCTAAGACTATGGTTAAGAACTCACTTAAAACTTTGGGATGAATATGTTTTCATGGTTTTTTGGACCCCAAATTCCTGTGTGCCTTTGCTTGCTTCCCAGCTTTGGCCATATCTTTGTACTTGTAGAAGGTAGCTTTTGAAATCCTATGAATGGTCCACCATGCCATGGAACACACTTCCCTTCCTTTCAAGGTTATTCACTCTTTGTTAGCAAGATCTTTGTGGATCTAACTATGCATCTCAAGAAGACACTTCTTTCAAGCATATACCTTGTCATTTACATGAAGTTAAGCTCGAATAGCTTGAATTTGTCCACGCAAAAAAGGTTGCAAGCAATTCTTTGAACAACTTGTTTTTGTAGAAACTTTAGTGATTGCTTGAGCAACGAGGAGGGCCTCTTTTTTGGGAAGGATATCAGGCTCCATTCATTCACGAAAGCTTTCATAGGATCGAATCCCCTTACAAATTCTTCAATTAGTAGCATTCATGGCCATGTTGTATATATAACATCATATTCATTAAAGTGGGAGTTTTCCATTGAAATGGGAGGTTTTAGGAGCACTACAAACCATCCATTGAAGAGAATATGTCATCAATAAATAAAAAATAAGCAACACAATGACATCCAAAGCACATAATCTAGTTGCGTGATTCTAAAACACCATGAGGTAATTCGCAATTTATAGAAAGTAATCATTAAATGTACATATACTGGATCTACATACTAGGAAACAAGAAGCACTAGACAACATAAATTGTTGCATTCCAAGAAGCCAATTACCTCATATTCGGAGACTATGCTAGAGACATCACCACCATTCCAAGTTGATTGCTTGAGAAGAGGAGTCCATAGTGTCCAAAGAATGAAGTTGATGGCAAGCTCTAGCTACAATCCAAGTCAACATTGGAGACAATCCAAGAAAGGAACTTAGAAATTATAGAATTAAATTATGTTATTCTCATAGTTCTTTGTGAGAGTACTTGTAAACGAGAATGACCCATAGTTTGATTCTAAAATTTCCATGCTCATTTTCTTTCTTGAATTTTTGACCACTCTTGACTTGGGCTCTAGGTAAAGCTTGTCGTTGACTTCAATCTCTAGACACCCAGAGGCCTCTTTTTTAAAGCTCCACATACAATGGTACTCATGCCTCCAACATAGCCTCCGAATATGTAGTAATTGGCTACCATGAATGCAACAATTTATGGTTGCTTCATCATTCTCTTTCTAACTATGATTGTCGCAAGACGGAAACTCGCAATCCATCAAGTTAGTATGAAATAGTTTATTATAGTATAGAATTTTTCAAAATTTCCAATAAGCAAACAAAAGTAGGATCCTCTTAGCATAAACATCGTATTAAGGCTAAAAGGATGATCCAGGTGTTCTGTAAAAGGATCTAGGACGGATCCGGATTTCGGAAACCTAGATAGTGACAGCCTACAGTCTAGAGTTCCGGTCTAGGAATCTACGGATCCGTTACGGATAAACGGTCCACTTCTAGAACAGTCGGTAAGATGACAGGTTCCTAATCTCGCCACTCCCATTTCTTCTTCTTCTTTCTTCCACAGTAGTCTTGCACTCGTATAGTTGAGAGAAAGAGTGGTGAGATAGTGATCAATTCAAGAACTACTCGCTAGTTGTCTTTACCGGATCTCAACTTAGTTTCAATTTTCGATGGCGGAGGGAGATATCCGGAAACCATTAGTGATGGCACGAATGGTCTATCCGACTATTTCGGAAAGGTTGAGGGAGCAGTCGAAGCTAGAAGATGACCTGAGTGAGATAAGATGTGTAGGCATGTTCTTGAGGCCATGGACAGTGAAGAATGACTAGATGATTCAGGAGCTCATTGTAGGAGCTCCAAATCAGTATGAGTTGACAATGAGGGGGCAACTTGGAACCTAGACTGATGAAGTTTGGGCCAAGGTATACAGATTCCCCAAGAAGGGATCTAGATTATTCTCCCACATAGATAAGTTCGCGGTAGGAAAATTTAGGAATGCAGCCCATTCCAAGGAGGGTTATGCCATCAACGATTGTCTACATGCAAGGCAGAAGTAGGTCCTAGAATTTTTGATCTCGATCTTGTATCCGGTAAAGCCTACCTGGGTTACGGTTACAGTAGCCAACACCATTTTTGGTACCATGGAGGGTAGACCGGTCAACTGGGACAAAATGATTGGAGCAATAGTCTCCAAACTTGCCGCCAATGTCGGAAAGGCAAAGACCAACCTACTTAGTCCTTATCTGTTCCACCTCTACCATCACACGGAACTCTTGAGTGATGCAGAAATGGTAGAATACACCACCGGATCCACCATCCTACATTACGGCCTCACAGAAGAAGTGGAGGTAGAGCAGCCAACATTTGAGGAAGACGAAGAGCCAAAAGAGGAGGAGCAGCTCATGGATCGGAGGCGGAGGACATCCATTGATCCGGCTTCACGAGGAAAACTCCCTACTCAAGAGAAGGTTCCGGAAAAGGAAGAGGAAGGTATTTCCGGATTCTTCAAAATCAGATTCAACTAGGTCTTGTAGGTGTAGGCGTACCATGAGAATTTGGCAGATTATCTCAAGAGGATTAGCAAGGAGTTGAAGGTCAAGCCAGAGGACATACTCAACGCCTTGAACAAACTTCCAAATTGAGAAGAGCTGGGGAGGAAGGAGAAGCAAATTAAAAGTCTGGAGAAGGAGAAGATAGACCTTCAAGCTAGACTTAGTTGGGCACAAGGGGAGCTAGCAATAGCAAAGTAGAGGAAGAAGGAAGCTCTGCACCTAGTGAAGAATCTATCTGGTCTGGTGGGTAGACCTGCAAATCTTGTAGTCAAGGCCACTCTCGTCCAAAACTGGCTTGTAGAGAAAGGACATCTCACCAGATCCAAGGTGATCCAGATCTTGGTGGACTCCTCATCAAGGATGGATTCTGTGCTGAAGGTGTTGTATGCTTAGCGGGTGGTAAATACCATTTACAACACCGAAACGTGTAAACTAACTCGAAATATCGTCTCAGGGGATTCTAAACTGTTGCTGCAAGCTGAGATTATCCGTTTTACCAACTTTAGCTCTCTCTTCACCTCTTTTCTCTCTTTTCAGTTTACTACCTTTCCGGAATCCAATCTGGATCCTCTCTTACCCGGAATCCGGATTTGTCTCTTCACACACAAATACTAGTTTTTGGTACCCCTATTTTACCCTCACAAGGTCCGCCTTTGATTGTATAGAGGGGTAGGGACTCACCACTCGTATTTCTCACGCACTCTTCTCTCTCTAAACTTCACAATACACATTTAGACCAACTGTTGCACTCGATCAAACTGGAAACACTCTCACAACGTTCCAGATGGCCAATCTGGAAGGCAGGTCACACAAAGCCGCCTCTAGACTTTTCCACTACAATGATAGACCAACAAAAACCGGATTTGATATAGAGATTGTAAATCATTTGCTAGACTGATCCTAGGGCTTGGTTGACCTTCCGGTAAGTGGTATGGGGATTTCTTCCACTAGCTAGCGGTTGCTTATCTCTACACGGTGTTGCATTGTAAATGTGTTCATTATGTGAAAACACATAATTGTTTGTTAAATGGGAGGGGTTTTTTTTTCTAGAGTTTCAAGAAACAAATTGGGTCATACTCCACTTGAACTTTTTTTTTTTTATCTCTATTTGACAAACATTTAGTTCTTTGATTTCTATACTTGAAGATGTTCTAATATTTTAATTTGTTTCTTTGAAGTTGTAAGAAACAAAAGGTAAAGCTTGTTTTATCTTTCTTTGTTTTTTATAATGGATTAGAAGTCCACATAGATGATGTGAATAGACTTATCGAGGATAGGAGGTGGCCCATAGGGGTATTATGGCCCATGTGGCATCTTAGTGACCAAAATCCACTAGCTTAGGTGGATGGCATGGAGGTTGAGGTGGTGGACGAGGTGGAGGGTCATCTTCTTCTTCCTCCTTGTTTTGCTTAGGAGACCCGTGACTTTGAGAAGGCATTACACATTGTACACAGAGATTTTGGTAATGAAATTTTGAGAGCTTGTGTGTCTTATTTTTTTGTTTCCAAAAAGTTATCACTCATTAAATTTGGAGTTAGTATGTGTAAGTTATGAGTTTGGGAGTGTAGTGTTGTGTAGCTGCCTCAAACTTTCAAGAGAGTGAGCTTTGGTAGACTATAAAAAGTGGAAAGTACCTTAGTCTTTAGTGAAACTTGGGGAGTTTGTAGATACTTCTTTTATCTTTCCAAAATGAGTTTATTTTCTTGATTTGGAGTTAGTATGTGAAAGTCATAGTCTTGAGAGTGAAAGGGTGAAGAAATACTTTCGGGTTTTCAAGAGAGTGAACTTTGAAAGGCTATGAAATGTGGACCGTAATTTATATTTGAGTGAAACTTAGGGAGGTTGTAGAAACTTCTTTTAGATTTCCAAAATGGGTTTATTTTCTTGATTTGGAGTTAGTATGAGAAAGTTATGGGCTTGAGAGTGAAGTATAGGTGAGCTGCCTTTGAGTTGGGAAGGGTGAATTTTGACCGATTATAAAAGTCGGACAATATCTTAATTTTGAGTGAATTTTGGAGAGGTTGTAGAAATTTTTGTTAGCTTTTCAGAGACATATCACACTTAGTTTGGAGTTGTATAGCGGACGTGGTACTCATTCGTCTATCAAACACTTCTTCAAGGGGAGTTTATGAAGGATATGACTTTTTTTCTACTATTTTTTACCACACATGATGTATATTGCGACTCCATGACATTTTTGGAGGGGTGTATGGAAATGTGATAGTATTTTTCATATGGCATCATCAGGGGGGGTTTATTATTATGTTTGTGACTTTGGCCATGGGATCTTCCATTATTTGGGCCACATCTAGTTGCAGCTAGAAAAACCGCGTTTTTCTAAGGCAAGGCCTCTCTACTTGACAACAGAACCCTCCTTGGTATTTTAGACCCGCACCCACGTCACTCCTAATCGGATTCCCGTTCCAGTGTTTTAAATGCACTTGCTCAAGACCAAAATTTCTAGCCTAAACTACGTTACAAACGTTCCTCACAAATCAGATCCAAGTCCCTTCAAATCCGGATTCCTCCTTTCCTCCTCCTCTCTTACTTACACACACTCACAAGACAACGCCGAAAAGCTGGATATACGACAAATCAAATCCTGATTGTCCACTTGGTGACTCAGATTAAAGAAAAGTTGATCAAATACAAATTATAATGCTAAGATGGAATGAGAGGGCAACAAACTTGCCCCTCACTTAAAAACTCAAAACAACCAAAGCCAAAAAGGCCAAAAAGCCACCCAAAAATCCAAGTGACCAATCACAAACTTCCCAAAAACCCCGGAAAAGTTAGATCCTATAAATCCGGAACTCAGGCCCACATCTGGAAACTCAGATCCCATTCAAAATTCAAATTCTAACTATCTACATTCTAACTATTTTGCCTTCTGCGCCTTCTTCTGACTACTCCTGCCTTGATTTGTTGGTGCCCGGGTGGATGACCTTGGAGTCACTCTCAGAGTTGCCTTTACCAGAGTCATCCTCAACGTTGCCCGGGTCTGGATCTTCCGGATTTTCGGAGGAGAGTATTCCCCTTCCATGTCCTCCTCCTCTTCATCTTCAGATCCGGTCCGGTACTCTTCTTCCTTAGATTTCTCAATCTAAGTGATCTCCCTCTCGTCTTCTTCTCCTAGAGATGTCTCATCCAAAATAATGGTGTCCCTCTCCTTCCTTGCTTGTTGCTGCAGCATGTGCTCGAAACCTTCCAGATGGGTTCAGGCCAGATTCAACAGTTCTCCAATCTGATCCGCTAGTTCACCCTGGGTTTGTAACCAAGGTGTCTGAAGTGACTCCTTCTCCAGAAGACGGAATGTTGGGACAAGTAGCGAGATCGTAACCTCTAGAGGCACTAACTCCTGTGTTGCTTCTGACTGATTAGTTGGCTCTCGAGCTGTCTTCACACTTCCCCAAATGGTCTTCTCGAGCTACGTCGAGAAAGGTTTTATAGAGTGTCACAAAGTCTCCCTAGGGGCTTCCGGTCTAGACAGTAGTGGCATTGATGATGTCAACTTCACCGGAGTCTCCGTGTCAAAGTGGATTTCCGGAAAGTTGGAGAAATCGATGACACGGTCCGGATCAATTCATCCTAGCAACTAGCGCATCTCCTTCAAGGTAGACTCCATTCTCGAAGAGAAGTCTACCAGGATCTAGATCACCTTGGATCCAGTGAGATGTCTTTCTTTTGCAAGTCGATTTTGTATACGAGTGGCCTTCACGATCAGGTCTATCGGCTTGTCCACCAATCCGGATAGGTTCTTGACCTGCTATAGGGCTTCCTTCTCCCTCTGCTTTGCTGCGACCAACTCTCCTTGAGCCCAGCTCAACCTGGCTTGAAGGTCCGTCTTCTCCTTCTCCACGCCTTCAATCTACTTCTCCTTCCTCTCCAGTGCTTCCAGATTTGGAAGTTTCTTCAAAGCGTCGAGGATGTCTTTCGGCTCTATCCTCAATTCCTTGTTGATCCTTCTAAGTAGATCCACTAGGTTTTCGTGGTACTCTTCAGCTTGTTGTACCCAATTGAACTCAGTTTTGAAGAATCCGGATATGCCTCCTCCTTCCGCCAAAATCTTCTCTTGAATCGGAAGCTTCCCTCGTGAAGCCAGATCAGTGGATTTCCTCCGCATCCGATCCAGGAGCTGCTCCTCCTCTTCTAGATCCTCTTCCTCTTCAATTGGCGATTGCTCCGCCTCTACTTCCTCTGTGAGGCCCTACTACAAGATGGTGGACCCGGTATTATACTCTACCATTTCCACGTCACTCAGAAGTTCTACATGATGGTAGAGGTGGAATGGGTAAGGACTAATGGGGCTGGTGTTAGCCTTCCCTACATTGGTGGCAAGCTTGGAGACTACTGCTCCAATCACTTTGCCCCAATTGACTAGTCTACCCTCCATAGCACCAAAGATGGTGTTGGCTACCATAACCATAACTCGGATAGGCTTTTCCAGATATAGGATGGAGATCAACAACTCTAGGACCCACTTCTGCCTTGCATCTAGGCAGTCATTAATAGCATACCCTTCCGTAGAATGGGTTGCATTCCTAAACTTTCCTACTGCAAACTTATCTGTTTGGGAGGCTAATCCGGATCCCTTCTTGGGGAATCTGTAAACCTTGGCCCAGACCTCATTAGTCCATGTTCTGGGTCGCCCTCTCACTATCAACTCATACTGATTCGAGGCACCTACAATAAGCTCTTAAATCATCCTATCATTCTTTACGGTTGATGGCCTCAAGAACAGGTCGACACACCCTATCTCACTTAGATCATCCTCCAGCTGTGATCGCTCTCTCATCCTTTTCGAAATGGTCAAACAGACCATCTTCCTCGTCACCAATGGTTTCCGGATATCCCCCTCTGCCATTTCAAACTAAAGACTAGACCGAGATCTAGACAATCCGTAGCTCCTAAAGTGATCACTAACTCACCACTCTTTCTCTCAACTATACGCGCACAAAACAGTTGTGGAAGAAAGAGGAAGAATAAATGAGGGTGGCGGGGTTAAGTACCCATCATCTTACCAACCATTCCTAAAGCGAATCGTTTACCCATAACAGATCCCTATTTTTCTAGACCAGAACTCTAGACCTTAGGCTATCGCTATCTGGGTTTCCGGAATCCGGTTCTGTCCTAGATCTTGTTATAGAACACTTGGAGCATCCTCTCAGCCTTAGGGAGATGTTTAGTCTAAGAAAATTCTAATCTTGTTTTCCTATTAGAATTTTGGAAACATTCTATATAACTATAAACTGTTTACTATTAACCCAGGATATTCCGGGATTACGGCTCGCTACAGAAAGAGATGTGCTCGCTCTTGGGGCAAATTGATCTGAACCGTGTCATGGATTTTTCCAACTTTCTGGAAACCCACTTTGATACAAAAACTGCGGTGAAGTTCACAGCATCAGTGCCACTATTGGCTAGACCGGAAGTCCCTCAGGAGACTCTCCAATATTCAACAGAGCCCTTCTCAACTCAGTCAGAGAAGACCATCCGAGGGAGCGTGAAGATAGCGCGAGAGCCAACCAAGCAGCCAGATGCAGCACACAAGTAAGCTCCATCGGAAGTTACGATCTCGCCACCAATTCTGACATTCCGTCTTCCGGAGAAGGAGACCCTTTAGACACCCAAGTTGCCAACCCATAGTGACTTGGCAGACCGGATTGGAGGACTCATGAATCTGGCCCACACTCATCCGGAAAGTTTTGAGCACATGCTACAGCCGCAACCGAGAAAGGAGAAGACCCCCATCGTTTTGGATGACACCTCTCTAGGTGAAGAAGACAAGAGGGAGGTCACTCAGATTGAGAAATCTGAGGAAGAGGAGTACCAAACCGGATCGGAAGAGGAAGAAGAGGAGGACATGGAAGAGGAAGACTCGCCTCCAGAAATCCAAAAGATCTAGATCCGAGCAACGTTGAGGACGACTTCGGTGAAGGAAACTCCAAAAGCGACTCCAAGGTCGTCCATCCGGGCACCAACAAGGCAAGGTAAGAGCAGTCAGAAGAAGGTGTGAAAGGCGAAGTAGTTAGAATTTAGGATTTGAATTTTGAATCTGATCTGGGTTTCCACGCGTGGGCCCGGGTTCTGGATTTGTAGGATCTAACTTTCCAGATTTCTCGAGAGGTCTGTGATTTGTCACCTAGATTTTCGGGTGGTTTTTTGCCTTTGGGTTTTTAAGTGAGGGGTAGGTTTGTTGCCCTCTCATTCCATCATAGCGCTTGTAGTTGTTATCTTGTCATCCTTTCTTTAATCTGAGCCACCAAGTGGACATTCAGGAATTGATTTGTCATATATCTAGCTTTCCTATGTTTGCTTGTGAGAGCATGGAAGTATAAGAGAGAGGAAGAGGAAAGGAGGAATCTGGATCTGAGGTGACTGGATCTGATTTAGGAGGGAACATTTGTGACATAGTTTAGGATGGTGAATACAATCTTGTGTGTGGTGCCTTTAAAATACTCGAACGGAAATCCGGCTAGGAATGGCATGGGTGTAAGTCCAGAATATCAGGGAAGGTTTCGTGCAGAGATGAACAACCACTAGAGGAAAAATCTCCATCTTAGTGTCCCCGAAAGGTCTACCAAACCCTATGATTAGTCTAGTGAACGACTAACAATCCCCCATCAGTTCCGGTTTCTATTGATCTGTCGTTGTAGTGGAGAAGATTGATTACAGCTTTGAGTGACCTGCCTTCCGAATTGGCCATCGGGAAAGTTGTGAGAGTGTTTCTCGGTCGAATCTAGTGTAGCAATTGGTCTAAGTGTGTTTTGTGTAGTTTAGAGAGAGAAAAGAGTGAGGAATACGAGTGGTGAGTCCCTACCCTTTTACAAGATCAAAGGTAGACCCTTTGAGGGTAAAGCAGAGGCACCAAAAACCAGTGTGCATGAGAAGTGACAAATCTGGATTTCGGAAAGGAGTGGATCCGAATTCGATTCCAGAAAGGTAATAGTCCGGAAAAGAGAGAAAAGAGGTGAAGAGAGAGCTTAAGTTGGTAAAATGGATAATCTCGGCTTGCAACAATAGTCTAGAATCCCCTAGGACGATATTTTGAGTCATTTTACGACATTTTGGTGTTGTAATGGTACTTATGCTCCACTACACGTACGACAATGACTTTTTACTACATAATGGCATACCATTGCAAATCCAAAGCTTGTAACAGTCACAAACATTGTAGTATTTTCATTCTTCTCAAAAAGGCTATCCTATCATAAATAGAACTACTACAACTGCAACCTCACCTTGCTATTAAACTTCTCCTTTGCCTCAAATATCTCTGGTCCTTGACTATATCCAATATATTTCAAGGATCTTTGGCTCACAATCTTCTACAAATGCTTCCTCAAAGACCTCTATTGCCAAGCATCCCACAGATGGCGACCCAAATGAAGCCAATGTTGTATGTCATGTGTCTTGCATTGGCATCTCACAACTCCTAGTGAATTGCATCAAGGTAGAAGTGGTCATAAAAGGCCATATTCATTATATTAAGACCTTTCGCAGTCTCAATTTTATCCTCGACTTCAGGATCAACTGTTTTATTTCTTTACTAGCATTTTTTTATAAATAGGTAACAACACCAAATTTTAGAATTTTATTATAGAATTACTATTTGAGCATTATTTATTTTTGGTTTCAATTACTATTTTTTTAAATGAATTTTCCAATAACTAGCATTTTATCTCAAAATTTGTGAAAAGTCTCAATATAATGAATATCGCCTTATAAGACCTTAGATATTGTGTCCTTTTCTTGATCATTGGAATTAGCAAGCATCATTTTGTACAAACCATTAGAGGTGATAACAATAGACTTCGCAAAGACATCATTGTCCTTCATAAACAAATAAAATATGAAGATAGGCAAACATTCCAAAACATTAGACAAATGTTCCTAAAAAAAGATATTGGATTGCTAAATGAATGGATTAGAACCCCCATACCTAGAGGGCAACTACCACATCCATTTCTTCAATTGAGAGATTTTTTTTGCGTAACAGAATTCATCCTAGAACAATCCCAAGGTGATATTAATTGAAGACAGCATTTTAGTGCAGAAAAGGAGCTCACAAGGTAAAGGCACTCTCTTCCATTTCGAGGACTATGACAACCTTGCCATTGACGAGCATCATCAAAAAATCCATTGTCAATAGTGTGGTGGTCACCCAATATAAGATGTGTCCCAATCCTCATTGGAATATGGCAAACTATCCATAGTCAAAGAAAGAATAACTAGGGCAGCACACTTGTTGTCACAATCAAATTCAAGGATTACAGTAGCATGTAAAGACTAGAAACAAATACAAAATGTTAGTTCATCAAAACATTGGTTGGCCAGTTATGCAATTACAAATATGCAATGTGGTATTTAGTCATTTATTCTTTTATTGGACAAAACAATTATGTACATAGCATCATCTACATATAATACAATTGAATTGAAATAAAATAAAAGTACTACATCTAATACCTACAAGTCTTTGTCATCATGATTCCGAAACATGACAAAAAACATACAAGAGTCCTCTACTTTGATCTCTTTGTGTTGGATTCTATTTAATTCTTCAAAAAAGAATGTATTGTTAGAATTTCTCACTTTCCGCTCAAAGAAAATAGTATTGGACTCCTTGACTACTTTCATGAGCTCCCTAAACTTAGCTAAGTCCTCCTAAACTAGGAGGAAACATCCCATAATATTGTCTCTCCAAGAGGGGTACAATTTTTAGGGTCTGGCTAGGTGCAAGCATTGAATTTAAGGAAGAAGATGATTGATCAACATCTCATTTGTGCTTCCATAGCCCTGAAACAACCACGTATCAAAGAGAATCACATTCTTCGGGTGGTTAATTATAACAGTTATTGACTATTATTGTATTTTCACTCGAGAACATCCCTCATCTAGATTAACTTCTCTAATGGTTTTAGGAAGAAGTCTTTGTTTTTTCCCTTCACCTTGTAGTTGCCTATCCTTCCATGCCTCATTTTGCACCTCAATATGTCGCATTACTCTTATTTGAAGATATGCAACGGGGACTATATGCCTTGGAACAGATACTTGCAAATTTCCATGGTTGTATACCTCTTTATAGTGCTCCATACTAAAATGTTCATGATTAAGATTAACTCCCTTAGAACCATCAATCAATGGGGTCGAATTGTGACTTTGTTGATAGTTTGACATCAATAGTGATTGTTTCAAAATCAAAATATATTTCATTGGATTTGGTGTATCATTTGTCTTTTGTATGACATTTCAAATCTTCACAAATGCAAAGTATCCCATTCAAATTCAGAACAACATTGAGGCATTTCTTTATCACCCCAGACATGAATAAGGGGAAGACTTAGTTTTTCGCCTCATCTAACATAATGCATGCCTCGTTGCTACAATGTCAAGTATATTGCTTAGGAATTACAACAAAATGTGTAGACATTTAAATTATTACAATGTCCATCACATTTTAAGTGTTGAAAAATAGAATGTAAAAATAACTATTTGCACCTTGAAAGGAAAAAAAATGATGTCAAACAAGAAGATACCATTACCAAAAATAACAATTAGATCATGAGATCCGCCACTATACAAACCAGAGAAGAATCAATTGTATTAGCCAATGTCCCAAAGGAGGAATGTGCAACTACATAAGTATGTCTTGAAGAATATTGTCACTAGCCTCCTTCTAGATTACCTCAAGAACATCATCCTTGGTCTTTTCCAAATTAGGCGATGACGAACATATTATATCTAAGTCTAACAAGGAATCATCATGTAGAGATAGTGACTTGGTACAAATATGGTAAAGACTTGACGCAAGAGGAATTTCAACAATAGTACACAACATAATTGGCATCAAAGTTGTAATAGTGAGTGGACCTACAAGTTTGACAATTGAACAAAGAGAGTGTTTTGTAAGAAAAACATTTATTTGAAAGTCTTTCAACAAAGAGGTATTGTATTCAATTGTACATAGCTAAAGTTCTAGCCAACCTATCAATGCCAAATTACAAATTGAAGTGAAGGAAGTGAATGGAAGGAGTTTCAACTCGAATTGAGTTGAAATAGAGGTAGAAAGTCACTAAAAACAACTTAAAGGGATAACAACCACTCAAGCTTGGGATTGCTTGACTGCCTCTACTCCTTCTGCATCACAATCTTTATCCATCTTATGTTCCATGCCTTGAACTTCTAGCCTTCTTACTTGCTTCTCTAACCATTGTAGGATCTATGTCCATATGATCTACTACACCTTAGCATTTGGTATGCACAAACTTTTCCTAATTTGGAGGAGAGGTGGGCAATGGGTGAGTCTACGTTCTTATGAAATTTGCAAACCTTGCCTTGCATTGTCTTGGTGTTCATTGTTCCAACCATTCAACTCCAATCCAATTAAATGACAAGATTCAATCCGTGTTCTACATATAATTGACTTTTTATGGATGCGTTCTTTCAACTTGAATTGAGTTAAACGACAAGATTCAATCCGTTTTCTACATATAATTGACTTTTCATGGGTGCATCCATTCAACTTGAATCAAGTTAAATGGAAAGATTGAAACTGTCTTCTACTACAATTGACTTTCCATGGGTGCATCCATTCAACTCGAATCGAGTTAGATGGGAAGATTCAAACTTCTACTACAATCGACTTTTCATAGTGGAGTAGCATTGCAATTTAACAATCCCAAAATTTACAGTGATAATATTGGAAACTCTTGCATACGCACTACCAATTTCAAAAATGAAGCAACAATACAATTGGATTGCAAAATTGAAATTAACTTCATCAATCATCAATGCACCCCAAAGTGAAATCTCATGAGCAATAGTGTAGTACAAATCAAAACTTGCATCTAGTGGCGATTTGAAGAATGTCACGTGTCCTAGCCTTGAAACTCTATATTGGATTCCAAGAAAAACAAAAATTTAGAAATAAACCTAGACCCTTCAATGCATACTTTGGAAGTTAGCAATACCTTACTAAAAGAAAGTTGAAGGTTTGGTACCCTCCAAAAGAACTCCTTGACTGTGAGCAACAAAAGTGTAAATAACACAATCACAAAACATGGAGGTATAGAAACACAAAGAGAAATAAAAAGGAACTTGAGCTATAGAGGTTCAAAAACATAGAGGTGCATATACATATGCACATGAACACACACTCGCACAAACACAAGAAGCAATGAAAAAAGAATCTTTTCAACTACACATCAAGACTTATAAACAACTAGGCGGGAAGGATATGGTACCAATTGCAATGAAGAATTTCAAATTCTCAACTTTCATCCATGAAATTATAATAGGATCCACAAAGTCCGGTAGATCTCCTTTACAACTGTAGAGGTAAAAAAAGATTGAAAATTTATGAGACAACAATTGATTCCCACACCAAATTTTGATTTGACATTATTGTACAGATGGTTTTTGTGTTGTACAAACTTATAAATAGTAAATATTAAAAAAATAATTTGTTTTCTATTATATTCCACATTGTATATAAATTAATAAAAATGTACAGACAGGCACTCTTTGTTTTCCAAAAGTACATCGTCATCAACATTTGAAGAAAAAAACTTCTATGTCTAGGGATGTATTGTATTTTTAATTTAGTGTTTTGTAAATTATAATTAGACCCAATCCAACTTATGAATGACTTAAAAAATTAAAAACATGAACTTATAATTACACCAAATCCAACTTATGAGTATCATAAAAAATAAATAAAAATATGATGATGCATGTGCACATTCATGCCATGGGTTTTTAAAATAGTTGTAAGAACTATACATCATATACAATTTCATTATATTCAACTTACATATTTGACTTTGTTTATATTTTATGGCATAAATAAATGCTAGTTGGCTATGATATTTTAAATTTGGCATTTTGTAAATTGAAATTGGACCTAATCCAACTTATGAGTACCGTAAAAAAAATTTTAATGTCATGCATGTGTGCAAATAGGCCAAATATGGGTCATTAAATTAATTACAAAATCTATATATAATAACACAAAATCATGAATATATTCTATTTTGGATTTTGGTTTTGTTTATAAGTTCATGACATGAATGAACTATGAAAGAAATTTGGACATGATACTCTAAATTTAGCATTTACATATTACAATTAGACTCATTGTTTTTATACGTACTACAAAAAATTAAAATTTTTTGCAATGCATGTGCACAAATAGGCTTTGCCTTGAGTTATTAAAATAATTCTAATATCCAAATAATTTCAACTTTGTATTTTGTTTATAAATCAATGTGATGAATAATAGATGATTTGGATGACTTCTTAGTTTCTACTAATGGCATAGGAGAGGAGGTGTTTACATAAATCTCTACTTTTCAGAATGTAGTTATAATTCAAATTTTGTATGTATCTAATTTTTAAAATAATTATGTAATGTTTCTATTACAATGCATTCTTTTTTTCCTAATAGTAAATAATTGGAATTCTTTTTAAAATTTTCTAAACATAAGAAAATGGTTTTTGTACATATATGATGTTATTAGTTCAAAAAAGTAAAAGGAAGTTTATATAATTGTAATTTCATTAAGTTCATGGATGAATTTATAGCCATTGTATTCATTGCAATATGCAATTTTTATTGTGCAAGTAATGCTAATGTATAGTTGTATACATCACTTTTGTATGGTTGATTTATTATAGTATTTCTTATTCATTCAAGGATTTCTTTTGAAATTTAATAATTGAAAAAAATTAAAAATATTTTATATTTTGTATTACATTTACAACAATATCCACTATGAGATTTTGTCACTTCCATTATTTAATTCTATTTATTTTTGGAACTCATTCTTAAGATCTCACTTTCCTACTAAGAATGAAGCTTGACATAAACCATTTTAGTTATTTTCAAATATACACAACATCTTATTTTCAAGATCCAAGTGGTATAAATGTAACTCAAATGCTACAAAAACCTAGAAATCCATTGCATAGATAAAAAAAAAATTCAATTTTTTTCTCATAAAGACAAGATCAACAAATTACTGTCCCAATTAACAAAAAAGTGAACCACATCAAGGCAATCAAATCATAAGAAAAACTAAATTTTTTAATAGTGACATAATATCATTTTTGAAGGAGATTCTTTAGGGCCCACATGTCTTGTTAGATTTTCTATACATAAGAAAATGATTTTTGTACATATATGATTTTAATAGTTCAAAAAAGTAAAGTAAAGTTTAAATAGCTATAATTTCATTAAGTTTATGGATGAATTTTTATCCATTATAATTCCAATATGCAATTTTTATTGTGCAAGTAATGCTAAAATTCTATTTCTTTCAAATGAAAATGATTAAAAAGTTGTTTGTTTAATTTGAATTTTGAATACAATTTAGAAATAAATTTAGGAAAGTTTGAACTTCCGCTATTATATTTATATGTGCAATAGGATAAGAATTGGATCAAATCACTTTCAAATGGACTAAAATAGAATTTAGACAATTATGTTTGGTTGTTTCATTTGTTTTTTTGTCACAATTTTTATATTTAATATACTACTATAAATTTATTGAGCCTTTTTCTATTTGTATTTTACTATAAGATTTAGATTAGCAATGTTTTTTTCATGAGGAAAACCTATCTTTTCTATACTATAGTTCCAATTGAAGTTTGGATATAAAGCTTGTCCACTTTTACAATGGTAGAATTAATACCTCTTATTTAATGAACATCATTATAATAGATCCCAAAAATATATATATTATTACATAATCATATGATAGAATTGAAAAAGAATTTTTTCATATAATTTGAAAACTTTTATATTTTGTATAATATTCTAAAGTAAAAACATTTTAACATCCATGTTAGTATAAAGAACAACGTCATGGATCACTAAAGTTGCGTATTTAGTGTATTTGGCAACCTCAACCTTTTCATTAGTTGATTGGATATTAGTCATCAAAATGATCTCTTTTAAATTCGATCAGAACTAATTAATTGTTGCTTACAAATTCTAATTTCTATTCAAATTTGAAAATTTGAATATGCTATTTGAATTTGAACTTTGGGCCTATGATCATGGTCTCTTGATATTTTAATAACAAAATAACATATAAAATCAATTTACACCATTATATTTTACAATGCAATGTAAATCTATGGTGAATTAAATTTTTTTTTAAAGCTTATTTGTATATGATATGAATTTTTTACCTATTTTTTAATAAATTGACAATAATTTTAAATGTTTACAAAAAAACCTAGAATTGTTATAACTAATAGAAGTCATGCAATTTCATCCCCCAACAATAAAGATAGTTTTTTCTTAAGTGTTAATTGCAAAATAGATTATGCAAAATGCAAAATAGATCAAAAGAATTAAAAGTTTCACCACATGGTTTTTGGCCCCAAATGTTTTATGGTTAAAGATTCAAGCATTAGCTAGTTGAGTGCTCACATGAACTCATATACTCTTTCATTTCTTACTTTGTCTCTTGCACAGCTTCTCACTTCTACATTGACAAAATGGAAAGATAATCATGGCAATGATGGTGAACAAATAGTTAGGAACTATGGATGAAATTTTTTTATCCCCCTAACCTTCAACTTGGCTTTTAGTACACATTGATCCACCATACTATATCTAACTATTTTAGTGAGTTAATCTTGCATTGAAAAATCTTGGTGAATTAAACTATGAAAATTGATTTATTTTTGAAGCTAGGGGTTACATTCATCAAATTCAGTTTAAGAAAACTATTATAATGATATTTGAAATCTTGAATTTAGAAACTTTGAGCTTTCAAAATATAATGTCAATGCAAAAAATTAAACACAATTAATGTTAAACCATCATAAAAGTGTTGAACAATTTTTAACCAATATATCATACATAATTTTTCAAAATTTTATTATCAAATCATGAATGAAATGAAAAATTAATTGAAAAGACAAAAAAAATATAGAAAAAAAACATGCAAATATCCAAGAATAGTAAAGAAAATGACAAGTGGTAGAGAGGAATGAAAATAGAAGAACAAAATGCTAAATTCAAAATATCATGTCCAAATGGCTTTTTCTCATTTTATAATTGATGAAACTATAAACTACTCTAAAATCCTCAGTTGAATATAATGCATTTGTGTAATATTTATAGATTTAAAATCCTAGTTGAATATAACGAACTAGTTGAATATAATACTCTAAGTGCCCGAAAAACAAGATTGTCTATAACTTTCTCATAACAAATCCAAATGGAATGAATCAAAGCTTTCCATGTAGACAAAAATACAATCTATAAGGGAAAATAATAAAAAATAAAAAAATTCAAATTTTTGAAACATTTTTTTGTTGTCCCCTCTACCCTGTTTTGAGCTTATGTGGGCATAACTTTTGTTCCTAGGCACCAAATGAAAAAAAATTATATTCTCACGAAGCTAATCAATTTTTCTATCTTCATAAAAAGTTTCACAAAATCAGGACAAAAATTGAGACCGTAGGTACTTGCCCCAAATCTCATTTGTCCCCCGAAGGAACAACAGTCCTTTAGGGGTTAAATTCAAAATGTTGAAAAACAAGAACAAACTTTACTAAGCCTATTGGGAACATTTCCCAAGGAAATAGATAATTAAAAGAAAAATTTCTAGATTTGAAATGAAGTGAAATTGGCAGATTTTGTTGAACATTGGAAAATGAGATATAATAGTAAGGTTAAGAGTCTTCAATTATGGTACATGTAGGCCTTTCAAAACCTCATACAAATCAAATCTTTTACCTTTTGGGGGGAAAGTAAAGAATTTTCTTTTTGTAGTTACCCTTCAAAAGTGCCCTTCAGATTTTTTTAAATCATTAAACAAATGTAATTGCCATACTAATACAAAATTCTCTTTTACGCTAAAACTTTGTCTCGCTTACAATAGTTCTTCAAAATTCTAAACAAAAACAGCCATATGAAAGTTAATTGTTGTGGAAGTCATAACAAGATTTTTTTAATTTCCATTTGAATGTAGTCATCTTAAAAAATTGACTCCAATTGATTTCACAACTTCTTTAATTCCTCAATTTTATTAGGTGGACTGATTTTCGTTCGAAAACCTTTTATTTGTTCTATTTTCATCAACCCCTTAATCCAAATGTCCCAAGTGTTCCCTTGGGAGACAACTCAAGGTTTGATTTGGTCCCTACAATCTTAGTTTTTAGCAAGATTTTTGGAAATTTCATTTTAGGATGGAAAATAAAATTCCATTCATGGGAAGATAATTAAGATTTTAATTGATGTTTGAGAAAAAAAAGTTCAGAACGGTCAAGCTCATGCATAGAAAAAGCACAAATTAAAGTTTTAAATAATTTCTTTAATTGATTCCTTATAGAATAAATTTTGGTCAAAATATAGAGAGATTGGTTAATTTCATTTACATTAGTATTGTGAAAGTAATTATGAAGCATGTGTTTTTGTAGGCACTCCAATCATAGTGTCATGACCCTTGTCACAACTCTTTGATGGATGAATGCATTGATGGATGAGATAATTTTGATGATTGTGTCATGACCTTCATGCCATGACCTTTGATGGATCAATGCATTGATGGATAAACTAATCCATGATGAAATGTGCACTAGTGGACGAGCAGAGATTGCCTGGAGATAGATTTCTCCGAATGGTGGATTTGTGTGCTGGAGTCAAACAACTCCAATTGGATGACAAGGACACTGGATTGCTTGGAGATAGATATCTCCAAATGATGGATATATGAAGTGGAGTTAGACAACTCCACTTGGATGACTAGTGCATTGGATTTAGACAATTCCCAAAGGATGATAAGTGTAATGGAACTTGGAGTTAGATAACTCCAAGTAGAAGATCAAGATGTGGATAAGAAATAGATTGCATGAGATATGATCTAGAGAAGTACAACTAAGACCTTTACTTTAATGGATGGTTCTAGATGGAACCAAGAATAGAAAGCTAAAGATAGAAAAGAAGTCTTAGTCTATTTTAAAGACTAATAGTCTTTATTGATAGTCTCTAGTATATAAGAAGAGCTTGGGGGTGAGGAGACTATCTTTTGGAGATTGATCTCTCTCTATGGTTGGGTGGTTTGAGCTCTTGTAAAAACATTTTGTTAATGAGTATGTTTTGTATCATTAATTGGAGTCTATTGTGGGAGGTACGTAACACATAGTATCTATTTATCTTTTTAATAAAGAATAATGTGTATAGGATCCATTTTTTAACTCAATTTTCACAAACTTCCAAGAGAAAAAAATGGACAAGATGACAAGGTTTACTTTGCTTTTCATAATTCCTAAATGCCCCTCAAAATTGAATAGTCTTCTATATCTTCTTCTTGCCATTCTTCAAGTTTTCTTTCCATACATGAAAGGAACTTTTGATTTAGAGAAAAACTATGCCAAAGTCAAACCCTATATAAAATGGTCAATGTGAATAGTCTTGGGAGAGAAATTAAGCCAATCAATATTTAAGGCCATTGTAAGAAAAAAAAATCTATATATATGCAAGTGGTCAAAGGTAGCAAGGGGCTAAGTGATTTGTTCGAGCATGTAGTGGATGTGCATGGTCAAGTGAATTTTTTGTTGAATCTAAATCTTCGAAATATTCAAATGAAACTTTAAAATTTTCTTTCCTAGACGATTGCATTTATGTCCACATGTTAAGCTTTCATTCATTCCATTTGATGTGAAAGTTAATATGAACAATGTTCCTTTTTAGGCAATATGAGCATTTTCTTGAAGAAATACTATGCACAATTCATTGATGAATGCAAATTCCACTATTTTTCAAAATAAATTGTTTGACAACATTAGGTTTGCTAGAACAATCTCACCAGTAAGATTTCTATATTTAGGGACCCATGTTCAAGCCATGTATTGATGATTTTGTTCTCCTTGTAATGTTGGACCTAATTCTACTTAAGAATTTTCAAAATGAATGTGTACTTTATACCAGATAAAAGAAATCTTTTTTCACAAGAACATTTCCATTTCTATTGAAAAGGTGGATGAAGTAGCCAAATTTGGATGAAAAAGTATATGAAAATGATTGAAAATTATTTTTTGGTCCAAAAAGGTAGATGAATGTAGATTGTAGAAATACAATACTTCACCAAATTCTAAGTAATTAACGTCTTGACCCTTTCTCAAAAAGAAAAAAAGAAAAGGTGCTTCAAAGTACCACACGGGTATAGTGTACCCCACGGGTTTAGGGTTTTGTACAAATGCTTCTTCCCGTCTTCTCAGTCATTTCGAGGTCTTGCTTTCTGCTTCCTGCTCATTGCGACACCTCTGTTTTTAGGTGTCCATTTTTTGCGATTCTTTCTCCACGTTGAGAATTTTGTTTGCAAGATTTTTGTATGCATCGTTGGGGATTGTGCAAGTATGGAAGGAGGGTTGTGAGGCAGGCTTCGTAGTGTAGGGTTGCACCAATTTCGTTCTTGAAGTGGTGCCGCAAAGTTGCTTCAGCTGCTTCCTCATCGTCATAAGTTTCATTTGTTTCTTTTCTTTCTTGTCATTGTTGTTGGAGTTTTTTGTTTAATGATTACTAAATGCCAGGTTTTTGTATTATTTGCTTACTAGTTGTAGGATGCATTCCAAGCTTGCGTGTTTCCACATTTGCTAGGGTTTTGGACTTTCATTTGCCTACTTGCAACATGTCCTACTCAGTATTTCTCTGTGAACTTCTTTGTTTGGTCCAAATCCAAGTTTCGTAGGTGCATTGGGAAAGTTCTGTTTGCGCATTCTTTTTTCTTGCTTTGCATTACTGTATTCTGCTTTCTTTGACTTGTATACAAATCGTTCTCATGAACCTCGTTGTCTGCAATATGGCATTTCAGATTGTGGGACGTTGAATCCTCTTATTGAATCAGTACAGGAACATGAAGCCACAGCACCATGACGGAAATTTCAGAATTTTTTCAAAAAGATGGTAAGCTCCTTCTTGTGTTTCATATAATTATTGTTTTCATTGTTTCTAAGTCTTGCAGTCCATTATTCTTCATCTGACCCTGTCATTTGGAATTGCTTAGAGATACTGAGATCCTTCCTATAGTCCATTTCCTAATGCTTTAGATACATTTTGTCCCATTTCAAAGATTTAGGACTTCTCCATGTAGATATAGTTCTATCTGTTTTGAACTTGCAATAGCATCGACTTGAATTCATGGGGGCTTTCACGGTCAGAGAAATTCAAGTCAATTCAGATTCAACTCGACATTAGTTCAACTCGAAGGCACCTTGTTATTGTAGAATGGTAGAAGGAATCCAGAGATATTCAAGTCGCATTGACTTGAATTCTAGCTCTATTATATGAGGAAAGTACATAGCAACAATAATGCATTACAGATTCAACTCGATTCGACATGAACATTCATTTGATTCTCAAATACCCTTGGCAAAACACATATAATTGCACCAAAGAATTCGAAGTAATGCAAACAAATTCAAGTCGAATCAACTTGAATTCCAAGGTTTATTATACGACGAGAGTAAATAGTAGCAATATTGCATTATAGATTCTACTCGATTCGACATGAACAATCATTTGATTCTCAAATATCCTAAACTACACATACGCGTATCTCACAAAAAATTAGAAGTGACACAAACAAATTCAACTCGTATTGACTTGAAATGTACGATATTTTGTATCTTAAAAATAGAGCAACCCCCTAGACCTTGAAATCCACACCACAAAAACATATAATCCATCATAAAACCCAATCCATAGTGAAACGTTGCGACAAAAAATTGACTTAAAAAATGAAAAATCATCACCCATCTGAACATTCAAGTTGATATGACTTGAATCGAAAATCGAAAAACTTCTAGAACATAATTAACAGCTCAACTAAATCTAAATTTAAACACAAACACAAACAACTTAAGAAGAAACAATAAGATTCTAACAAATACTTGTTTGAGTGCTTTCAATTTCAACTTGTATCAAATTCAACTCTAAACAAAGAGTGAATCAATGAGCAAAAATGGAGGACCAAACTAAAAAATGAAGCCACACTTTCGAAGATTCATAATTGAAGGCGACAAGAACCCCGAGGACTATGGAGATGAACTCGTCCTCGGTGAGTGTTGGATGTGGAATGAGCCAGAACACATCGAGTGTTGGAGTATCGTCTTGACTCCCGTGTCTAGTCACTTGAGCTTCACAACAAAGTACAACAACTGTCCCACGACACTTCCAGTTTCATTATATGAAACTGTGACGGAAGTCATTACTAGTCCTGACAATATGTTGATCATGTCATGCAAGATGATTAACCCTCATCAAGCTGAGGAATACGTCTTCTCTTATGTCATACCTCCGAAGGTCTCCATCTTTTCGATATCCACTACATGCCGAAGCCTTGAAGACTCAGACTTCAATGAGCTTCAAAAAAATATTGTAAATCACATTGAGGAGAAAAGGTGGGTTTCCAAGAATGGAGGGCCCTTATTGTCGAAGACACTAGCGTCACGACTCAACGCAGTTTTCTAAGCGTTTGAACAACTGAAGCTGAAGAATGTGGAGAGAGCAAAAAATATGAAGCCTCTCTCCATAATGAAGTCCTACAACACAATAAGAGGGATTCATAGTTCTCTTGTCATCAAGATGACGGAGACCGACATAGTAAGACGACGAAGAAAACTATCCAATGAGACGCCAAGGGTACACCCTTTGCCAACGCCATTGTGGGCACGAAGACTCGGAGAAAGCCTATTGTAGACGCGGTTGCCAAAGCTCTAGAGGAGGATAGCATGGCATCCGTACTCACTATGCTTCTAAAGGACATATAGGGAAGCCAAGAAGAGCTGAATTACGACAAGTCTAAGAAAACTTGTGAAGAATATTGGACATCGTGCACGGACTCTTACGTCTTTGGGATAGACAAGAAATTTACCATCCTGATTGAATAGTTGGAGACCCCTCTTGAGAATTTGAACATTCGAGGACTAGAAGAAAAGGGGGTAATGTCGTCACTAAAGTTCTTCCTAGAGATGTCCAATCCAGACAAGAAGACCCTCTACGCAATGCCTCAGGATCTCACATTTAGGCCCTCGAACTCCAGAGACGTGAAGTCCGGAAAATTTTGGATGGTGAATGGTCAGCATAGCGTTGAGGCATTGAAGAGAATGAAGGCCATTTCAAAGGCTGAACAAAAGTTTGAGAAGTTCAAGGAGTGGGACTATTTTCTTGTCTAGAGTAAAGACGAGAGAATCATTTGGAAAATTGCCGCATATTATAAGAAGGTGAACCATTTCTAGAACTATATGCCAACGTGGGCGACAAACATACTGAGCACAAGAAACGTGTGGATTAGTCTTGACCGTCTGTCTCCTCTGAAAGACCTAACGGAGTTGGGGAAAACTATGGCCGTCTGAAGTCGGACACCTCGAGACTTGGTCATGGCCAAGAAGTGGATGGTATGCCCCTCCATTCAACTCGTATCGACTTGATTTGAATCCTAGTCTTTTGGAGAGCCACTGACACTAGTACATTGTATCATTGTTTTGTTGTGACTGACCTCTCCCCTTTTATTGTTTTGGTACATGAGTTTCATGACGCTATGAAACTTCGTTTCATAATGATTGATGTCAAGAAGTCCCAGGGCACATTGAACAAGAAGAAAGTGGCGGATATATCCATCCACAACAAAATAAAGATCATCACCACATTAGATGAAGTGCATAGTCTATGGAAAGATGTCATATCCAACCAATCGCAAGGACTATTGATAGATCCATAATCCTTGTTGCCATTCAAGGATTCGAACAACTGGGATGTAGAGAAAGACGGGGTGATAAGTCGGGAGTTCTTCAAATGGTTAGGCAACATGCCCGAATTTGATCTCAAGAAGTTGGCATTGCATCTGCTGAATAGAACGCTAGGAAGGGAGCATCCTCACCCAAAAGTGACCATCAAGAAGGTCTCGGGAGTCATTGTGGATTGCTACAGTGCGAAGGAATGGCTCGTGCAAAATAAATGATAGCAAGCCATCAAGAAGTACTTGTATTTCGAGAAGTCGAGCTTGGATTTCTTCAATAGTGATGGGGATTACAAAAAGGAGAAATGGAAGGCATTCAAGCAAAACTATGACATTATGAAGGCCACCAAACAACTCCTTCTGACGGCTCCCAGAGAAGAGTTCTTTTTGTAGGTGAAGAGACCAACAAACAAGAACAAAAGTTGCCGGGAGATTTCACCCTATGTTGCTGAGGTCTTTAAGGTCTTCCTGAAGAGCAAGGGGAAGTATAAGAAGTCGGACGCCAAATCATACTTGAGACCCTATGACACAAAGGACGACATACTATCGTCTTGCAGCAACGGCGTATGGAATGACGCCATGGGTGGCTCTCTCAAGCTTGTGTTGATCGACTTTCGAAACTTTTCAAGAGTGATCAACAAGGAGATAGCTCCTCGAGACTCTCCCTACTTCCTTGCATTCATGGATCTGCTCATGAAGTTGGATGATCCTTGCATGACCGACCTGGAGGTGTGGTTATGGATTTGCGGTGACCAACAGACAAATGATGACTTGAGGGTACATGTCGCGGTGTTAAATTTTCGTTTTTATTGTCTACCTATGAAAACTAACTAGAAACCCAAACATAGGTATCCAAATCTAGCTAAGCAACTAGTAGAAGCTAAAATAGAGATTGAAAATGAGGTAGTGGATTATCACGCCCCTATCTTGTTGGGGTGTCCGAAATGCCTTAGTGAGCAAGGGGGACCTTGGGGGTGACTTCCCAAGCCTTACAATAGGCTAAGAAGGGAGAAATGAGAGACTCCCGAGCAAACAAGGCACAATAGCGCCTTGATTATGAAGGGAATAGTGGCATGTCATACGTGCTTGGAAAGCTCTTGAGAAGACGCTTCTAACCGTCTAAAGAACGCGTGATTTGGACTAGTAGGCTAGAAGTTATGGCAGTTCAAAGTTGGGGGGGCCCGGTGGCGGCAGGACACTCAAAGCCTAGGTGTGAGGGGTTCTTAAGGAATCACTCAACCAAACATGACATGTAGCATATCATTGGAAAGATACAAAAACAAGTAACCTAGAATGCCATGCATTACGAGGTTCCAAGCCATGAGCCAAAAGTTATGGCCAAGAGAAGGGCCGTGGTGAAGGTGTGACTGTAAATGCGAGGCGACTGCAAGTATAAGGCGACTTCAAGTCCCCAAGGGACGACTTCGGGTCCCCAAGGGGCAACTTTAGGTCCTTAAAGGGTGAGTGCGGGTCCCAAGGGGTGAGTGGAGGTCCCAAGGGGTGAGTGGAGGTCCCAAGGGCAAGTGGAGGTGCCAAAGGGGCAATTGCTTGTCCTCAAAGGCAATTGTCCCTAAAAAGTGACCTTGGGTGTCAAAGGTGCAATTACATATCTCCTAGGGACTACCTTGGGTGTCCAAAAATGATTGTAGGTCTTTAAGAGGTGACCGCTAGTATCAAAGGATGATTGTAAGTCTTCAAGGAGTGATTCTTCTATATACTTCTAGGGTGTTAAGGGGATACCGTGGGTAGCCCAAGTGGCCAAAGTATGATTGGAGGTGGCCAAAGGAGGTTGTAGGTGGTCAAGGATGATTGCAAATTAATAAAGGGCAACTACAAATTAGACAACAAGAAATTATAAGTAGACAAAAAGCAACTATGGATAGGCAAAAGGGCACTTGTAGATAAAGCATATGTTTGTAGGACATATATAAAGGGGAGATTGTAAAAAGGAAATAAAACCAATCTCTTTTAAAAAGCAAAAATTGGGACAAATAAAAGAAAATGTTCTTTCCATCTTTTGTATTTATTTTTAAATCAACATGATAAATATTAAAGAATTAGGATGAATCTTTGCAAATGAAAAATTACAAAGAATAATAAAAATTTATGTTTATTTAAATTTTAATTTTTAAATTTTAATTTCAAATATCTACAAGACAAGTAAGAAATGATTAGGATAAGTCTTTGAGATTGCAAAAAATAAATGGAGATAAAAGTTCTTATTTAAATCTCTATTTGTTATTTATCTATAAAATCAAAGTGATGAATAATTCATTATTAGGAATAATTTTGGAGAATTGCCAAAAATAAATATGGAAATTTACTTAAGTCTCCACCCTTTGTTTTATAGTTTTATTTACATCACAATGACAAATAATACATATGTGAGATAACTCTTTGAGAAATTGTCAAAAGTAAATGGAAATGTTTGTACTAAAATGTCCACCCTTTATTTTTTGTTTTGAAAATCAAAGGTACAAAGCATTCATGATTAAAAGGACTCTAGAAAAATTGCAAAAAATAAATAGGGAAGTTCTTACTTAAATATCCATGCTTTATTTTATATTTTAGATCAACATAATAAACAAAGCAAAAGTAGGATGATCCTTATAACATTCAATAGCCTATGTGCCTACCACTTGTCCACTTAGGGACTTAGCTACTAAGGGATGTGGAATACTTCATACCATCTACTCTAAAGCCAAGGCACTGATAGGGCATGCTCCTAAATGGTATGCTTGAGATTTGCAAAAAAATAAAATGGATAAGTTCTTGTTTAAATTTCCACCTTTTTTATTTTTAAATTAATGTGACAAATTATCCATAATTAGGAGGACTCTCTATAAATTACAAAACGTAATCAAAAAAATTATTTCTTAAATCTTCACCTTTTATTTTATTTTTCTAAAAATGAACCAATTTCATTGAAAGGAAAAACCTTTTTTTTATAAAATTAAAGTAAAAAATAATTCATGATAAATAAGAATTGTGAAAAAGAAATAGTTCTTACTTAAATATCTACCTTTTATTTTTTAATCTTAGATAAATATGATAAATTTTAGATGAGACGGATGAGTAGGGTTTAGGTTCTTTGAGATTTGCAAAAAATAATTGGATAATTTCTTATTGAAATCTTCAACCTTTATATTTGATTTAGGATTTGAGCATAAGAAGTAATTCAAAATTAGTAGAACTCTTTAAAATTGCAAAAACTTATTAATTCAATAGAAAAAAAATCTGATTTAAATCTTCACTCTTTACTTTTTATTTATAAAATCTAAGAAAAAAATAATTGATTATAAGAAAGAGTCTTGGAGAATTACAAAAAATAAAGAGCTAAGTTTTTACTTAAATCTCCATGTTTTATTTTTAATTTTCAAATGAATGTGACAAATGATACTCAAGTAGGATGAGTCTTTCAAAATTCTCAAAAATAAATAAAGAAGTTCTTGCTAAAATCTCAAATCCTAAGTTTTTAATTGAAAAAGCAAAGGGACCAATAGTTCCTTATAAGGAAGAATCATTACGAATTGCAAAAAACTTATCAAAGAACTTATACTTAAACATCCTTTCTATATTTTTTATTTTTTATTTTGTGTAACAAATAATACTTCATTAGGATAAATTTTTAAAAAATTGAAAATAGATTGGATATTTTCCTACTTAAATTGCCACCAATTATTTTTTGATTTACAATATTTAAGTGATAAATAATTCATGACTAGAAAAAATTCTAGAAAATTGCAAAAATTAAGTAAGAAAGCTTTTATTCAAATCTTTACCCTTTCTTTTTGGCTTACATAATAAAAGTGAAAAAAAATCCATAATAAGGAGTCTTTAAGCATCCAGAAATGGGAAAGTTCTTACTTGAATCTCCACCCATTCTTTTTTATTTACAGAATGAAAGTGACAAATAATTCATGATGAGCACATAAGGAGTCTTGAAGATTTGCAAAAATGAAATAGGGAATTTCTTACATAAATCTTTGTCTTTTATTTTTTATTCTTTATTCTTAGAATCAACACAACAAATGATTCATAATGACAAAGATTCTTTGAAAATAGCCAAAAAAATGTTAGGGTTGGAAATGGTTTATTTTTTATTTCTAAATTAAAGGGACAAATAATATATGAGTAGAATGATTTTTGGAGAATTGCAAAAACCAATGGATAAATTTTGACTTAAGTATCAAAATTATTATATATTGTAAAAATATACAATATATTTATTATGAAATCAAAGTTATAAATAATTCATAATTAGGACAACTCTTGGAAAATTGCAAAAAATTTAAAGGAGAAGTCATAACTTCAAATCACCACCATTTATTTTTATTTTTTAAATAAACATCAAGAATAGTAGATGAATAGGATGAATCTTTGAAAATTGCAATAAATAATAGGACAAGTTCTTCTTCAAATCATCACCCTTTGTTTATTATATTTAAAATCAATGTCACAAATCATTGATGAATGATTAATATAGAAGATTGGTCATTCATTCCTTGAAAAGAATTTTGTCTTCCTCAAGAAATGTGTGTTGCGTGTAGGAGGGGCAACCTGAAGAAGATTACTGAGTATAAAAGCGACTACGGAAGGGGCAACTTCGGCTATAAGAAAGGTTATTTCCTTGAACAAACATTTTTTTCTCCCAAAGGAATGCATATGGGTCTAAGGGCGACTTTGGGTAGAAGAAAGATCAACTTTTTAAGAAAACAATTTTCCATCCAAAGGGGCACAAGGTGCAAGGGTGACATTGGATGGAAGAATGATCATCTCCTTGAACAAATAATTATTCTCTCAAAGGGGTGCAAGGTCCAAGGGTGACTACGGGCAACTTCCCTAGAAAATCCTAGCATTTTGACACTGATTCAGAAGTGATTTAGAGAAAAACAATGGTTTAAGAAATGGAGACTTGGAAAAGCCCTTCTCCCTTAGATTTCATTTCCACTCCTCGAATCCTCTCGGTCATGTATAATTCAACACGGTCATTTCTTAAATTAAAACTTGGAGGGATTGAGGGAACACATTTGAAGAACAACTTTCCTTGGGGGGGCCAACGTCCCCAAAACATTATGGCATCATGGCATGGATTAGGAATTGATTTACGAAAGAAAATAGGTAATGGTTTAAGAAATGGAGACTTGGAAAAGCCCTCCTCCCCTCATTTCATTTCCCTTCCATCATAGCATTGTCGTCATGAATAGTTCACCCTATAATACATTTCGATTATTTGAAAAATATTTGAAAATATAAATGAATATGAAATCTATTGAATTATGAAAATTATGAGGTAGCATATTTACATAGTTCATGTCTTATTAGTATGATGTCTCTTTGTTTAAAAAGTTGATGACAAAATATGAAAAACAATACACATGAATAGGTGAATTTGTCCCTTCCAAAAGCTTAAAATACATTAATCTTGTCATGGCATAGAACTAGAATATTTAAGGTCATATATATAATGAATGCATTTTAGATTGTTAGCTCCTATAAAGAATAGGGTTTACAATTTAGGATTTGGAAAGATCTTTTATATTATCTTTAATTATCTCTAATAAAAATTTAGTATTAACACACTACTACTTTACTATTAACTAACAACTAACATTTATTAAAAGATCAATTACATTTAATGAATGATACAAAGAAGCTAGACAATATTAAATTAGGAGATAGTGTACATCTTCCTCTACTGTCTTGATTCCTAGTCTAAGGTGACTTTGGGTTAGATGTGAGTTCATTAATGAGGGACAACTATAGGTCATAGGCAACCGCGGGTGGAGGAAATGGCTAGTAGTATTATGGTGTGCCAAATTTTTGAGGTAGAGGGCTAGTTCGGGTCTTGGGCGATTGCAGGTCTAAGGGTCGCCTTCAGGTCCAAGGGGCGAATTGAAGGTGGAAGAAAGGCCATTTTTCAAACCAACACCTTCTTCTGAAAGAGGCACATGCACAAATAAGGGCAACCCTGGGTCTAGGGCAACTTTGGTTCAAAGGAAAGGCCATTTGGAGAACCAACACTTTCTTTTCAAAGGGGCGCGTTCACAAACAAGGGCGACCGTGGGTCTAGGGTGACTTCGGGTTCAAGGGGCAACTTTGGGTCCAGGAAAGGCCATTTTGGGAACCAAGACTTTCCTTTCAAAGGGGCGCATGCACAAACAAGGGCGACTGTGGATCTAGGGTGACTTCGGGTGAAAACATGGTTGTTCGGCTGAACAACTCGACAACACGACGAACACGACGTCCAACACGTCTAGTAAACCCCCTTGTCCATCTAATAAAGTCAACTTTAAGGTTGACTTTCAAATAAAACACTTTCTATTTCCAATCTTGACATATTTGAGTTTCATTTTATTGAAGTGTCTCAATTTAATAATCACTTATTCCATTCTTAATTATGGATCATAAATAAAATGAGATTTCAAATTATCTCTGCTATTAAGATAAGGCTTTATTCGTCAAAATTGTCATGTATACACGACACTCGTCTTGTACGACATGTGACATCAGACGAACAACTCGACACCCAACCCCAAAATGTGTTCGACAGAACAACTATGGGTGAAAAGGGCAACTTCGGGTCCAAGGAAAGGTCATACTAGGAACCAACATTTTCTTTTCAAAAGGGCGCATGTACAAACAAGAGCGACTATGGGTCTTGGGCAACTTCGGATCCAAAGGGCGACTTCGGGTCCAAAGAAACTTAAGGTCATTTGGAGAACCAACACTTTTTTTTCAAAGGGGTGCATGCACAAACAAGGCAACCGCAAGTCTAGGGGGCAACTACGGGTCAAAAAGGCAACCTCAAGGTGTAAAAAAGGTCATTTTTTAATCTAACAACTTTTTCTTTTTCAAAGGGGCGCATGCACAAGGGCGACTTTGAGTCTTGGGCGACCTCGGGTATGAGGGTGACTTCAAGTGGAAGATTTTCTCCCTTGAAAGGCTCATACGAGTCATCAAACCAAAATCTAGAGAATCAATAGTGAAATAATTGTACAATTATGTAAGAAAATAGTTAAATGGTACTTTGGAGGTTACATGAACTATTTTTGTCATCTTTAAGGAATAGGTAAAGGAGAACATTGATGAAGTGACTTGGGTTGAAGAAATTTTAAAATTCCTTCAAAAGATATTTTTTTTTCTTCATAAAGTGTATGCAGGTGGGACAACCTTGTGAGTAGCACCTAGAGAGGGGGTTATATAAAGTAGACTAAGGACTAATCTTCTTCAAAATAAAACATAGAGATTAATTTAAAAAGAACTCACTCATTCTGTTTTTGCAATTCTCAAAAAATTATCCAACTCATGTATTATTTGTCACGTAAATTATATAAATAAAGAAAATATAAGATAGAGATTTAAGTAAGAGTTTTTCTATTCATTCTTTTGAAATTCTTTATGATTCTTCCTAATCATGAATGATTTGTCTCTTTAAATGTAGAAATAAAAAATAGAGGGTGGTTATTTAGATAAAAACCTTCCCTTTGAATTTTTGAAATTTTTTCCTTGTCCTATTCATTAATTTTTTTTGTCACGTTGATTGTAAAGGTAAAAAATAAAGGGTAGAGATTTAAATAGATACCTTCCATTTTATTTATTTTTCAATTCTCAAAGAATCATCCTACTCATATATTAATTGCTATGTTCATAGAAAAATCAAAATTAAAAGGTGAAGATTGAAGGAAGACCGCACCAATCCATTTTTATAATTCTCAAAGAATCATACTACTTATAATTTATTTGTTACTTTATTTTATAAAGAATAAAAAAGGTAGAGATTTAATGAAAAAATATTCTATTTGATATTTGCATTCCTCAAAGAGTTCTAATACTTTTGAAGTTATTTGACATATTGATCTAAAAAGAAAAAGAAAAGGTGGACATTGAAATAAGAACTCCATTGTTTAGTTTCTACATTTCTCAAACAGTCCTTTTAATAATAACTATTTTCTCTTTCATTTTGTAAGCAAAAAATAAAGGGTGGAGATTGAAGTACAAATTCCCTTTTTTATTTCTCCAAGACTCCTTATCATGATCAATATATTTTCCACTCTACTTTTAAAAATAAAAATTAAAGGGTGGAAATGTGAGTAAGAACTTTCCTTTTTAATCTTTGCAATTTTCATAGAGTCCTCATTATGAATTATTTATTACATTGAATCTAAAAGTGAAAATTAAAGGGTAGAGATTTAAATAAGAACTCCCCTATTTGTTTTTTTACAATTCTTCTAGAGTCCTTATAATCATAAAGTGTTTCATTTTAAGTATATAAATAAAAAATAAAGGGAGGAGATTTAAGTACAAACTTTTGTACTTATTTTTGGAAATTCTCAAAGTGTCACCCTAATTACAAATCATTTACAAATCATTTGCTATTTTGATTTTTAAAATTCAAGGTGAAAATTTAAGTAAGAACTTACTTACTTACCCATTTGTGTTTTGCAATTCTCAAAGAACCATCCTATTCATGAATCAATTGTCAAGTTGATCTAAAAATTAAAATAAAATGGTAGAGAATTAAGTAAGATCTTTTATTATTTTCAATTCCTAAAAAGTCTTCCTGATTATGAGTAAATTTCTTCATTGATTTAAAAGTAAAAAATAAATAGTTCTGATATGAGAAAAAATTCTCTTTCTCATTTTGAACTATTCTTTAAGAGCCCTTACAATCATAAATCATTTCTTATGTTGATAATAAAAATGGAAAACAAAGGGGGGACATTTAAGTAAGAACATTTCCATTTCTATTTTGCAATTCATCTTGAAGACTATTAATCCAGATGAATGATTTGTGATTTTGATTTTATAATTAAAAAAAATAGGTATAAATTTTGAAAGAAATCTCTTCCATTTCTTTTGGGAATCTTCAAAAACTCATTGTATCCATGTATTCTTTGTCATGTTGATCTAAGAATAAAAATGAAGGGTGGTGAATTTAGAAGAAGTTATTCTTGCTAATTTTTTTTCTTGCAATTTTGAAAGTTAGAGTCCTCTCAATTTTGAATAATTTGTCATATTAATATTTTTTAAAAGAAATAAATGGTGGAAATTTAAGTAACGAACTTTCCTATTCATTTTTCACAATTCTCAAAGAATAATTCTAAGTCTTAGTCACATATTCTTTATCACTTTGATTTAAAAATAAAACATAGGGTGCAGATTAAACTATTGAAGTAAGAACATGCTCAATTATATTTTGCAATTCACAAAAAATCATCCCTCTCATGTGTTATTTGTCACATTGATTTAAAAATAAAAGGTAAAGGGTGAATATTTAAATAAAAACCTTCCTCTTTATTTCTTGAAATTTTTGTAAGCTTCTTCTAATCATGAATACTTTTCCACTTTGATTTTATAAATACTAAGTAAATGTTGATGATTTAAGCAAGAAATTTTCATTTTCATTTTTGCAATTTTCAGTTACTTGTCAAGTCAATTTTGAAAATAAAAATGAAGTGTAGGGATTGAATTAAGAATGTCCTAATTTACTTTTTGTAATATTCAAAGAATCATCTTACACATGTATTATTTGTCACATTGATCTCCTGATAAAAATAAAGGGTGGAGATTTAAATAAGTCTAGACCTTTTGATTTATTTTTCTCAATTATCCAAAATTCTTCCTAATCATGAACTATTTGTCACCTTGATTCTACAAGTAATAAATAATAAACAATGGATGAAAGTTTTAGGTGCCAGATCTCCTCCATTTATTTTTTGAAATCTTTCAAGAATCATCGTATTCATACATTAATGGTCACATTGATTTTAGAATAAAAATAAAGGATGAAAAATTAATTAAAACCTTTTTTTATGTAATTTTTGAAATTTTTAAAGAGTCCTTTTAATTTGAATAATTTTTCATGATAATTTTAAAAACAAAGAATAAAAGTTGGAGATTTCAATAAAACTTTCCTATTTGTTTTTTGCAATTTTCAATTAAGAATCCTACTCATATATTATTTCCCACTTTGATCTAAAAATAAAATTTACATGGGAGGGATTGAAGTAAGATTGTATATCTAATTTATGTTTTGCAATTCACAAAGAATCATATTTCTCATGTATTATTTGTCATATGATTTAAAAATTATAAAAAATACAGGTGGATATTTAAATAAAAACTTTCCTATTTATTTATTTCAGTTTTTCTATATTCCTTCTAATCATGAATTATTTTTAAAATTTGATTTTACAAGTAAAAACTAACAAGTAGAGATTTAATTTAGAGCTTCCTCAATTATTTTTTGTAATTCTCAATGACTCATTCTATTTAAGTCGTATTTGTCACATTGATTTAAAAATTCAAAATAAAGGATGGAGAATTAAGTAAAAATTCAAACTCTTCATTATTGATATTCTCTAAAAGTCTTCCTAATTATGATTTATTTTCCATGTTGATTTTATCAATAAAAATTAAAGATTTAAATAAAGACTTTACCTTCTATGTTTTGCAATTCTCAAAACTTCTTTGTAATCATGTATTATTTTTTACTTTCATATTTAAATAAATAAATAAAAGACAAAAATTTAATAGGTACTAGCTTCCCTTTATATTATTTGCAATTTGCAAAGATTCATTCAAAATGAATCAAGTTCATACTTGATTTTTGCAATTTTTGCCTTTTCGAAGGAGATTGAATTTGAAGAGGATCAAATATGAAACAATTGGATTTGAAAGAGATTGTATTTTTTTTCTTCCTACAATTGTCCCTTCATCCACCTACAGTTGTGCACTTCCAAGTCACCCCTTCACAAAATTATGATTTTCCCACCGGAATTATGATTTTCCCACTTGAAGTCACCCTTTTGCTACCCAAAGTCGCCCTTTCTTCACCTGCAATCACCCTTTTTAGACCTATATGTGCCCCAAGTACCCGCATGAGCCCTTTTCTCTCCTACATGTGCCCCTATTTGTAGTCGCCTTATTTCCACCCAAAGTCACCCCTACCAGTAGTTGCCCTTTTTCCACCCACATGCGCCCATGTTGACATAGACCTGACTTTCCACATCACTCTTCAAAGGTAGCCACATAGGACGAATTTTTTTACCGAGAGGTAAAAAAATTCAAAATCCTAATTCCTTATTCATCAAATTTGTCTCGTATATGTGACACTTGTCTTATACAACATGCGATACCAGACAAACAACTCAACATCCAAACCCCAAAACACATTCAATAGAACAATCCTGACACCTAGCCATGAGAGTGAGAGTGGCTTCTTTTATTTTGAATTTTAACACAATGCACTTGGCAGCTATTCGTCAAATTGAAAGTTAAATTGTTCTTCTAGACTCACTAAATATGTTCAAATTAGTTGCTCTTACAATTTGTAAATAGTCCTCATAGTATCGGCCTAGTTTTGGAATGGTGAAGATGGTGTTGATTGATCCTTGTGCTGATTGATCATTCTACTTCGCTTTCTATTGATCGATATTTCTTTTCATTGATCCTTTGCTCATAGAAACTTAGGCCCCTTGAAACGTGAGTTGATTGAAGCTTGTGCTATCGAAAGCATGTCTTCATTGGAACCTTTTGATAAATCTGGAATTAAGTTCATCTTCTCGGTGATTGGTGTTCGTAGCAGCATGCAAGGACAGTTCTTTAGTCTCTAGCGAGAACGTGTAGACTAACATGAGTGTATAGTTGTAGGACAATTTTATGTGAGGTTGATTATGAATAAGCCAAATTTTTGTTGGACTTCCCTATTCACATGCACAACTTGGGGGGCTAGTTGGTTCGCTCGTGTAAAGCATTGAATTCAACTATTCTCTAGAAAGATGCAACAGGACCCCCTTGAATTAGTTCACACTTGAATCTCTCATAGGTGATCGTTACTTATATTCTCCCTTCACGTGAGTTTTGTGAATTCAACATCAGTTGAGAGAATGAATTTTGAGGTTCCAATTTAAAAAAATCCAGAGACCTTTTTGTTTCCACAGCAATGAAATTTCCATCTTAGTGAATTTCCACCTAAATGAGGCCTCCTCTCATAGTTGAAAGACTGTTTGGAAATGCTGCTAGATAGTTAGATGGATTTTGATTTATGGGGATTGAGTTGTTTTTTAAAAGGAGTTGAAGTTCTCAATTTTGTGACTAGATTTAATGAGTCTCAGTTCTACCTTCAAATCAATGTTTAAGAATTTCATTTTCGTAAGATGTCATGAAAAAGTTAACTAGAATGTTTGTATAGAGAGATAGAATCCAAAACGCTTCTTGATCACAGAGATAGAATCCAACAAGTTTATACACGAGCAAAATCTAGTAAGTTTATATAGAGATTGATTTGTGTTCCAACTTAAATTTTGGCCATACTTTTGGGCTTTTTTTCAAATAATATTGAATTGCTTATTTCTTGATTTGATAGGACCCAACTTTGTGGATTTAGAGTTTCTTTTTTATATACTTGGACATTAAGAGATTCCATAGGTTTAACAATTTAAAAAAATACAAAATACAAATCGGAAATCCTGTGGAGAATAAAGTAGACGAAAGTATTTGTGTAGTCCCAAATGTTGGAGGTCAAATTGATACCCGACATTGGACCGTCGGATCCAATGGTTAAGTGTCTTGCATCTACTGGACCCCTAAGATTTGGGATTTTGTTATTTTTATGATTAAATCTTGACCATCCAATCATATAATTTTTAATCTTTTTTGCTATTTGATATAACATGATATATCAATGTTTTGAAATTGTACATTTCAAGATGTTTTCAATTAGTACAATCATATTTGTTTTGGAAAACTGTGAATATAAGAAGCCTAACTTGATCATGTTTGATTGTTCAAAAGATGGTCAATTTCGGCAACTTAGCCTCTTTGTTCTTGTTCAATAGGAATCATGTAATTGACATATTGTTTTTGTATTATGTATTGATTGAAAAACAAGGAAGACGTAGAGGGAGCACATCAACACCCATTGTTCAACCTCAAAATGTCCCAGTTGTTCATGAAGCAGGGCCATCCCAAACTTTAACACTAGCAAACCAAGTTCTAGAGGTTTATAGTGATTCAAGAGATGAGGAAGGCAAAGGGGAACCATGGTAAGTTTCAATGACATCATGGATGTTGTTGACCATGTTGTAGATGCTTTTGAGGTCTCATGTATGAGTCGGGCGAGCGACCCTAAGGTACGTAAACGCTGTCAGCATTTTGCTAGAATATTAGAGTTGGCTAGATGCAGGACGATAGTAATGTCTCCAGAGAGTTCTGATGCGGAGTACAACTCTAAGAGTTAAGGTTCTATTACTATTGAAGGTCCAATGTAGGAGGACACATATCAGTGTCAATGTAGCTCCATTCAGGGTAAACAAGTGTCGTAGCACAGGAAAGTGAGGTTGCTTCTCTAGGACCGGAAATGATCCTAAAGTGACCTATTTATCGTTCCCATAGAGATTTAGTTGGCGGAATACTTAATGTCCAGAAAAGAGGAAATTGGTTACCACAGCAAAACAAACCCAAGGAAACCACTCAAATTTGGCTAAAGATCCAAACTTAACTACTCTATTCTATCCCAATCCTAATTCTTCACTTTCTCCCATCTTCACACTACCTACAATCTACTTACAGTCAAATCCAGAATTGGAAGTTGGATAGCTAATTCGACTTTCTTATATTCTAGTTTCCTAATAATCGTAACCGGAATTGAGTTTTACCTTTGAATCAAGCCAAATCTATGTATTGGGATTTAGGCAGGGAGCTTAAGACCTACCCTCTAAGTTTTAAAGTGACAAGAGTTTCACTATAAAATAAAAAGAAAGAAACATCACCAAAATCTACTTCCAACCAAACTTTCCTTCACAATTGAACCGGATAGCAATTAGGATCAACAATGACGCAAGGAACCTTTAGTTGAAATACTAGCTCATACTACAACGATGGCCTATGGATTTAATCTAGATCCCTAAGAGAAACCAGGATGGATGAATTAGGAAGTTGTCACCTTCCCTTCGTGATTCCGATTAACGTTGAATCTATCGACTAGGAAATAAAAGCTACCCTAGAACAGTCAACGGTTGTACTTTAGACATAACTGGGACTAATGGAAAATACAAACCAATCACACTTGAGATCAGGAAAACACCCTCATACGCAGTTTCACTTCAAAAGTCCAAGAATCTAGATACTTCCAATATCTGGGCACACTCCCTCCTTACCTATTTCTGCAATTTCTATAGAACATACATCAATGGGATCAACAATCGAAGTACATGCCACCACCTCAAACGTGAATCAAAAAATGATGACTTGAATTGCATAATGCTAGGATGACAAAGTTTGGAAATGCATACTAACTAACTGAAATCTAATACCTAAATAGTTTACAACCTAAGGGAATCTATAGCCCCAAGGGAAATCAAAACCAACTATAGGGGAATGACACCTGTCATTGGCCTTATCCTATCCTGGGTTGACTTCCACTGAAGTCCAAAACTACTCGTAAAAAGTGGATCTCACATTCGAAAAATTTAAATCTAGGGAATTCAAAATTCCCTTCTCACCTAAAAGCTACTAGGGAAGTACTTCCCACCAAAAACTTAGGTTTTCAGCCACCACAGCCTATCTACTTTACCCTAATTCTACTTTCTTGGCCGCTTCCCTGGAGTTGTGCTGAATGTAGGGAAGCTCTTCCTTGCCGGTTGTTTTTAGGCAGAATTGGAAATTGCTTTGCGTTTCTTGGCTTGGGAGGACTGAGCCTTAGATTTGGCCCTTACCTTTCTTGGAGCTTCTAGCTCCTAATCCGGGTCGGAGTAAGGTTCGGACTATTTTTTGGACCCATAATTGGATCCCTCCTCTTCTTCTTCGTCTTCGTCCTCTTCTTCTTCTAATTCTAACAAAATTGGCTTCTTTGTTAATTGGGACCTTGGCGTCTTCATCTTTGTCTAACTTGGAGTAGGGTAGGCCGTTGAAACCTTGCTTGTCAAAGTTCCTTGGTCTGCCTCTGTTGTTTTTGCCTTCCCCTGCGTTACTTATCTGGGTGTAGACGCACGCCCAGTTTCGGTTTCTGGTGTAGTAGTATCCTTGGCTGGGGTGATGATCACCACATCTTCTAATGACTTTGTGTATCTCTTCCTAATCATTGGAGATGACTGCTTCACTTCTGGTTGTGGTGGCTTAGATGGAGTGGCCTCCTTAGCGGTGGCTAATTCCGGTTTTGATTCCAATCGGGGAGGCTTAGCGATTTCCCCCATAGCTTCTCTCATCTTCACCAACAATTCCTCGATGCCCTCATTGAAGGAAACTAGGACGCTAATTACCTTGCTTCCCAATTTGACATCACCCTCCAACACTCTCTCATCAAGGAGTTAGGATTTATTCAAGATCTTTGTCGAAAGGGTGATGAATTCCTTGATCTGGTCAAGGGTCTTTTGGACCCAAAGTGAGACCTTCCTCTCTCTCTCTCACTCTCTTCCTGTTGTCCTCTCAACTTCCCCTTCAGGTCTAATAGCTCATCCATTAATTCCTGAATCCTCTCTTTCCCGGCATTCTTCTCCACATCCCAGATCAAATTCTGGACTTGATCTACACACTCAGTTACGGGTACATTCCCCAACAACTCGCAGACCTCTTTCAAGGTACTACTCTCCGATTTATGTCCCTCCCTCATTAGTATGAGATTACGAATGATTTCTCCTAGAGGATCATTCTTCTAGACCGGGTCTTGCTCTTCTACCCTCTCTATCTGGGCTTTTCCTTTTCCTTTATCTTCCGGTTCTTTCTTAACTGCAGATCTGGAAGGCTCACCTCTCTTCCCACTCTCCTCCTACTCACTCTCTGAATCTAATCTCATTCCATGAGTGAGTTTCACTTCTTGAACTTTATATTCTAACCTCTCAGGAGTTCTCAAGTAGTCATGGGCATGGTACAAGTGGAAAAGTAAGGGAGAGAGATCGGAAGGCTTAGTTTTGCCCACTGCCTTACACAACTTTGCTACGTGATCCTTTAGCACTAATCCCAAATCCACCTTTCGGTCTCCTGACAAAGCACCGAAAGTTGTATTGGCTAAAGTGATCGTCATCCTGGTTCTTCTATTTAGACTGAAGATAGGAACCAAGAACTCCATCACCCTTCTCTCTCTTGCGTTCCTACACTCACTCACCATGTAACCATCTTTAGCATGAGGAATGTTGAGAAATTTCCCGTGGTGAACTTGCCTACCCAGGAAGCTAACCCTTCTCCATTCTTGGGAAGCCAATACACCTCCCTCCAAATCAATGCCATCCACTTGTCCAAAAACACTTGTAAGGTCTTCTTCCACTCGTTCGACGGCGGTTGTAGCACTCCGCTCACCATCCCTTCGTCTCTGAAGCTCCAGGGTTGATCTATTAGTTCGAAGTAGCCCATTTAGCTCAGATCCTCCAGCAACTCCGCCTTCTCCTTTGAATCTTCCGGAATAACCAGACTGATGTGCTTCAATGTTACCCTAGGAACAGCGAGTGCTTCTTCTCCCTCACTTCCCGACATGGTTACCTTAATCTCCGTGCTTCCTCTAAAAACTGCTACCTTTCTCAAAGTTAGATTGCTTGACAACCCCACTCGGAACAACGATAAAAACTGGAAACATACACTTAGCAAGATGAATCACTAAACACAACACTTCCAAACTTACAACTTGTTACGAAAATTGGAAGAAGATTTTAAAAGACTTAAATACCGTGATAGAGAATTCTATCACCCAGATTCTACTTCTCGTTTCCTACTGTTGGAGCTTGACGCTTCCAGACATTGGACCATTAAATTGATTGTTGGCGGCTTGCTATGAAATCCTTCAGAGCGTGACATCGCCTCGTACTATCGAGAAGTGACTGTTAACTTCCAGTTTTTGATTTCGATTGTATACTATCTATCTAAATATTGACTAAATCCAATTCCATTTCCGAATATTGAAGTTCCGGTTCTAGATTTCAAAAGCGACCATTAACTCCATTATGTAGTTAAGGTTTTTTGTTTATCCAATTCCGATTTTATCTCCTATTCCTTTCATTTCTAATAGTAAAAACCAAAAAAATTTAGCTCGATGAACCCACTATGTCATCAAATCTTTCTAAAAACTTTTAAGGCTAGATTTAGGGCTCCCACAACAAGAAGTCATCATCATACATTTGAGTTTTGACTCAAAGGAGGATGTAGACATAGATTGATTCTACTCAATTGGAATCATTTTGTAGACATGTTGATTTAGTCCCTTGCATGTCTAGTAGTGCATGTACTTATTGCACTTATCTTTATATCATTAATGGTTTAATCCTATGATGTTATTGCATTTGTTTTTTGCAAGTATAGTATATAAATTGTGAATGTGTATTGTTCATTTGAAATTTGATTCCACTATTCAAAGTTTGTGAATATTGATAATTTTTCATTTTTCCTCAAATAGATGGATGTATCCCCAACAATGTTGTCCTAAGATGAGACCATACTAGAGACTCAATACAATGATGACACCCCTCAACCAAACATTGAAGGTGAAGATGAAGGGGAGTTCGTGGAAGAGGAGGTGGCGGCAAACGTCATAGGTTACTTTCGTGGATGAATCACATCACAAGGAAACACTCGAAGGATTGGAATTGGCATTGTGCTATGGAATCTATTGTTTTAGATACAAAAGGAAAAACAGAATTGATCATGCATGTTATGCATGACATAAACAAGTGAGTTATTTATCTGTGCTTTGTGAACTTGACATTTAGTTTGACTTTCAATTTATTTTGTGCATGATGTTTTTGACCATTTTGGGGTGAAACACTAACAAATGTATTTTCTACAAATTACAAGTCGACAGAGGATTTTCATGTGAAGACCAACCTAGTCCATACTTTATACTGGATTAAAAAATATTGACTTCTTCCAATCGAGCGCTTCAATGAGATGTTGAGGTCGTTAGAGCTGAAACAGTGTGGGGCTCAAAAAACTAGGAAGACTTGGTATTCTATGCCACTGGAGGTCTTCATGACTTTTGTTTTCTTGGTGAGAAATGTTTTGATTAAGTTTACTCTTGTTTATTGTGGCTTCTCTTCAAATATGGTCGTTCTAATGTATTTTGACATTAATTAGAATATGCTTCTTGTATTGAATTACTACTTTTATTTCTCTAATTATTTGAATTTTCTATTCTCATTGGATTTGTGTTGCAAGAGATAGCTCAAGTAATGGATGCTACACTTCGAAAGTACAATGAAATGATGCTAGAGCAAGAAAAAAGAGTTGAGGGACTTGCGCATGCCATGAGAGTGGGAGCAAAGGAAAAGATAGGCAAATTGAATGTGAAGATGATGAAGTTGGTCACAATAGCCAATTCTACTCATAAGTCGGAATTTTTAGAATAGGTAAGTTTCATGCACACATTCTCAATGCATGTCAATAGTCTCAGATGGAGTTCAAATTGTCATTTACATTGTGGATATTGTGGGGTAGGTAGAGAAACACTAGAGTGCAAATGAGGTTCTTGAGATGACTCTCGAAAAACTCCAAATGGTAGCCACTTCCAACACCATTCCTTTTCACAAGACCAAGTTCCTAAAATGGTGGAACTCCTTGATGCCTTCATATGATGCTAAACGGTTTCCGCCAAGGCCTGTATCCGAGACATTGTTGGGTCCTTTCTTGAATAGATGCGTTTGGTATGTCGGAGTAAGTGTTTGATTTGTAATCATTTCAATTTTGAGATCCTAAGAGTTTTCAATTAATGAATTTGTGAATTTTGAAAGTTCTTACAAAGTAATATGTATTTCTTGAATACTAACTAATTCACAATTTTTACAGATTGAAGATGTGGCTATAGAATACTTTGAGAACGTGGTGAGGCAAGACAATATCAACATCAACATGAATGTTCCACTGCAACCCGATACTTTGTCGGAATATATAGAAGGTTGGAGGAAGAAGGTCTCGGATCAAAGCTTTATGGCTCACTTGAGAGGAACAAACTACTTCAAAAAAAATAATAATTTCAAGACTTATGAGGGGTCAAAACAAGCTGTGCAAAGGGTGTTTTTTTGGTTTGCCTCTATTAATTTCTAATAATTTGAATCATAATATCTTTGCACTTCAAATTCTGTTATGTCTTAGTTTTGTAGGAAATAAGAGTATGAAAAAAATAGAAATGAAGGGAAGGATTGAAAATGGGGGGTATCCAAAGGTACCTCCCAAACCATTGTTAGATCATCAATGATTTGGAAGGTACCTTAGAGACCCCCAATTTTTGTTTACTCTAAAAACTACAATGTAATATTTCTACATTAGTTCTTTTTAAATTCAAATTCTTTCTTTTATATAGGACTTCATGAGGTTGAAATAACATTTTTGCCTTCCTTGATTTTTTGCTATTGATCTTCAATGTTGTGTTCTATTTTTTTGCAAATACTTCAAGCATGAGCTTGAGGCAAAAGGGGCAATTGAAAAGGACTTGCCTCCATTCATCTCGAATTTTCTTGATTGTAGTTTAGTTGATTGTATGTACACAACAAATCAACTCCAAACATTCACCACAGCTCACCTCAGTGGTGATGGATGGTACATTGATTGCCCCATCTCATACATGCATCTATCGGAGGTTGAACTTCAGAACTCTTTGGAGGGAATGGAAACTATTGATATGGATGTGGATGAGTTTACAAGGAGGGAAATCAATGACAGTAGGAAAGCAATTGAAATTCAAGTTGCTTTGGAAAACAAAGATAAGAAGGAGGTAGAGCATGTAGCCAAGTAAGCACAAAAGGAGAAGAAAAAGGAGAGGAAGAAAGAAGAGAAGGCCAAGGCAAAAGGGAAGAAAAAGGAAGATGGAGAAGGCGTTGTTCTTGCATTATCGACAATAGATCAAGGATGGAAGTTGGAGTACACAGTGGAATGAAGAGGAAGGCTATACTATTGGAGTTCATTGAAGAGATGGTTACCCAAGGCACATAGGTGATTGCCATAGGTGACGATGATGATGTGACATTGGAGGAGTTAGTGTTCAACGTCTCCATTGAAGACGTTGTTGATAATGAAAACAAAGAGGGACCAAATTGCTACAGGAAGGTCGTGGACTTTCTCAAAATGGTAAATGAATTGTATTATTCTATATTATGAACTTTCTCTATATTAGTATATTATCACACCTTGTCTATTGTGAGTGCTCATGAGTTTGAATTGTTATTGCACATGGGGGTAGGAAAGGCCAGGTTGTACAATGGGGTGGTTAATCAATGGCTGGGCTTTGACCTTATGCTTTTCGACCGCCAAGAGAACTTGCTAATTTTGGGTGTGTCATTTCCATAAAATCATGTGCTTTATTGAAACTTAGATCCAGAGTACAACATGATTTATCAAACCTTTTTCTTTGTAGAGAAGCATTTGCAAGACCACAATTCCATTGTGGTATTCCATTTGTCGAGCATAAATGCCAAAAGCACCATTGCTGGACTATGTCAGGAGTACCCTAACATGGTGAAAAAGAAAGAGCGGATGGGCATGAATCGAGAGCACTTGATGTTAGCCATTGACAACAATAACACGGTATGATTTCATTCACTCTTGATAAATTTTGTTTGCATTTCTAATCTAGTAATTTTTCTCAACTTATATTTTATATATGTGTTGTTTTATACTTGCAAATTTTGAATTTCGGCATCACCCTCTTGGTAAAAGACCTCGGTGCAAAAAGGAAGTCCAACTTCTTTTTTCAAGGGTCAACAACAATGTTGAAGGCCAAAGTTGACCTCAAGCATGATGACTTGTTGATCAACTACACCACTGAGGACTCGATGTTGATTAATGACATGGATTGAATGCCATGGCATGGGGCTCGAGAGAAGGATGCATGCTTCATCCAATTTATAATTGAAGGGACTACTGAGGAGGGAGATGTAGTCCTTGATTGCACAACATCTACAAGTGAGTTTTGATTGTCACAAGTGTGTTTCTAGTCTCTATGTCATATAGGAAATCATTGAGGTATTGATTTGTGGGTTTTTTCAGGTGCCTCCATTACAGCATGTCACGCAACAAGATGCCACATTCTGGCATTGGAGGTAGATCAAACAATTCTTTTAGCCATCCTTGAGCCCATGAAGAAGACCGCTCCTCCAAGCACAATAGTTGTTGTTAACGAAGCACTTGCAATTGTAGCATCACAAGATCTGAATGCCATGATCATAGTCCATGCAAGTTCCTTCATCGAGATAGACCTAGTAAGCAAGTTTCTACATTTTTGAATTATTGGTGTGCACGGTACTTGTAATGCTTCATGAATCTAACTCTCAATCATTTTTGTTTGCAACAGTGAGGGATTGATGTTAGTCGATGTAGTCAAGAAGAAACGAAGACTCATCTTGAGTCCAGAAAAGTCCTTCGATCTTCTAGTGTATGCAAAGCAACTAGCGTTGGCATTTGTGGAATTTTGTACTTCAAAACCCAAATGCCATAAACCTTCATATGCTTGAAATGTCTTGCAATTCATAGATGGATCAGCGTCTGAGGAGAGAGAGACTTTAGATTTTTCTAATGATATGGATTCTACAACAAAGTCTACTACGACTTAGGTTGATGAGATTGATGTATCTTATGAGTCAATCCATTATGCTTTGATTTTCATTACGATTGGATTTGTGTGTTTCATGGCTACATGTTGTGTAATTCATTTTCCTTGACTATCGTGCATTCTTGGTTTTTTCTTGTTGAAAGTCCTTTCGGATAAAAGTAGGGAGTGAAAGAAAAAATCATTCCAATACGGGAACACATAAGTCTTCTTCAGAGAAATATCGTTTGAGAAAAAAACAGCCTAAACCAATCATAGTCTCTTACCAAAAAATAGATGGTAAAAAACCCTAAATCCATACATGGATAACCCTATCCTAAAATATCACCCAAACCAAATGGGTGTGAGGAAGAACAAAACATTCACAACACGACAATCTTGAAGGATAAAAATAGGGAGTGAAAAAAATTATAACTACGAAAGTCTTTTTGGAAAAATGTGGTGTGTGAAAAATTATGAACATGACAATAACCCAAGAGTCTTGATAAAAAAATAGGTTGTGAAAAAAACATTACAACAACATACTCTTGAAGGAAAAAATAGTGTGTGGCCAAAAAATTAGAATATGCAATGGGGTGAAAAAAAATTAGAAAAAGCAAAAAGAATAGTATAAGTAAACAAAGTGTCTTACTAGAACTAAAACGCTATGAGCAAGTGACAGATAGGTGCATATAAAAAATACCCTAAACCAAATGCAAATGTCAAAGCATGTTTTTTTCCTTAAATTCACAAGTCACTTACAAATTGAAAAAACAAGTAATTAACTATTCAGGAACTCAATATTCTATGCATTCACGGTCATAGGTATATCCATGGTCATAGGTACCTCATTGGTTTTTTCCACTTCTTTTTTTCTTGCTTACAAGCTCATGTTCATAGGCTTGCACACTCGTAACCTTGGTGAGTTCGGGAGGCAATCCAAGTTGAACCATTTTATCATGTACCGATGATGATAAGGGTGAGACATTGTCTTCAATGTTTGTTAAACATCGTGGCCATCCACCATGACATTCCATGAAATCATCAATCCAAACATCGTAGTCTTTGAATCACTATAAGAAACCTATGTTATTGGTGATGTGCCTCAATTTTTTGGAGCGGATTTCTTTTATGCCCAATGCAACAAGCCCATGTTTTTATATCAAGAAAAATATCAAAGTGATGTTTTTCTTGACATAAAAACCTGGGCTTGTTGCATCGGGCATCAAAAAAAATTTGTTCCAAAAAATCAAGCCATGTCACCAAAAACATAGGTTTCTTATAGTAAATGCAATGGAGTTAATTATTCAAGGAGCGCCAAAAGCAAGGACACCAAAGGTTGAAGACTCCATCAAAGCCTATAAAAAAAAAAATAATGCAACCCGTTGCTACCTCCCCAACCAACCAACTGAATGTGGGTAGAACCCCACTTGATATGTGTCCACTTTCTTCAAAGAGGAAAATGAAAACAATCCTTGGCCTTAAAGAAGGCATTGGTAAGTCCATATTAAGAGCCAAAAGGGAAAAGAAGAGAGGTAGATCAATGAGATCATTGACATGTGTATAAGTACAAGAAGTGAAAATTGTACAATCTTCATCAAATGATATGGAAGACACATTTGGTGATGAAGACGATAGATGGGGAACTAAATGTAACAATAGTAGGGCTGAGGTGAAAGGAGATAGTGATTACAAGCCTTAGAGACATAAGGGATGTAAGCTTAGGTATTTAGGTGCTCATGATACATCGAGCATGTAATGCAATAATGACAATTGATTGTCTAAAGCTTCAATTGTAGTTGTAGATTGCTTATTGTTGTTGAAAATACAATTACATTTTTCTTTGTTGCAAAACTAAAAAAAAGTCTAAAAAAAAATGATTGTGTTCTTTTTTCTTTGCATAAAGTGTGATATATTGTAAGATACATGTATAATGCAACAATTTTGACTTCATGATTGATTTACTTTTGGTTATTTTCAAAGTGAAGAGAATTTTGAGGTTGTGTGTGTGTTTTCCATCCTTTTCAATGACAATTGCAAATATAGAAGTAGTTCCAAAACCACAATTGCAAAATTCATTTTCTAAAGTTCGCCACCAAGTTGCTATGCGCCTCCCTCTCTACATCTGCCATCTACAAGCACATCTACTACTAGCCGTCTGCCCATCTGCTTGTCTTCATTTATCCATGGTAAGTTTTATAACATTGTTTTTGATCCATTCGATACGCAACATCCATAGAGTCCGGATGTTTAGATGTCCGACTTTTGGATGTGATTTTACCCAAGAAGCTCACTTTTGTCAACCCTATAATGGAGGTAGAATATAAGGGAGGTACATTATAGTAGACGATAAGCTGTAACCTTGTTGACAAAAAGAGGAAAGTATACAAGAGGGAAGAGACTTTATAAGCAAATGCTCTTTTGTTGGAAAATTGTCATGCATCCACATGTGTGTGTATAGTCAATGAATACATTATACACTATGTGATACATTCTTAGATGAAGTGAATTCTATTTTGCAATTCGACAAATGAAAATACTCTATGTGAGGTCCAACCTCAAGGATAGCATTTGCATTGAAAAGTATGCCTCCAAGCCAAGTTTGTACTCAATAGCATTTGAATACTAAAAATGTGGAAACACTCCTTCAACCAAAGGTACATTTGTTCCGAATACTTCTTAGCCAACTTCAAACACCGGACAATTTATGTCTTGCACAATCTAGTAAATATCCAGAGCTCAAGAGGTCATTTATGTGCTCTCATACGATTAAACAACATAAAACCATATTAAATGTAGAATGAAACACAACCGTATTATGTTAGAACACAATGAAGATGTTACAGTCAACATGACTATGTCTAAATTGACATGAATATAATATCCTTCACCTAATCCACGTTTTCAAGAACGGATCTTCCCAACTCAAAAACATCTACAAATGCCAATAGAAGATAAGCACGTAGCCATGTTAGAGTCGTACATTCATTTATCCATGTGCTTGATATACACTGGGCTGCAATGAATGATTTACAAGACAATCATGCTTACAAAATTGCACAATCATCTCCATGAATGAAATAAGTCATCTACATCATCTTCCACATAGATTGGTACATCTCATGCATAATGTACGTGGCATGCCACATATTCCATGTTCACACAAACATGATCTGCATTAACATAAATCCAAAAGAAAATCTAGTAGGGGCCAAAGGCAATGTAGAAGCAAATGCTACATGTTACCTTCAATAGCACTGTCAATGCAAAATGAAACTTGAGATGTGGCAATTGTCTTCATTTGTTGGTCTAACATGAAAACATTTGACAAAAAGATGGATTTCAACATCATTTTCTTCTAGTGAATGCACAGTTTGAGATCCATCACAATGAATGTGTGTAGTCATGACAGACTACACCATGACAATACGTACTCAAAACAAATGTACATTATTGATTGCTTCATTTTTGAAGTATAAAGAAGCTTGGTCAAGCCAAATGGCATATGCGACCAACATGTATTCCATTCAAAACATCATATTCATTAAAATGGGAGTTTTCCACTGAAATAAGAGTTTTAAAAGTACTATTTACTATAAATGTGAGAAGAATTTGTGGTCCCTTAACACTAGAAAGGGAAACAATCATATACAAAACTAGTGAAGAAATACAAAAATTCAAAACATCATGCAATAAATGTGAATTATAACTCAAGAAATGAAAGATAATAATCAAATAACCATGTATTAAATATATTGATTATCAACAAATGTTTATACAAGCATGGCCTATTGTAAGTTACATTCCCAACAACTAAGTTCTTCATCTCCATCAAACGAGTTGAACATTGCAAGTAGATTACTTGGGAAGACGAGGGCATGGTGATTGAAGAATGAAGTGCATGATGAACTTTGGCAGGATCTAGGCAAGGAAGTTGTAGAAAAACAAATATCTAGACGCCACTGAGCATTCTCATAAATCGCAATCCTCACGCTTTTCTTTGGATTGCCATTTATGAAAATGCTTAAAGTGACCCCTACATATTTCTAATTCTACAACTTTCTTGCCTAGATCCAGTCAAAGATCAGCATTCACTTCATTATTCAATTACTATGCCTTTACGTTCCCAAGCAATCTACTTACAAGACCAGTGAGCCGAAGGAGATGAGGTACTTTGAGTACTTGGTTTGTAATAGATCACGAACTACATGCAATGGTGTGGATACCATCAACACAGTCTCTAACATCATGTCCTTTGGTATGAGGATTGCAACAATTTACAATGGATTTCCCTAAGTTTAGGGTATACAATCCCATGAAGGAAGCCATCCTCGTATCCTACATAGGGTTCTATGTAGTATCTATCATTTCTATCATTTATTTACAAAAACAACATTTGTCATGTAGACAACTGTCATGTGTGCGATTTGCTCTTGATTTCCTGAACTGCCTTCAAGATCTCCGGCCCTCGACTATACCCTGTCTCCATCTTTTTATACTTACGCCGATAGTCCCGTCGTTGCACCTCCAATGACTTCTACTCCCATGCATCCCAACTTGGAGTTGAAAAGCAACTACGAGATACTCCATCATATGACCATTTCATTTGCCCCCCTCCAAACAATGTGTAGTGGCGTGGAACCAAAGGGGCAATACTTGGGAGTAACTGGTGTATCCCAAATGGAACCTCAGACTTCAACATTGCTCAAGTGACTTGACATCCAAGGTCCTCATAAAGCTTCCTCTGAGGGACTTTGTCTGATCGTGTCGTCAAGGTAGGATGGCCCATACATCACAATGGAGATGGGGAGTACGAGAGTGGATGTCGTTTTTTTCCACTAAGAGGGATGTCAACCACACCGTCCTTGATGGGCTTTGGTGAGAAGTCCATTGTGGAATTCGCTGTAGCTGCTGATCCCAAGAAGTTACCAATGCTAAGGATTAGATATTGTCCATAGTCCCAGATGGAGTCCATAGATGCTGTGCAAACAAGTCCACTTTCTGGGACATGGATTGTCGAAGTGCGGAACATCTAATAAGAACTGAAGTTAAAACCCAAGGTCTATTGAAATGCGCAAAAACAAAGAACACACCATGCCAAAGTCAACCCGTTCATGTATCAAAAGCATCAAAGTCAAACCAATGTGAATGCAGAAACACAACTAAATCCGAGAAACAAAGAAAATAATTTAATTCATAACTATGTTAATAGATATATACAATTTAGGTCGTTTCAAGCTTAAATGAAGTCTAGAGAAACTGCGTCAATCTGAATTGAGCTCTTTAGGAGCTAACCTAATTTACACTAGAAGACGTACAAACTATGTCCATGAGCTTGTTGTATTCCTTTTGATTCCTTTCATCGCATAGCATTTGCTGCCCAATTCTTCCTAGACCGTTTTCCCTGAATGACTTCAACCCTTGATCGCCAGCGACATGTAGATGCTTAAACCAGGGAAGCAGTATTTCAAATAGAAAAGTATCCCTCGAGCTATTTCCCCTATAACTCCAAGAGTCTGGTAGAATGACATAATCAGACTTGTTCATTATATGTTTTATTGGGTTGTCATCCATAATGACAGTATTGTCAGCACTAAAGCTTCCTTTTGAGCCATTGAATAACATATCTAGATTTTTCAAGAACAAGTCTTTATCTATCCCTGGCTCCTTCAAGGAAGACAACCTTCCAGCTCTATCTCTGCTCTCAATAGTTTGACAAGAGTCTTGCCCAAGAATAAGGAAGGGTCCGACTAAGCCTCGAAAAAGATATTTGCAAATCATCTCAATGGTGGACTTTTTCATAGAACTCTACACCAATATCACTGCAATTTTTCCTATCTCTGAGAGGAAATCGAAGCAAGTCGGTCTCACCTACACAACCTTTGGTCCCACTAAAGTGGGTTCTATGGCTGAGTGCGATCCCGAGGAGTCTCTGAAGTGTTTATCCGACAACCCCTTGGACTTCCAATCTTCGCAGATACATAGAATGCCATTCAGGTCCAAGATAACATTGATCTACTTCTCTACCACCCTAGACCTGAATGGCCGATTGATGCCCTTCGAAGTTCCTCCACGACTAGATGGAGGACCGGATTCTTGCTATCAAACGAATGAATGTGTAGATAGTTATGATCATGTACTATCTTATTCCTAACATATAGCGAAATCACAAGGAAGCTTGCGATCGCCAAGAAGTACAAGGGCTAATGCGCAACGCCACTACACACAATGGAATATCAAAGTACCAATAGATAGAAACATTGATGCACACCTGATGTTGAGAGGATCCACAAGGCATTGTCAAGGTCTCTTGCATCGCTGCTCTCCAATAATGAACGATAGCCTCATTTTGCACTTCAACTTTAGAAGCTGCGCTCTGAGGGACTTCATCTTCAGTCACAAAGAGAGGAAATGATAGAGGATGTGATTGTACAATGGGTGTACATGGTGATGCGGAGACAATTGGCTAATTTAGTGGCCCTGCGATTCAAGATTTACGAAATGATACTCTATGAGAGTGCTATATATTATTGGCTCAGGAATTAAGTCCAAATATATACAATTAAAATTTAAAATCTGAAACTCCCTAATTCAGTGGTCCACATGTTTCTACACCACAAAAATCCTAAACCTACATTATATCTACATGTAACAATGTAACACCCTATGATACAAATCAGCTCGAGTTGAGCTAAAACAAATGACATCAAGTGATTATTGGGCAGAACTTGTTGGTGGACCTTCGTTGGGAATCGTCTCAAATTCGAGTACTACATTGGGTGGTTCCACGAGCAGGTTCTACCCAGTGCCGACATGCTCAACATCAATCGGTGTAAATTGATCGTCCTCATGCACAACACCCTCTGCAATGATGGGCTTCGTCTGCTTTGATAACTGAGATGGTCCTGCATCACTTTCAGTGGGAGGAGGACAAGGGTCAGATTCTTGAGTGCCAACAGGAAGTGGTGCAGTCATGGTTGCAGCGTCTTTCGGAACAGACATTGTGCTGTCATTCAATCCAATGGCTTGATTTTGAATGAGGTGTTGCTGGGAGGTATTGGCATGGCTTCATTCTTGTCCAAATATTGCTGCCACATTTCCCGGTTCTACTTTTGTTCCATAATCATGCTTTTCGTTAAGCAAGCAAACCTTTTATTCATCTCCTCTTGGAGCCTTCTATTTTCCGCTCTATCTTCCGCTTGATCCAAATGCATACTCTCTTATTGCCTGACAAGAGAAGCTAATGTCTCCACAACAGACTCCATAGAGGCCACCTTCCTCTTCTTTGTTGGGCACTTATTAGATGAAGGAGTTACTGGAGTAGCAAACACTCCCTTTGAGGTAGGTAGGCCTAAGGAGGTAGATGACCCTGGTGGATCCTAAAAGGCCGCTCGACTTGGTGTCGGCATGGTATCAAGTCCTCCATCATCATCGATGTCATCCTCATCGTTGTCTTCCTATTCTTCATCATAGATTGCAGCTTTTCTCTTTTCTACTTGAATGCTCGGAGATCCTATAGTCAATCTGGTCCTCATTCTAGTTGAAGAAGGCATTGATTGTGACCCTAGAAGTGCTAGAAATTGTGTGGAATCAACCAGATAGCCAATGTCCAAAAAATTGTCTTTCTCGAGCTTCAACGCTAGTGTCACAAGGTTGCTCCGTAAATTAGATTCAATGTCTGGAACAGCTGCATAGACATTCACAGAACTCATTTGCAAACAAATACATGAATATGTAGTTAAATATTTAGTAGCCCATCCATTTCAGGTCGACCTAACCTGAAATAATGAAGAAGTTTAATATCTGACAAAAATATTTGTGATTAAAATTTCAAGGAAACTCAAGGCATGTGTGCAGATCAAGTCAAAACGATCTGAATTGCAATGTCCTAACAACTTACCAATGCAGCACATGTCAATTTCCTGCCAGCAAAGGCAAAGAAGACACTTGATCTAGGATTGCAGAATTTCTTCACAACCGAGAGATAAAATTCCATACTGAGCTCCACATTGTACATTCTATATGGCAACTCATTGTATCTTCGTGCTTCCTTGTACACTGGAGTATCTGGAGCTATAAACTCTGAATATATTCTCGTGTGATATACATTATCTGGGCTTTGAAGAAAAATGAGCAAAACTTTTTTCAATGCCTTAGCATTGTTTGCTGGCAAATCATAAAGACGCTCATTCTTTGTTAGGTAGTAATCAACACAGTGCATGTTGAAGGTCTTCAGAATCTCATTCTTCTCTACATAAGTGAGGACTTGTGCCTGGTCTTTTTCGTCCGTGCAAATAAACAACCAGGACTTCACTTCCTTTAAGAGAGATTGTTTCATTTTCTGCATGGAGGTTAAGACTTTATAGAAGAATGGCTTGTCCACTAAGGAATGCTCTTTTTGCAATACTCCTGGGATAGTCCTAAAGTCTATGACTCCCAACTTCACTTCGCTTCTTGTGGTACTGGTCCATGCCATGTGCAGCCACAACGAACATTTATTCTCCACAATTTGGTATGGTCGGAGATAAGCGATTCCTGTTAGGGCTATAAAATGACTTCATGTCTCCAGGAAGACTCTGAAAAACTCTGCTGCCAAAGGTGATATTTGTGCAGCCATTTTATTTCTTGTCTTCACTTACTTCTCTTGTGCAAAAAAAGCTTCACCAGGCCTCTCCAACAACACGTTCATAGTCGCGCTTGTAATACTACGACTGCTCTTGAACTCCCTCCAATTGGCAACTATGAGTTTGTTGTTGGCATTGAACAATTCAAGGTTAGGATCAATTTGGTGAAGCTCCCTCTTCATTAGTTGCTTTCGTTTTCGCTGCTCAACCCACTCTTTAGTACTATAAAAACTATTAAGAACTGAAGTTATGGATTTGATGGTCACCTTTAACACAATATTCATTATTTTGGGAGGTTTAGACTCTCTCAAAATAATGTTATCCATTTAGACACTAGAAACTGAGATTTTGTTTTAGCCAATTTAGGTTGACAAATGTTAAGTTTATTAATTCGAAAGTATAATTTCCATTAAAATGAGAGTTTTTAGGGTTAGTAAGCCCTGCATTACATGTTGTTCATTGTGAGAGGAGTATTAAGATTCATATAAGTAAAGTTCATGTCCTACACTAAACACCAAGCCATGACCTCTGTGGTTGGTTGTAAGGAGTTGTACATGTCATTCAAGCGGTCCGGGTTCGATTCCTGTTGAATTCGTCTGAGCGCACAATCTGTACACATGACTTCATGCTGCTGAGTGAGATTCAAAGGCAGGAAAGTTGTAACAACCAACCCAACCCCTACCCAAAATGTGACAAGTGCTTTACACGTTAACAAAATAAAAGGTGGATATACCCACTATTCTTTTGGTCGAAATGGATTTACAATTTCAAATGACATACATACAACAATAATTATCTAAACAACTTCATTGAATAAGATAGAATATCAAACACCATAAGAAAATACATATAATAATACTATATGTACTTGCAATTGTTCTATACACACATAATATATTCTTGCTAACATATATGCAATACCAAACAATAATATAAAATCAATCAAGTGAACCCTATTTCATGTACTATAAAATTTCAATTCCAATTACTACACGAATAATAATGATGTGCTACTACATTATTACAAAATGTGTAGTACATATACACATCCATATCTTTGGTTATCAAGTGTATGATGTGAGACTTTGGTTGATGACTTCAATTTGAACATCCGGAATCTTGATCAAGCAATGGATGGTGTCCTTCCTTATAGTAGAACTCCATGCTGTCATTAGAGCGTTTGTGTGCTCCCAAACTAGTGGCTCAGTTTCATTGACCTTCCAACGTAAACCTCTATCGCTGTCCAATCCAGTGTAGTTGTCTTGAACTTCCTTGCTTCTTGATGTTGGACGGAAATACTGAATGAGGATGCAATTCGGTTTCTCTGAATTACTATTTGGATTTGACAATGCCCTTGCAATCCAAACAGGTCGACTGACACCATCCGCGGGGCGAACTGCAACAAAGTACCCATTGTACAAATCACGCCCCACCCTAAACGATGGTTCTGGATGACCAAATTGAGGCCCAACGTACGCTTCATCCTCCGCAAACTCTTCACGGTCCTCGCCATCATCCCCTAATTGATCCACTCGTGTTCGTTGAACACGTGTTTTGGGCCAAAAACCGTCCCGCAAAACTGTAGAGCTTGGTAACGGTTCTTGCATTGCTACCCTGACATCACGCCAATAGTGAACCAAATGCTCATACCGCCTTCGGTATTCTCCAGTAATGTCTGCATTACACAAGTTCTCCCAGTACTTCTCAAATCCAGATATACCTTTCACAATGTCATTGGAGCCTTTCATTTCCATAGGTTGTACTGGCATCGGTACTCCACGGGGCCACTGACTTCGCCCTTCATTATCTTCTTTCCACAACTTAATGGGCCTACCATTTTTCCCTTTCCAATCTACATCAGTGCACTTCAACTTGTACTTCATGACCAAAATTCCATCTGAATCTAGGTAGAACTTCACTTGTTGTGGCTTTGTGTGCCCAATTAGAATATTATCACCATCAATAAATGAACCAGTAATGAACCCCTTGAAATTGGGCACCTCTTCAATTAGATGTGGGATAGTAGGAATGGATTCTACATCCATGAACGACTTCATGAGCGCAGGGACAATCGGAAAACTCTCCTTCTTCAGAAGCATACTCCATCTCCCAAACAAGGCATCTATGTCGTCATGAGTATGACCAACAATCATGAAGCTCACATACACTTCACGAAAGATCTTGTTCGCGACTAGTAGAGACCAGAAACAATATACATATCTATTTTTGTTGTCCCCGGTGGCATTGTCCATTTGCACGTTCAAAATAGGCGGTAATGGTGTTGCTGGAAGTAAAGGTTCTGGTGGTGGGGGTAGTGATGCTAGGCACATTTCCTTGTCCTTGAGCACTGCTCTAAACAAAGATGTCACCCTTGCATTTTCAAACAACTTCCTCAAAGATGACTTCGGTGCTTCTTCAAGGTCTCGCAACAACTTTGCCATTGACCCAATGGTGTAATTTGAATCATGCTTAAAGAGATCCCAACCATAATGTGCGTAGCGGACATCAGCATGACCATGTGCAATCATGCCAGTGACGGACACAGGCAACTTTGTTAAACCATCAAGATCCTTACTTTTATGGGAGAAGACTAGAGAAGCTGTTTTTGCATGATCCATCTTGTCATGCATGATTGTAAGACATTCATGTGGAGATGTTTGAGACCAATATCGGTTGGCATAATAGAGCTCCCTATGCGCACGAGCCTTGGCAAGGTGTTTGTCCAGCCTCGTTGACCATAACAGAGCACTTTCAGACCCAGAAAGAGCACCCTTCACGAGCTCACGTAATTTGTCACAAACAGCGCATCGAGCAAAGTTGTCTCCGGGTTGCTTCACATCATACTCAGGGAACTTAGTAGACCTGATCTTGCTCAAGTTTGATGTTGAAACCTCCTTCAGTCCGAAAGCCACATTCACTTCGTTGATTTTTGCCATTTGACCCTTCCACTGAAACGTAGCCGGCAGAATTTTTGACATGATTTTTTCTCCTGATTTGAGCGTGTGGGATTTATGTGGCATGTGATCCGCTTCCTTTTCCAAGATACACTTCAAAGTTATAGACGCTTGTTCCGTATGTTGCCTTGGCTTCAACATTCCCAAATTACCATGGTCCCTGGCTTCTCAACCATCCTTCATGGCGTATTTTTTGTAGTGGTAGAATGTAGACTCTGGAACCCCAGCAATATGCATCCAAGCTCTCATGCACACGTCTATCTCATCTATCGTGACCACCCTTCTCCCTCGTGAATCATAATGCATCTGCCTATGTACTTCGGTCTTGAGATATGCTCTATGCTTGAACGTTGAATTTTGGTACATGCGAAGCCGGAAAGCTCGAATCTTCTCTCTTGGAAATGGTTGGACGTAGTTTTTACTACAACAAACTTTGCTCAACACCATATTGATGGACTCTTGACTGAGGAGGTCTTTCATTTTGATGCACGTCTCGCGCGGCGGCTTTCGAACAGTACTTGTATATGGCCGGCTACTCTTCGATGACGGTGGATTTGCACGAATTGCTTGGAGACGGTTGTAATTATCCCTGATTGCATGGTCATGTAGACTTGCCCCACGACAGTGGACAAGCTTAATATCCCAGGCTACTAAAGCGCGTACCCGCTCCTGGGGGATGTCTACTTCAGAATGAGTCTTTGAGATGTGGACTGCCACATGAGTGTCCCCAAGGGAACCATCGGCACTGAGGACTAGATCCGAGTTCACACTGTGGCAAATGCCTTCACCAACAAGAGTTCCTGCATTGTTGTATAGAGTAACAACACTTGTATTCCAGCATCGTCTTGGGAATCCTTCGCACTCAGGTATGTCAACCTCCATTTCGTCTTGCCCTTGCACTTCATCATCAGACCAGACAATACTCTCGAAGGGGATGTCTTCATAACTCATTTCACCTATACCTGCCCATACGAATAATATGGTACCGAGTTATATAAGAATGTTCTCGAATGAAACAAATACAATAAGGTATTCAAATTGACTATAATAGGTCGAGTCAACCTCAATAGGAAACATTGAAAAGTACATAAAAATGTCCAAAACCTAACGTCTCCAAGTTATATTAAGATCTCTTAAGCTAGACAAATTGATTAATCTAATTAGATCGACTCGACCTAATTTGTACAATGTCAAAATCAATACCCAGATAATAAAAATAGAAGATCATTGTAAATTTGTTTATGTATCTACAACCCATATTCATTAATAACATGATTGACACATCTGTGATTTATTCGAAATCTGTCAATTGAAAAATGTTTTGTTCATTAGTTGAAAGCGACGTGAAGTTTAGGTCGACTCGACCTAAAAGCGCACACTCAGACGTTGAGAACTCCGTCTTTGATAGACATGAAGATTATCGTTAGTTGCAATTACCAACAATTCAATGTCATCAATTAAATCGACAAAAACAAATTAGGTCGACTCGACCTAATCTGTATAATGTCGGAATCAATACTAAGCTAATAAAAACAGTACGATGCTTGAAAATTCTAACAACATGTTGAACACAATATTCAATAACAACATGATTGACACATCTGTGATTTATCCAGATTGTTTAAATTTTAAAATGGTTTAGGTCCTTGGTTGCAAGTGAAGAGAACTTTACATTGGCTCAATCTCAAAGCACAGAAGTAGTTAATAAGGACTAAGACTTTGATGAACACTATGATTCTCTTTTTGCAAATAAATATATTAATTCTATAGAGCAGATTAGGTCGACTCGACCTAATCTGCACAATGTTCATATAGAGATCTGAATAATAAATAGAAAATAACATATCTGTCAACATCAACTGCTCTCATAGTGAAAGTAGCAATTATAGTCTTCGTCCATTTCAGGTCGAGTTGACCTGAACTGTATATATGAATGAAACTGTTTTCATGTGGTCATTTAGGTTGACTCGACCTAAAGATCCCGGAATATCCGGAAGACTTCGTATTATTTTATTCTGTCCAAGTGTCCGCCTTTTTCGGCGGTTTTATCGGGGCTTGTCGCGCCCCTTAGTAACACTTACCACCTTAATCTCACTTTCCAAACACTTAACACCTTAGTGCCACTAAGGTTCACGCTCTCCTAACACTACACATGCCATGCACTCACAATGTTAGGTTCCAACTCAAGTCACGAGATTCCCCATTCCTCCATGACTCCCAATCCTTTCCTTGCAATACTTAACTCCCACAAGACACCGGGCATGTCATTTGATGACATGGGGCGGAACTTCCATTGATGTCCAAGCACTCGGTGAGGCACCACTCCCACCGGTGCTAACCGCCCTTGAATGGGACCCAACTCCCCCACTAGGCCCAACCCAACGCATTTCGGGACTCACTAATCGGGACTCACCAAACGGGACTCACACCATGGCCTAGTGTGGAGTGGGACATCACCCAACCGGTATCAAAGAGTGCACAAGCACTTCATGGTAACACACAAGTGATGGTGAGGCTCCAACACTAACCTCACCACCCGGGGCCACTTAGACTCACCATGGCACCATCCGGGAGGGAGGAGGGAGACCACCCCTCCTCATAGTACTCTCTGCGGGATTCGGCAGCCCCCCCCTTTGTATGTCAAGGGGGACTCCCAAACACCCTTTAGTTTTGGAAGACCACCCCGTTTCTCCCGATTCGCACTAGTTTGGGACTCCCGAACTTCCACCCGGCATAACTTTGCGGTCCGGGATCCAAATCGCACACGTGACCCCATTTTCGATATTTACGCGACGCGTAGATGCCGATGAATTGCTCACTTTCTCCATTCGGACAAGTACTCGCAAAGTTATCGCCCTCCAAAGATTCAGGACACTCTCGGCGCGGCTGGGACACTCCCGGCGCGACCAGGGCGCTCTCGGCGCGACCGGGACACCCCCAACTTTGAACGCCCATAACTTTTGACTTGCAAGTCCAAATCACGCGTTCTTTAGACGGCTGGAAGCGTCTTCTCAAGACCTTTCCAAGCATGTATCACACGCCCCCAAATTCGTCCGGATCAGAGCGCTACATTGCTCTGATCGCTCGGGATTCCTAGTCCCCCCACCTCATCTCTTGCAAGGCTTGGGGAGTCACCCCCAATGTCCCCCTTGCTCACCAAGGTGGCACGGGCATGCCTTGTGATGAGGGTTGTGACAGGGCTATGGAAAACTAAGCTACTCACTCTAGTTTCAAATCTGAAAACTGCAACAATGATACAAAAAGTCCAACAGTCCTCGATTCAATGCAAAACAACATCGACATACAACACAACGAAATAGCAGACGAACAATTCATTGTGATAGATTACTCACTTCGAGAAATGAAATCCTGGAATGAATTGACTGAAAATCTCAATGCAGACTACAAAAGTGTCCACAGAACCTTACTCGAAACACTGAACTCTACCTTCACGCAGCTGTTTACACCTACAATCTGCGAGAAATGCAGCAAGCAACTTTCAGAAAATGGAACCAAATTGAATCGAAAGGAACAAACAGCACGCGGAGGAGCAACCAGAAATCAAAAATGAGAGAAAGAATACCCTAACCCAGACATGCATGGAAGTGGACGACTTCTTGGCGGGGAAAAAGAAGTGGCAACTGAAGAAATGAAGTTCGAATTTTTCAGCGGCTAGCTGTCAATATCACTTGTTTACTATAAAATCCAATGCGTTGTTGACTTTTTTATTTATAAAAAGGCATGGACAGCTATTATCTATTTTAAAATCTATTACCCTCTTTCCCGTCAACAGTCTTGTAGAGATTCATTTTCTATTTCAGAGAAAGTCCTTTTCGTTTTGTCAGTTCCACGAAGTCCCTCTCATTAATATGATCAGTGGGACCATCTTATTACTTTAGGCAACAATATTTTAGGATATACTCAATGCTTATTTTAAGGCAGCATGGATTGCACATAGTACTTAAAGTAGAGGAGTCAATTATGAATTTTTTGTCATTACCCAGGGAAAAAAAACATTTTCGTCTCATGTATATATTCCATTCCTCTTTCCATTACAGTAGGAACTCCAAATCTTTTTTAAACTAGAAATATGTTGGGACCACAAGTCCATGGAATCCAACGCTACTTTTTCACTATTACGTGTACCTTTTACAATTTGATTTTGAGTTTTTTTAGTAACAAATATAGATATAGTTTAGGGTTTAGGGTTTAGGGTTTACGGTTTACGGTTTAAGGGTTCAAGGGTTTTGGGGTGTAGGGTTTAGGGTTTGTGGATTTTTAGGTTAGGAATGGACATTTTTTTCTTACAATTCTTAAGTCAAATTTAGAACGTGGATGAATACATTTTTTTTTAGTATAGTGGAGTCCTCTCCATGTAAATTTGGAAACTAAATACGCAAATTTTGAATGATCCTCATTCTTATCATTGAATAAATTTAAGGTTTTAAACCTAGAGAAATTTAGTAGTGCCTACTCTTTGCTATTCGTTTTGTTTGTAATATTAAGTATTCGAATTTGTATCTTAAGGTGATCATAGAATAGTAACACGTTCAAGTTCTAGAAACATAAATAGTACTTTATAGAGTTATAGAACAGGTTAAGAGCTATATTCATGTTTTCAGTTTACATATTATGAAGATTCCTAAGAAGTGAAAGATGACCACAAATACGCTCTTATCATAGAGACTATTCTTATAGGTAACATATAGTTTTTGCAAACATATATTAGGCTAGAAAAAATTTATGAATTACGAATAATTAAATCACAAATGAAGTGATTATTTTAAAGCTATTTGAAAATCTGTTACATATTTAAATCCTATTTCATGAAAGGGAAATGAACATGAAATTTATGTGTTCAACAATTGTAGGTAGTTGTATTCTCTTATGCCAATGAAAAAAAGAGTTGGTAGCAATTAAGCAAAAATTGTTTACATATTGAGACATCTGGATTCTAGATTTTTTAATTTATGTCCACTTGTGTAAACTTTGCACTCTTCGTAATGTTTCACTATACACAATGTAAAATGGTGGAAAAAATAGATTGTAAGTACTATTTATAATTAACGAACACAACTTATAGAAATTTATAATTTCAAGTAGAAAGTTTGAAAGAAAATGACCCAGGACGTTAAAAATATTGACAATATCTAAAGATCCTTCAAAGTTGAAGACTGTAGGTGCTACTCTTTCTTTAAATTATATTGTGAGACAAATGACTTAGGCATCTTCTTTACTAAAAGAAAAAATGTTTTAGAGGACAAGACATAGAATTCATAGGAAAATCTATAGAAAATATGAAATCTACATTTTCAAAATCTAGGAATTTCTATAAAGTTATAGGAACATTGATGTTGTAGTATATATGTTTAAAAATTACAATAGAATCCTAAACAAAGATGAAGTATAAGCATAGGCACTTAAAAAAATGTAGTCTGGACATTGAAAAGTTTTTTAGGGACTAGACATTGATGCGCACATTCAAATAATGAAGTTCAATTGTAAGTTCAAAATACTAGAATGAGTGAACAATGCTGTAATATTTGCGGTGAAGGTACAAAAATTTGAAATGAAGCAAAGTAAATAACCAAAAAATTGTGTGAACAAATTTTGCTGAACATTAAGTTATTTCACATTTTTATAATGCTAAATAATAAAATAGTATCATGAATTCAGATGCTTATAGAAGATTAGGCTTCAAAACACCCTACAATTAGTATAATTGGGAAATGCTTGCTTATATACAACAAAACTAGAATTTGTTGTACTGACTAACACCTTGTTTTTTATACTCTCAGACATGTAAGTGGTTGCATGAGTAACATGTGAATCATGTTTTTAGAAGCACTATGACTTTCTATTATTCATTCCATTAAAATCCAATCATTCATGGCTTTAGTTGCCACATATGTAGTTATGATGATTTATTCGAAGGACCATTTTGTATTGAGTGCAATATTAGAAAGAAGTAAATGACCAATTGAAATACTTCGAATTTTTTTGTCTATAGTTTAGATTTTCTTTAGTTTTCCCTTTGAAAATGTGCCACTCTACATCTTCCTTCTTACTTCATTACTCTAATATCTACAGATTCCTATTTCTAAATTTGTGCGTATTGTAAAAATTTACCTTACATTTATCATTCTAGCGAGAGTGCCCCTTTCATAGAAAAAAGAACTAATCACGTAATTCTTCTATTCATTTGAATGAAATGAAAATTATTTATTTCAAGGAAGTAATTATGTTGTAACTAGTAAGCTCTCATACTACCTTCAATATGGTCTATAGTGAACTTCGTATACTTTATGGTGGGTAAGATAAAGGCTATTGTAAATCTATGCTAATTATGTACCACCTTTCCGCACTTTCCCCCTCCATAATTCCATGATGAATTCCATTATGAAAGAAAATGAAACTAGTAACTATGAGATGGTTCGAAACGTTTTGTACATTGTGTGGAGCAACATGTTCCCCTATTATTTACAACTGTTCTACATTTATGACTTCATCAATCTCAGTACTCAATTTCAATGTGCTCTCATTTATACATACAATAAAGCTATAATTGCGAAACAATGAAGAGTTCCAATTATAGAATTTAGAAAGCATCTTCTTCAAGGGTTAGTACTATCAAAATAAAAGAAAGTGAAATGTACTTATTTTGTAATTGATATAAAGAACTTACATGCATGACTTGAATAGTAATGCTACAAATGCCCTACACCAAAGTGCATGCAACTTTCATTGGTAAGCATTTTTCAAGATTACGTAGTACGGTGGAAGTATGACATAAGGGTTTATTCTATTTACAAAATTGAATTAATTGCCTATTTTTGAGATATATTTCCCGTAATTCTTATTTCAATATGTTCCCATGTCTACTGAAAGGTATGAAGAATTATAATGCATTTGAAGATTGCTTATTATTTAAATTAAATTTCATACCCACACCCTTCCAATTACACAAACAATATAGAAGATTGAAATTAGGTGACGTCACCCTGATATCTTGTACATTTGAACCGTATACAATTTTTTACTGTTACTATTATATAGAAATTTAGTAATTTAGTACTTAGTATTGTTGTCACTGTCTACTCCTGAAACTTCATGTTTACAAATGCACCTATATATACATTGGAAGTTCCTCTTCACTTTAGAGCATGTAAAGTAACTTTCTAGGGGACAATGCCCTGTACTTGTATACCCGTAAACTGATTTGGACGTGTACTGGTTGCTAAATGACAAAGAATTTGTCTATATAGTATGAAACTACAACTATTCATCCTTGGAATTTTGTATAGAAATGAGAGACATTTTAATATGTTAAAACCTCTATAGTAAAGTTTTAATTTTTTTGAATGAGATGATGTCATATGGTTCTGAAAAGGTTGATTTCCATAATCCACACTTTTTTCTTTAAATGTTAAGGCAACCGAATTTTAGTATTGAATGTAGGTATGTCGTATTGAATCTGGGTGGGTATGTTTGTGTAGGTATGTTTTAATAGGTACATAAACGCAAGTACATTGTTTAGGGTTTAGGGGTGGCGGGTATGTGCGACGGGTATGTGTGGGGTAGTTTATGGGTGGGTATGTGGTATGAGTATGTGGTGCGGGTATGTGTAGGAGAGTTTATGGGCGGGTATATGTTCGGCGGTGTGTTTGTAGGCTGGGTATTTGTGGGGCGGGTATGTGTCGGCAGGTACGGGGGGTGGGTATGATTATGGTGGGTACGGGGGGGGGGGGGGGGGCGAGTATGGGGGCGGGTATGGGGCGGTGGGGAAGGTGGGAGTTCCGCCTCACACTCAATTAGGGTTTGATCCTGTTGTCGCTGCCACTGCTGCTGCTCTACTCTTGTCGTTGGGTTAGGGATTCCGCTCCGCTGCTTCGCTCCATTGCTGCTCCTCCATTGCACCGCTTGTGCTCCTCTACTGCGCCGCCGCTACTATTGCTCCGTTGCGCCGCAATTTACCCATAGTTCGAAATGCGCAGCAATGGTTTGTGCACTGACATGCTACGATGGCTAATGACTCAATTCATGCAAGTTTCGTGCATTGTGATTGAGGTGGGTATTTTATTTATTTTTATTCTCTTCGAAGTTCTATAATGTTCCGGTGGTTGGGTGTTTTCTATGTAGGATAGGAAAGCCTAAACACGACCCAGAGTAGGAATCCTGTCCTCGTTCGATTCTTCGTTCCTGTTGCTCGTCATCTTCCACCCGTCGGTAGGGTTTAAGTGAAGCGCTGAGTCTCTTTGCTGCTGCTGCTCCTCGTGTCTACATCGGCGCTGGTGGTCGTCGTCCTCTTTACGTGGAGCTTCTAGTGGTTTCCTTCCATCGCCACAAATTTCACAGGTTTTGTTTTGCACTTCTTCTGCTTTGAATTTCACAGAAATTTTCAGTCATGCTTTGGGTCGCAATGTCTGTGAATGTCTGCTTGTGAATGTCTACTTGAGTGTGCTAACGAAATGCTTGAATGCAATTGAGTACCATTGCATTCGGTGTGGCGTTTTGGTAGTTCATTGTATTACTGTAGATTCAAGAATGCATAATAGTATTGCATTGTACTGTATGCTGTTCATTTGAATTTACTATCAATTGAGATTGCAATGCATGAACTAAGAGTGTGTTTTTTCAACATAGCAATCTGATTTCCCCTTCAATTCTCCACAATTTGACATCCAGTATGAATAAATTGCAGGACTATTCTGCTCGGAAGCGGATTATTCAACACCAAATTTATTTTCCACGGATTTACCAATAGATCAACGTTGATTTTGCTTGGACAGAAGCAGATTCAACTTCAGTAGGCAAGGTAATCCTTCAACGATGCGTTTTAGGTCGATGTCACTTTAGGTTGAATGTCGTCCTAAAGGCTTTGGATATCCATAGTTGCGGAACTTAAACACACACACGCGAAAGCAGAGCGTCATTTTAGGTCGGGTCGACCTAAAATGCACACCTCTCCCCGTTCTTTGAACATACGCTACCGATCCATCATAAATACAAAAGGCTAAGAACCCAGAAACCCTCAATCATGATGAAAAGATATACATTCAGGTCGAGTCGACCTAACCTGACACCAATGTACTTGCCTGCGAATGGTAATACTTTAATATACGAAATAGTACCGAAATGTTTCAGTATCAATTATCCCAATTTAAATATCGCAAATGAACAATTCAGGTCGAATCGACCTAAAATGCGCAGCAAGACCCTACAAAAGTAAATATAAATATCAATCATAGATTTAAATTCCGAGTGGTTGCTTCTAATATGGTAACGTTTGTAACCTATTCTAAATAGAAACTCTACATGTGAGTAGAAGTACAAGACGAAATAGAAATTACAAACACGATACTGATTAGGTCAAATCGACCTAAAAAAACATCAAGCTAATATGATATTTATCATTGAAAACAGAATGGAAGAGTAGGTTCAAAAACTTGAAGCCTTCTACAAGCGACTTGATATTACACGGGACGAGGAAGATGGGGATGATTTTGATAACGATGGAGATTACTGGGAATTCCAAGCACCAGAGAAGATGGAGAAATGGAGCCTGAAGATGATTCCCTTCAAAAATCTCATTTGCTTCTCTGCAAAGTACAAGGACAGTGAACCTTATTATCCAATCTCTTATGATGAAAAGATCAAAGACATCACCCAAGACGTCGGATCAATAATCAAGATCCATTGTGTCACTGCGCAAACGAGGTTAAAAGAAGAAGAGCAGTACCATTTCACAATTGTACTTGACTCAGCCAAGATCGATTTCAATATAACCCCTTTTCTGGAATCTCTCCAGCCAACGGAGTACCGAACCGAAATTCCAGAATTGGAAAGGAAGGTCGATTCAAACTTTTTTAGGAATGCTGTTGGGAAGCCTTTTACTAGAAAACAATTGTGCAATCGTTTGCGGACACTTTTCGTCGACTTTGCAGTATTGACAACAAAGCTTGACCTCAAACGAAAGGAAATGGTATCCTGCTCAGTATCGCATGACGTGCCAAGCCAGGGAGAGGGCCAGGGATCTATGGGAACTCCAGGGACGCAATAGAGTCGTAGTACGCGGAGAAGTAAACAAGCTGCAACCCCTCCCACGGGAACAAGGAAGAGCAACTTGGCTTCGTCCTCGGGGAGACGAGGGGGAGAAGGTGCTCCTTCAATTTTAGTTGCTGGAGAGCAAAGTTTCGCGTCTATTGTTATAGACGTGCCAGTGGCACATGACCCCAAGTGCAAGCATGACTACAAACAATGAACAGAGGCCTACAAGAATTATTGGACCTCTTATACAAACGCTTATATTTTTGAGATAAACGAAAAGAAGTCTATCTCTATAGATCAACTTATTCCCGCACCATCGGAAATGAATATCCGTAGTCACGAGCAAAGGCTAGCAATGGATGTGTTGCACTACTTAGTGCACATGCCGGATAAATCTACGAAGCAAACACTCTGTGTCATGCCGGTGGACCAGACAGTGAAGCCCGGACCTACATCTTGGGACACCATAAAGAAGGGAGAGTTTTATCTTATAAATGGTCAGCACAGTGTAACTGCCAGCAAGATGATGGTGGAGATGAACCTGGATGAGGAGATTATCAGGCACTTCCGGAACTAGGATTGCTACATGGTATGGTCCAACGACAACGAGAAGTTGAGATCCATTTCCACATACTACAATAGAGTAAATCATTTTGTCGCGATGAAGCCGTCTTGGTCAACGAACATCCTAGGCGCGAGAACTGTGTGGGAGAACATGGGGAGGCCCAGAAATCCCAAGGAAGCTATACCAGTTGGCACTCTCTCCAATGCCAGACGCAATGCAGAGAACAGGGCCAACTCTTTGAGATTCAAGGTCAGTGATTCCTTTCTCGTAATAGGGGGCTCTCTAAATGCATTTTAGCTCGAGTCGACCTAAGTTTGTTTTGGACTTACGGGAACTGATTTGCACTTTGTACAGGAGTTTACAAAGGCCATGAACAAGCATTTCGCTATGCTTGACGTCGTGAAGTCTCAGAAAGCCACTCGTGGGAAAGGTGGTGAGGAGAAGTTGAAAATCACGAATGAATTGAAGATTATCACCGCTCTCAATGATGTTTTCAATTTGTGGAGTAAGGTCATCTCCAGTGCTGCACACGGAGAACTCATAGACCCGGACATGTTGTTGAAATTTAACAAAAGGCCGGGCTGGAAGTCTGAGAACAGGAATTTGACGCATGAATTTTTCAAGTGGCTCGGAAATCTCTTGCTGGCAGATCTTGCAAAACTTGCGAAGCACATTCTTAATCAGCAGACGGGAAAGCGAGACCAGCCATACCCAAAGGTGACGATTAAAATGATATTGTCTGTGCTGGAGAGGTGCTACACTTGCAAGGAGTGGGTTGAGCGGCGGAAGAGGAAGTATTTGGTGAAGAAGGAGCTTCACCTTCTAGACCCGACACTTGGTCTATTGAATGCCTTTGACGAGCTGAACGTTGAGAAGTGGCGAGAGTTCAAGTCTAATTGGAACATCACTAGCGCTACAATGAATGTGCTACTTAAGCAACCCGGCGATGACTATTGGAAGGAGGCCAAGCAAACGAAGTCAAAGAATAAGAAGGCCGAGGAAATGTCACCTTATGCTGCGGAGTTTTTTAAAGTGTTTCTGGAGAGGAGGTCGAACTTTGTGAAGCCGCTCTCCATTGCTCATTATCGTCCATACGATATCAGCAATGACATGCATGCTAACTAGCCACGAGGTGCATGGAAGGAGAATACAGTGGAGGATGTAAGGTTTGGAGTGATTGACTATAGATACACTCCTGGCGTGCTCAACAAGTTGAAGTGCAATCCAACTATGCCGTACTTCTTCGCCGTTCGTAAGTCGTTCCAGGAGAAGAAGAAGCCATTGTTGGAGGAGGTCGGGACATGGCTATTCATCTGCTCGGATTTAACCGAGCAAAACCAAGCTCTATATTATGTGCAGAGCAATGAGGTCCTTAGAGAGTATCAAATGGACTACTCTGACTATTGGCCAGCACGGCATGAGAGGATGGGAGATTACTCCCCTAACAATAGTAAGGCCGTGGAGAAAGTTTATCTGACTTTCTTGCAGAGTCCCAACAATGTTGTTCTCATCACCCCAAAACCTGCTTACAGAGCACCAAATACTGACGCGTTCAATAAGCCAAGGGCCTACAACGAGCTATGTTATAGAATTAATAATACGGAGCTGCGGATGGAATTCTACCTCGGAATTTTGAAAAGGTTTTGCTTTGTGGGAAGGAGTGTTATGTCCTTGTTTGCCGGCGCCAAGTTCACATGCGCAGCAATGGTATGTTGTTTTAGGTCGAGTCGACCTGAATTTGCATTTGTGATTTTGAGTTAGAGCACTCAAACGTGCTAATTTCATTACTGTCGAAAAGTGAAGGCTCTGATAATGTTATTTTGATTGGTAATGATCACCAGAACTGGTCAATGACATTCAATTATGATTATCTGTTTAGGTCGAGTCGACCTAAGATGTGTCTACTGAACCAAATCCCATTGTTTCCCTTGTGTGATTTTCAAATGAGTGGCCTCAATGTCTACGTTGTGGGAGTCTCCGATGAATTGGCAATGTGGACTAACATTGTGGACATGCCAAAGTCGCCGGACATTAAGGACTTCGAGCCAAACGGGTACTTTGTCGATGAATCCAGATTTAGTCGGAAACTTGTTGGTCTGTCAACACCTACATCCAGCAGGAGAAAGGGAAAGTCGGTGTGGGACCGATCCTACACGCCTTCAGGTCAGGGAGGTGGATCGCAACGGGAGAGTATGGATTTATCCTTCGACACAGAGGCCGATGACGATGATCTGGATGCGGACGACGTGCAAGAGGAGCAATGTACGCCACTAGCGCGGCTATCACAAAGCCTTCGAGGGTCATTTGCTTCGTCCGGGCCCCCTGTGGAGAGGCAACCAACTAGCACCCTGCCTCCAACCCCTGGTGAGAAAAAAAGGAAGAGGGCCACCTATCGTGATGTGGATCTTCAGTCTGAGATAGCGTAGCTCAAGGCAGACAGAGTGAAGGATCGAGCTAATTCCTTGGAGATGTATGCGGAAACAAATAAACAAATGGACATGTTCCAGAACTTCATCATAGCGGCAACGAAACGTCAGGATGACTAGTTTTCGGCCATACAAAATCAGCTTACAAGGATCAGGCCGCTGGCCTCGTTGCCACCATCGCATGAATCTGGCTAGTTGATGATCCAGGGTCCCCTCACAGCTTCTATCAACAGTGGGGAATCTAGTCGTGCTCATCCCAGTGCTATTCCTCCCGGTTCTGCTCCGACATCCTTTGTTGTCCCAACTCCTCCTCCTCCAAAGGAAGATCGCCCCGCAACTCCAGCTCCACCAGCAAAGCCTGAGGTTGAAGAGACGCAGGTGGATGCAACGCCCCCAACGGCCACTGCTGCTGAAGGTGCGAATGTTCTTGGTTTCAAAGAAGGCTTGGCAGAGGACCTTGATCAGAATGAGCTCTCACCCAACACCAATGCACTAGCAGGTTGTAATTTATAATCACTCAATGTCAAGTGTATAGTTAGGTCGACTTGAGCTGATTTGTAATATAGATTTTTTGTAGCGGAAGACGTTTTGTAGCCGAGGGGCCTTCCATTTTGACTCAGGACTTATACTAGAAAGAATTATGGTCATGAATTCTTCATTTTGAACATCATTTGTAAACATCAATTTTGTATTTTAAATTCCTATACGACTGAATGGAAGTATATTCTCGATATCTTACAAATTTCCTCTCATTATATTCCTCTGGTGCAGGCCTTGTCAATGTGTTGAAATTGCCTTCATCCTCTGTTGCCCCAACCCTCCACTCGCCTCTTCCACCGTCACTTGTTCCCATTTCCCTGGAGACGAATTTATCCCCAATGCCAAGTGTAGTGACATCGCAACCAAGGGATCAAACCGCAACAAGACCGTGTCCAAGAGATGATGACACCTCCATTCCCAACGACGTGCTCATGGAGGTTAAGATTCCTGATCCAATCACTGTAGCGGTGGGAGATCTATCACAAGCGGGAGCGTCCTCTCGATAGCAAGTACATTGTGTTGCCTTCGATATTCTCAGTTACAAATTTCATTCAACGTTAGTGGGTGTTCCTTTCTTCTTTGATTGGTTTCTTATCCTTCATTGTAGGTTGCCATTTCGTTTCGCGTGAAGTCCAAAACTTGTCCCGTAGGGTAGTAATTGGCTACGAATGTGGCTGTTTGTTAGCAGGGATCGGATCCTCCATGTCGTTGTGGAGAATCGTCGAATGAAGTCAACGTTCCATTGAGGTCCAGGGTGACCGAGAAATGGCTCAACGTCGTCTTGGACCTGAATGGATTATTATGTGTCTGCGAGGATGCTAAAGTGAAGGGTTGGGCGAGGCACGTCGGTGATGTGTCGCAGCCCCACTCCGCCACAATTCCTGCGGTTGTGGGGCTGAAGGCTATGTACGTCCGACCGGGGTGCGCACAATTCCTGCGCGACCTAGGCCAAGTAGCTTTTGTTTCGGTGTGGAGCTCAATGAAGAAGTCCACCACCGAAGAAGTCTATGCATATCTCTTCCGGGATCTGGGAATGCCCTTCCTCCTACTAGGACAAGATTCATGCACGAAGCTCAAGTGCAAGGATGGTTCAGGTTAGGTCACCATGTTCAAAGAGCCAGGGACAAGCAAGGAACTTTTCCTGAAAAACCTTGATACGTTGTTCAATGGCTCTGATGGGAATTTCACGCCCGAGAACACCATTGCAGTGGACGACAGTCCCATTAAGCATGTCATGAACAACGTAGAGAACGTCGTGCTCCCGGCCAGTTGGAGTCACAGGGGGAATGGTCCGAAGGAATCATTCCTTTTAGAAGTTCTTCTTCCTTGGTTTAGGCGTGTGCACGATGCTAGAGATCAAGGGCTTAAATTGTTTAGGGGGAATAGTAAGGGGAAAATGGGGCGGAAAATGCTCTGTGACGAACGGAGTCGGCGAGAGTATAATAGGCTTATGGAAATAGTCAGAGTGTCTTCGACTTTGAAATAGGACACTTTTGTTTCCATAGATCAAGTCCATTTGAGCTACTGGGAGGGCAAATCTAGACATTTCATTCTTTGCGCAATTTAGCTCGGACCGACCTTATTTGTATATAGTCATTAAGCGCATTCGTTTCAAGTTTGTCCAATCCAATTTCTGTAATAAATGTTTATCTCATGCTTGACAATGTGAAACTCAATGTTGTCGTTTACGTCGCTTTGACTTCATGTGTTTGTCTATGTTTATTGGATAAGTCCACTTCATGCTGCTCGTTTGTATTACTGGTTGTGAATCCTTGTGGACTTTGCACATGGAGAAAGTCTAAGAGCCGCTTGATAGCAGAGTTTCGACGACACGCCATCTCTACTACTAGATGCCAGTCTTCCATGTGCGGCATCAATGGACTCAGTCCTGGACTACAGCCAGAACGCTATTCTCAGCACAGGGAACTTCCTATACTTGGCGGCCACTACCAATTCGACAATGGACTTCTCAATCGGGCCCATAGAAGATAGGGTCGTGGATAGTCCGCCTAATGGAGCTCCCCAATTGCTGAAATCATGCTCACCTTCTCCTTTGAAATTTAGAGATCCTATGGCTTCCAAAAGGTCGCCATCTGCGTCGGAGAGAATGCCACAAAGAAAGTTGTATGAAGACGTGGGAATTCCAAATACAACAGCGGAGACGATGAATCCCCTACCAATGGAAGCATGCAAACAAGTTCTCCTTGTCCGATCTCATGGGCCTCCTATTCCTCGTCTGCGAGCACAATGTCTAGGTGTACGGAAGACCAAGACGCACGATGGAGTGCCACCCAATAGATATGCTACACCGGTTTTCAACTCTTGGGATCGAAAGATCTTACGACTCTAACGGCTTCAAGGGCTAAGGGAATATAAGAAGAATGATAACGGATACAGTTGTGGACCCGAAATTATGAAGGCCATGGAACTGCTGAAGAGTAAATCAGACATATAGATGTTGTTCATATTTTTGATACAGAGTCTATACATACATGTAAGCATTGTGCAGATATGCAGTTACTTACAACTCAATGATGGGGTGAATCATACTCATGGCAGTTATAGGCATTGTCACGATCCTTTTGTGAATAGGAACTCAAAATCCGTATAGGAGTTCTATATGACAATCAAATTTTATTATATATACGGTAGTTTCTAAAAATAGAGTCACCTTGTGCCACGTTCTTGAGTACTCTTCCACGATATTAGAGGGGTCTTGCGTGAATTTGTGTGTAAAAACTAGTGCTCTGGACCTCTCATTTCATTGGAAATCTCTCATTTTAATGAATATTGTGTTCTTTGGATACTTTAGAGTGCATTTGGCTCCTAATTGATTCAAGATATGCTTTGCCAACTTCTCCAAGTCATCATAGGTAAGGTTCCCCAACGGCTTAAAATAATCCTGGCTCATAGTACAGCTCTCTTGCTTCCAATTCTCTTTCTCGTTGAACTTCATCAGCGTATCAAGATGGAAGAGCTCTCCTTGCGTTGAGTTCGTGATAACTTCACTCCACAAATCATAAACATGGGCTGGTGCGGTTATAATCTTTAATTTGTTTATGAGTCTCATCTTATCTTCTGCACCTTTCTTCTTTGAAAGCATATGATTCTTATTCACTACTATCATGGCAAAGCATTGATGCATTGCTTTCTTGAATTCCTACATGTCAAAAAGAAACACCATGTGAGTCATCAAGTAAAAGATAGACCGTCCTTCAGACAACATAAAATTTTGTGCTTTCATCAATAGTTGAAATCTCAAGGGAATACCAATGCGACTGTTGTTCAGGTCAACCTGAGCTGAATGACTCACTCTGAATTTTGTAGTTTGCCGTAGTGCTTCTCTACTTCTTCGAGCCATCTGAACTGTTCCAACCGCAACATCCTTAGGATTCTTTGGACTATCCATATTCACCCACATGGTTCTTGCTTCGAGAATGTTTGTTGCCCAAGACGGTTGTATTGTCTGGAAATGATTAACCCGGTTGTAGTAAGCGGAGATGGATCGCAACTTCTCCGCATCAATAGACCAGACAATAAAGCAATTCCATTTCTCAAAATCTTTTTTCGTGTTGTCGTCAATCCCACTATCTTCCTCCATCATTAGTCTACTAGCAACTATGCTATGTTGACCATTAATGATGTAGAACAAGCCATGTTCAATATCCTCACTCCGTTGGCTTCTTTGTGGGACCGATTGGCATCATACAAAGGGTTTGCTTGGTGCTCTTGTCTGGCATGTTGACAAGCCAATTCATCATTGCCTCCACTAAATGGTCCTCTTTCACTCAGATGTTGAATTCAGCTAGCGCTTCAATTAACTATTCAAGTGGAAGCTCTTTCTTCTCATCTACCCCTAAAACATATGCATCTGTGCATGTCTCCCAGAACTTTCTGTAGATTGCGCTAACAACCTTGTAGTTAGGCCTGCGGTCAGCCTGCAATGCCTCCAGCACCATTGACATTAGATCAACATAACTAAGTTCTCCTAGACCCAACTGTTTAGACGTCTTCTCTATTGGTTTCTAACAGATGTTGATCCTAGTGGACTACTCCGTGTTACAAAGGTTGGTGTTGGAGGTGGCTTCTTATTCCTCTTCCCCTGACCTTGCGATATTTGGATTTGGGTTTCCATTGAAGGTTGACCTTCACCTTGACTACCAATTTCTATTGAGACAATACGAGGAGACATGAATGATTGTTGCATTATGTGCTTCTCCTTAAGCACTTCAAAGGAATTGAATAGATAGTGCAATTTGGTACAAAGTCGCTTCCCTGTCAAAGGTGAACCATTGGTGTTGCTATAGTAGTTCTCATCTACCTTCTTCTCCAAGTGCTTGATCTCACTACTATAAGGTGTAGACTCAAGACTCCGAAGAAGTGGAGCCATTGTAAATGGGATCTTTTCCAAATTGAAGCAAAGCATGAAATGGTATTGCTTGTCACTTGCCAATTCACTCTTTGTTGTCACACAACATATTTTGATCTTCGGGTAGATGTTGTTGATGACATCTTTCACCTTCTCGTCATATGAAAGGGGTATGAAAACTTCGGCATTCTTGTATTTCATATTAAAGACCATGTCCTCCGTGTGGGGCACCATGGTCAAATTCCAGGCTTCGACTTGCTCTAGATCAGTGAACTCCTAGTAGTCTCCTTCGACCATCATCTCGTCATCATCATATTCGTCTTCTAGTCTTGTCGTTGTGAGCTTGGTAAAGTATGCGTTCAGGTTCTGAATTTGGTCTTCCATTCTGCATGTATGTTTAATATATGAGTTTATGCCTTTTCATTGATTAAGTGTTCTTCTAAATTTACATTTGGAATCAACAAATACAAAGTCCACACATGGTTTCTACAATTCAAGTCAACCCAATGTGAATTGTAATTAATTTGTTCATAACTATTGTGTCTTTTATGATGATGAGTTTCACTGTAAATACTATAACACTATGTATATCACTTTGGGATTTGGCTGCAAGTTCATATTTTAGAGTCTATTATATTACTCCTATTTGTTCAATATTTGTGTTGCTAAACATTCTTCAGCTTTATCTATTTGACGATCAATAGATATTTGTTTTAGACTAACTCTTATGAAAACGTCTTTCAGTTTAGGTCGGTTCGACCAAAATTGTAGGTTCTCATATTTATTGCTAGTCAAGAAAATCTCAATATTTCATAGGCCATTCGATAACCAAAATGTTTGATTCCGACAATTCATTTCTTCAAAAGTTATAAGGATGAAGTTTAGATCGGCCCTCTCTCAAAAAAATAATTCCGTTCAATACTATGCCATTTAATTTCGTAGTTCCTTTGTTTTATTGTATTCTCAAATATTGATAGCTATAGAAATCTTCTGTTAGGGTTTTTCTTATCTCGTCTTAATGTAATTTATCCATGGAAATGCTCTAATGATTCGATGTTTCAATGCTTTGACTATCTTTTCTAGTTATTTGTCACTTCGATATTTATGAATTCTGAAATATAGGTCGGTTGAATTATTTGTGTATGTCGTCCACTATCCATTTACAATTCAGATTTATTCAATCTCAAATGAATACCCATTGTTTGCAATTCACGTCGATCCGACTTGAATTGCACTAGGCTTCTCATAATTTCAAATTATTTGATTTTTTTTCTAGGTATCACCTTGTGTAATTCAAGTTGATCTGACCTGAAATGAATATTAGCTGTTTTCAATTCAGGTGGGTCCTACCTGAACTAAACATTGCTTGTTTATAATTTAGATTTATTTTATCTTGATTAGGTATTACATATGTGCACTTCAGGTTGATCCGACCTGAATTGAATATCACTTGTTTGCAATTTAGGTGGATCCAACCTAAACTACACATCGCCAACATGCAATTCAAGTCGGTCCGACCTAAACTGCACATAATCAATTTGCAATTCAGGTTGCCCTGATCTAAACTACCTTCAACACTTCTATTTCAATTTTGATACCCAGCGATACCCAACGATATGTCTGTTCTAACCAATAGCTTCCTTGTCATATTTTAATGCTATAGAAGTTCTCAGCAACCTTCAAAAACCCCTATGTAACCCTAGCTAAACCCTAGGCAACCCTGACGAAATCCTGTAGAGTAGATTACAAACCCTACACAAATCTATGATTCTTATTTCGGTTGCAAAACCATAAACCCTAATTACACATGGAAAGAAAACTAGAAGTAAACTTTGAAAAAGTGAAATGCAAACCACGATCATGAAGAGAAAGCATGTGCAATCAAAAATTACCAAAGCAAAAGAAAGGAGCTCTATGAATGACCAACACTGACTTAGAATTTTAAGTCACACATGAAACCACCCAAAAAACTGCAAACCATGAACCCTAAAAACAGAATGTAATTTATAAGAACCCTAAAGCCAACAAAACATACAAGAGATAGTTAACCAAGATATAAGTGCCAAACCAACAAACTAGAAACTAGAATTGAAGGTCATCTACTGAAAATCAAACTTTAATCACTATACAAAAAAACGAAAAAGAACCCACTACAAGTAATCCAAAACCTGAAGTGCAGACCAACACACAAATCTCAGATCTTGAACCCAAACCCTGAGTCCATCCACAAGCCACAATAACAAAAAAGAAGCAGAAATGGCATACAAATGGCAACAATAAACCCTAAATGACTACTCCAATTGAAAGTCATAAAAAAAAACAATAACAACTACAATCACAACTGCCGATGTTGCAAAAGGAGGAAATTGCAAGTGAATTTACCTGCTATCAAAGAGATCAACAGAAGTGAAGAGAAGAAAACACTCCACTTCGAAGTGCCACCAAAATTGTACGCTGAAAAATCAATTCGAAGGATGGAACGACAGGCAAGTCAATCAAATTTGTGCAATGACAAGAAAGACACCCAAAACAATGAACCCTAAACCAAAAGTAATAGGCGCATGATGGAAGGAAACAAGCACCCAACGATGACAAAAAACCAACGCGCGATGAGAGGAAATAGGCACCCAATAACAAGAAATAGGCGCCCAATGATAGGAAACAGGTGTGCGATGACAAAAAATGAAGAGGCAGAAAACACAGGGAGCACGAAGTAAAAGCAAAAATCACATGGAAGGAAGTAAGAAAATCTCCAAAAGACACAATTGTAAACAGATTGTGAACAAAAACGTGGAGCACAAGCAGAAAGCACTGGCAAAGAACCCTACAAAACCCTAAAGCACAAGCAAAGAACCCAAAAATCACGCACACGTAGCCACCATGGTGAACCTCGTCATCGGGAGAGAGACGACCCTAAAACCGTGGCTTAGAGGTCCTATATCCGTGGAGAAGGACCCTAAGTCACAGTATTCTATAATTTTTTTATTTTCAATTACTTTAATACTTAAAGAAGGTTAGGGTCATTTTTTATCCGATGGATGTCAAAGAATCTTTCGGTGTACGACAAAAGTGCAATTGTTAATTCTTGGAATGTTGTGCAATAAGGAGAGATTTTGCTCAATAGTTTGACCTCCAATGAATATTTCGGGTTTTTTTAAAGCAGATGTTATTACATGGTTTTACAATCATCAATCCGTCCTTTAAGGGTTCAAAGTACTTGCATTCATTTATAGAGAATGCATAATGCTAGAAGGCTTCTTGAGAGTTTCCATTAGAAACTACACCGTAAACCAGAAGTATTTCAAATAGTGTTAGGTAAGTATCAAGAATTTGAATTGTGTACAATTATACTAAACCTGGTAGACATCATATGATAAAGTAAAACACAATTGTATATTTTTTCATGAAAAGATTACTGTGAAGGTGTTCAAATTCATTTGTACAAGTGACTACAAACCCATCAATGCTATTTCACATGTGAAATCTTAGACATTGGTGAAAGCAAATTGAAGCTAAAAGAAAAAACATACATAGCTACAATGAATGTGAGGCTTCTCAAAATATACTCCATGTTTCTTGAATTAATTAGATTTCTAATGAATTGCTTTAGTGAAGCTTGCACTTTTAGATTTTAATTGGAAAAAAATAATTATTTACTTCAATCTATACAATTCATTATTTATGCCCAAATGAAAGAACAACTTGCACCTATTGGTTAAGGGATATTGACCAAAACAAAATTTCATGGGTCAAGATCGTTACCCTCCTCATTTACTATAGTTCCTTCTATTTGCCAAGCTATAAGGCACTCCTGCACTATAGAAAATATTTGTAATCATTTATTCCTTTTCAATCATTTAAAATATATAGTAAGGTCAATGTTTAGTATTTCATATTTTTCCACAACTTCTAGGTCTCTTTGTTCCTCATTTTAAGGTACCACTTCATCATGTTCTATAAATTGGCTTCTCTATTTTGTAAAGTTTAACATTTTTGAATGTCTAATGAAATTTGATAATCATTGAATGCTTCCACTACAGTAAGTGGTTCCTAAAATTTTTGAAACTAATGTTCTAGAGTGCAGAAAAAAAAATTAAGATGTTTTGGGTAATCATAGACATTGCAAACCATTGCAACTTTTGACCTAATTAGTTGATTATTTTTGTACATTCAAAAACAAATTCTAGGAGTACTCTAAATTGATCACCCAAGTTTACAATTGTAGCTTACTTTTAATCTTTGATGACCTTGTAAATAATAGAAGCATATTAGAGGTTTAGTTTTGCATTAAGAGAATTCCGTAAAATTTGGCCCAAATTAAAAGAGGTCATACAATTGGGATTGAAATGTTTCCACCAATTTACATGAAAAAGTTTAAAGCATTTAGAGTTTCATAAATGCATAGGAATATGAGATTTGTGCTTGCATCATAAATTAAAAATTCCATGTACCTTCAATACTTGATTTGCGGTTGTGTATGGCATTCTATATTTGTGTATAAATATATGCATGATTGACAAATAGACACTTACAATGTGGTTTATTATTATTTGTTGGCATTGGAAACTATGCAAATGTTGTAGAAGCTTGAATTTCCAAGTTCTTGGCCCATTCACTACGAACTGAATTGAGAGTGGTCATGGAATTGGAATAAACAATTTTTTTAAAATTGTGTTGAGTATAAACTTTGTATTGACTACAAGATATTGATAAAAAAAAAAAGAGTTCACATACTTGTAAGGGTTTATTACATGAACATAAATCCTAATGAAAATCATACACTTTATTTTAAATTTGCATTATGATGACTACTCACCAAAACCTTTTCAATGCTCACTATGAAATGGAGATGGGCTTTCCATATAGGTGCACACCAACATCCACATTAATGCGACAAATGTCCACTTACATTGAGGCTCTATGCAATCATTGATTATCAAACCAATGTCAAGCATCTATTGGTTTAGGATGTCGCTTGAACTCAATTATGTTTAAATTATGCTTGCCATCATTTCTTTTGTTGGCATGCCCCAAATTTTGTTACTATCACTTTCTTCAAGTACTTTCATGATATGTGTTGATGGATGCATAAAGCAGCTTTGAATAGGTCATTAGTTCTTTTCACCATTGCCTTCTAATGACATCACAACTAAGAGGAACAACCAATGGTACCGTATTTTTTCATCACATGAAAATTATCTTCAATCATTATCAATAATTAATATTATTTAATCTGTAGTACATGATTGGTTCAAATCATTCAATTCAACAATTGCTTAAAACACATATGGGAACTATTTACATAACAATAAATTGAACATTTATAAAAACAATCCATATAAAAATATACTATTTTCGCACTCAATTTATTTACCTTGTTACAATTTTACCCTCATAAGTTTTTTTCTCCTATTTTTTTCAAAATCTTCAAGAGATTTTATTCTATAGTTTGAACCCGAAAATTCAATAAACCAACAAACAACATTAGGGTTTTCAATTCACAAAACCCATTTAATTTGTATACCAATGATCAAAATATATGCACTTACAAATTCTAATTTTTTGGACTTTCCTAATGGAATTAATTAGAGACTAAAGTGATGCTATTTTTTAATTCTTTATTGCATTAAGGAAAAATTGAATGAAGCATGGATTGTATACATAATACAAAAGGGAAATTTTTTTAAGTGATGGAAGTATTATTTAAGTGAATGAAAATAAATCCGCTAATACTTTGTAATATCCTATAAATTTATGATTAATGAGAAGTTGAAGTCCCTAGGTACGCACCTCTTGTATCATACGTAGGGTTCTAGTTGGCATTAAACAACTTACAAAACAGATTTGACAAAAATTACATCCAATTGAGAAGGCAAAAGAGGTAGGTGCAGACCCAAGTTAACATATAAACTGCAAAAATCCATATGAGAACTTATTTCCAATTAAAATTGAAGTTCATTCATAGTATTCTATTTATAATAAAAAAATCTTACATATTTATTAAGAAGCTTAAAAAATTGGGTACTTTGCCTCAAGATATAGATATTTACTAATCTAATGTAATTAGGTTTTGTATGCTATTATTTCCTTTAAATCATATTTTTTAAATAAATATAATTACATCTTTGCATCCCTTGTAAAGAGGACTACAACAATTTCTTACATTAAAACAAGTTCAATTCCCTTGACATTGGACTATAATGCATTACAAGTAATTATAATTAGGGCCATATAATATGGGAGGTGCACACCCATGTTTTATAGCTAATTAAATTCATAAGAGGAATAACATGAGTATAATGTATTCACAAATATTCGATATTCAATATGCTATAAAATCATGTAACCTCTACTTCTTGAATTTGTCATTGATCCATTTCACTATGAGTTCTAAACTTTTTCCTTATTAAATATGATCATAAAACAACATTGACCGGGTCATTCCATTTCTTTATGACATTGAAAATTAACCACCAAAAAACTCCCAACAATTATGATCCATTTCACTATGAGTTCTAAATTTTTTTCTTATAAATTATGTTCAAAAACAACATGAACTAGGTCATTTCAATTTCTTATGACATTGCAAATTAAATCCCCCAAAATTCCCAACATTTATGATTAAATAAATCCATCATTTCTAAATTATTGACAAGTACTTCGTATATATCATTTCCAAGTTGTAGCCAACATCACCAACACAAGAATGAAATGCCTAAGAACCAAATGCATTTAAAACTTCCAAATAATTTGAACATGTAAAATTCCTACAAGCTTCATAACATTAAAAAATTCATTTCTATACTACCATCAACAATCATAAAAAGAATAAAATAAATTCAATGTCATAAATACATGTTCTATTTCATCATCATATTTTCTCCAAAATAAATTTGAGGACCTAAACCCTATAACTCTAAACCCTAAACCCTAAACCCTATAACCTATAACCTAACCCTCTACCTATGAAACCCAACTCATCTTTCTAATTATTAAAAAGTAAGGTCATGTTTTAGATGTGTATTTAATATTAGTAAATGCTGAAAATGTAAAATCTTCTGAATTTGACTTATAATTTGGAAATGCATTAAAATCTCACGTATCATACTCAACAATTGTCCTCCTTCTAGGAAATTGCTTTATTTATCCCGTAAACAATGCCGTGGTCATTTTTTGGTCAACAGTTGGCAAAAAATTCTTCTCTATACGATAGAAGGGCAAGTATTCATTTCCTTAATTTGAGCAAAAAGGAGAGATTTTTCATTGTAGTTTGACTTGTAATTAATATTTTTGATTTTTTTTAGAGTAGGTGATTTTAGATGGTTACAAAAGGGGTGATTCCTACGATCATTAGCCCATAGTTTGAGGATTAAAGTAATGAAAATAGGAAAGCCCCATGTGGTCGTTGTTCCCAAAGATAGCGGATAGGAAGAAATAGTCTAATGTTTGCTTCGTAATTTTCAGCTTACATTACTTTGTCAAATGGAAGAAGAATCTTCTAGAAAAAAATAGGCGGCACATTCTTTCCCACCAAAAAAAAGGGTGCAAAGTGCTACCAAGTAGAAGAGAAATCTTCCCCCAAAGACGGAAATTCAAAGTCCTTCATTCCCGTTGGCGCCTTCTTCCCCCCCACCAAGAAGACTCGTGGAAGTCCAGACATGCTTCTAAGATTATACTCTCATTGTCTATTATCTTGTCAACTTCCCTCTCTCTCTCTCTTTGCGCTTGGATTCACAGCTATGTCATGTTGTTGTTCTAGATCTTGGAGCGCATCGATTGTGACGAAGGTGTTTTGTGCTTGAAGCTTTTGGTAGTAATTTTGGTTCTAATTTCTGCTATTTTGGTTTGCAATTCCACTTCATGTGAAGTAGTTCAAATTTTTTGTCATTTTGGTTTGCACTTCTACTTCATATACCTGAAATCCATTTTTTTCTCATTCCTCATTATAGTTGCATTGTTCATAGTGCAATCATGCTTGGAGATATGACCTTTCACTCCATATCTAAAACAAGGTCGATGCATATTCATTAGGCGCCCTTCATTATACACCTTTGTGTGCTTCCATGTATTTTGATAGAGTTGTTTTGTCATTGGCAATTGCGTTCCTAAATTTGCAGAAGACGTGATGCATGTGATCGTGGCTCCGAATTTATCGCCGTAAAAACTGAACCCCTTCATTTCTTTCCATTATGAATGAAATTCCTTTAGATTCAATCAATTAATTTCATGCATGAGTAATTTATACCTTGCAATTCAAGTCGATACGACCTAAATAGTTGTTTTCATGAATATTTGTACCTTCATTGTACCTAAGGTTATAAACGCGAACGTATAAAAGTTTCTAAATACAGAAACTCAGGTAGCAATTCAGGTCGTACCGACCTGAATGTATATTTCTCATATGCACTAAACATAGATAGCAATTTATTAAGTAGCGAACTGAAACAATTGCAATTTAGATGTAGTGTAAAGCGTAATTGACGTCTCACGTTACGTCTTTCAGCTTTTGGGGTCTGAAAGCTTCGATTGCATTTTAGGTTGGATCGACCTAAATCGACATATCCCTAATCTATAGATGTGAACATAATTTGGGGATGTTCATTATGAATGAATAGATTCGTAAATATACAAGCTTTGATTGTGGTTGACTTCATTTTGAAAGGAACTAATATACACTCAACCTGTAGAGGTAAACCATAATTCAAGTCGTATCGACTTGAATTGACATATTATAAATCATTAGATGTAGAAAGCAATTCGTATTATGTATTCGTAAAACCAAAATATCTTGGTTCTGTTGTGTTTGTTTTTAACTATAGGCATATATTACTTAAAACAAAATATATTAGTTCTAATAATATTGTTTATGATTCAAGTCATACAATTCTAAAATAATAATATTTTGGATATTTACCCTTGTTCATATTCCAGGTCTTCTATGCAGCTTATTTATAATTCAGGCCCTACTATCTGAAATCAACAATGCCATCAATCATTCCACCTTGTTTTTAATTTAGATCTTATCAATCTGAGTCGATAGTGACTTCCAACTTTTGAATTTGATCGTAATTAAGATCAAGCAACCATGAATCGATACCTTCCATAGTGTTCAGGGCCAAATATTAATTCAAATTGAATCGATTCATATTAGTAGTTTTATTATATTCAATTCAATTTTAACATATTCAATTCAATTCCTCATAATTTGAAGTGATATTTCAAACATAATGTATCCGTACGTGCAATTCATCACCTATTGATGAGAATGGATGATTTGATGAGTTTAAGTTCCTTTCGTGGTCTTCATCTCTTGGTAACAAGAAGTAACAACTCGAAACATGCTTGATACTTGAGGTTGATTTAGGTCGTGTTGACCTGAAATGACATGTCCTAAATCTGTACACTAAAGCAAAATTGACATCCATCCAACTTAAATCAACAAATTCTTGAATCTAAAGTATTGGATTGTAAATCAAGTCGTATCAATCTGAATCAGCATGTCTACAAACTGTGGAAGTAAACGTAGTCTAGGCCTTATGATTTTGAATTGACAGATTCTTGGATGAGGAAGTTTTGACTGACATTGATGTTGTATTGATGTGAATTGATATATACTCCATCTATGGAACTGAACTTTAATTCAGACCGTAGCGATTTGAATTGACGGATCCTAAATCTATGAATATAGAACAATATGCAAGTCTTATATATCAAAAAAACAAAATATCTTGGTTATTTTATCCTTGTTTATAATTCAGGACTTATGGGCTAGAGTCAACAATGCTTTCCATCTTTTTTATGTTGTTTCAACTCATGTCTTGTTGATCCAATTTGTCACTGACTTGAATGTTTAGAACCTGCTTAGGACTTAGATTCGGCCAACATGAATTGATATCTGGCATAGTGTCTTGGTTTTAATATTAATTCAAATTGTATCGATGCAAATCAACAGTTTTAATTTATTCAATTTAGGTTTAATATATTCAATTGTTCATGATAACCTTAATTGATATTTTGATGATAATGTATTCAATGTGTGTAATTTAGGTCTTCCCAATTTGAATTGGAAATTTCAAGAATTTTTAGATGCCAACTAATTCTTAGTTCTTGTTTGCAATTGAATTGAATGTTGTATTTGTTTGGTTTGTAGGAATTATGGGCTCCAATGCCATTCTTGTTGACGCCATGGACTCATCAGATGACAAGATCTAGGCTCTTGAGGAGATGGATGTGGGCATTCTAGAGTGCAAAGGACTTCCACATCCGGTATGGAATACAAAGTGCATTACTCTCTACAACAATGAAGGTATATTGGTGGAGAAGGTACTTGCCACAACATGAACTTGGAATTGGTGCTTGGTGCCAATGGTTCGCTTGGAGATACTCATGTTGCAGTGCAAATTTCAATGATATATTCTGAAGTGGACATCCCTTTGGAGTAGGTGTACTCTTTGATAGTGTGGCCTACTCAGCTTGTCCATTGCCATGGGGTAAGTGTATACCACCATGAAGCTAGGGATAATTTCAATTGAATCCAAGCAAGTTTGTTGAACCCGCCTTCCTCATCATTTGCACGTCCATATACGAGCATCATCCAAAATCCACCTCACAAGATTTTGCTAAAATCAAAGGACCTCCTCATGCAAGAGTCTATGAACGCATTGTCTAGCAAAGTTTTTTGCAATCAGAGTTGTGTTCAACCATTTCCAAGGGAGAGGATTCAGGCCTCTCATGAATGCATGTACCAAAATTCAATGTTCAAGTATAGAGCCTTCATGAAGATAGAGGTGCACAGACAAGTTCATTGAGACTTACAAAGGAGTAGGATGATCACGATTGAGGGGATCAATGTGTGCATGAAAGCATGGATGCATATTTTCGGGGTCCCAAAGGCTACATTCTATCGCTACCAACTAGATTCAAATAGTGGTTGGGAAGCAATGGCACAAGGTAATTCAGGGTTGGTGAAGACAAGGAAACACACTCAGCAAGCTACCACAACATTGAATTGCATTCTAGACAAGGAGGCAGATCACATGCCACATCGTACCTGGACTCTCAAGTTTGGGGACAAGGTTGTGTCCATGATTCTTCTGCCTACCTTTCAATGGAAGGATAAAATTGAAAAACTCAGTGAAGCCAATGTTGCTTTTGGTTTGAAGGAGCTGTGAACTTCAATCTTGAGCAAGATCAAATCATCCAGGTTTCCAGAGTATAATGTGAGAAAGATAGGAGATAATTTTGCTCGGTGCTCTATTTGTGTCAAATTGTAGGAGCTAAGGAAGGGAGCTTTTCTTGGGTCTCACATTGCTCTGAAGTGGTTGCAAAAGTTGGACAAGCATCTTGCCATTGCTCGTGTTTGGAGGGAGTTGTACTATGCAAATCGTTACCAATCACATAATTCCCCACATAAATGCCTTATGATTAGGCATGACAAGATGTATCATGCTAAAACTACTTCTCCAGTCTTCTCCCATGAGAGTAAAGAACTTGTGGCTATTTGACCCGCTAATGGTGACACTCCACTAGTTTGGATTGCAAGGGTGTTGTCTGATCTGAACTATAACCCTAAGAAACCGACTTGTGGTCTCATTCAGTACTTTCGCCCAACATCAAAGAGTCAAGATGTTCAAGACTTCTATAATGTATGGAATAGTGAAAGAGGTTTATGTTGGCAGATTAATATAGCTGGTCCACCTATTTGGGAAGAAATCAATGCTCTCATGACTGCGTGGAAGTCTCAAATTAGAAAGGATACTTGCCAATGTTTGCTCAAGATCCAGGCTGCTCAAATTTAATTCATCAACCAGAGTTTGGCTTCGTATACTTCATCTTAAATGTAGCGTTGGTTAAGTTGGGTCAAGTCCAAATATGTTGTTAGCTATATGTAGTAGAGAGTGATATTTGTTTTTTATATGTCTGTAGTGTGCTTTTACATTATTTATTGTGAAGGATATTATTTTGTTTTCTTATAAATGAGGGGTTGGAGATTTAGATTCATGAATGTTTAACTACAGCTTACCACAAGTAGGATTCAGAGTTTTGGTTTGTTTGTGGGGAGTACATGTTTAAGTGTTACACTTACAACATTCAGGTTGCAAAGTGCAATATGTAAACCATATTAATACATTTCATAAGGCATTTTATGTACACTTATTTGCAAAAGATGTGCAATTTTTGACCATATACAATACAATCTTCTTTTCAAAACATTATATTGATTGCATGACTCTCATTTTAATGGAAATTGCTATTTTGATTTAATTAATTAAGTAATCATCAAACAAAATTATAGCTCATTCAATTCTCTAATTGTACCTACGAAGGCCAAATACTATTTTGAGAGGGCCACACTCTCCCATTTTAATGAATATGATGTTTCAATAATTACCCTTCCTAGTAATAACCTTTCATCCAACAAGGTATTGTGTTGAATGTGATTAGAGTGTCCATTGTAACACATCTTTAGTGACTATGAAATGTAGTCACAAAGACTATCACTTTGGACAAATTTTCTACTAGTGTTTAAAGCATGCATGAATGGATTGCATGAGTACTAAGTCAATCTTCAAGTTCCACTTCCAGTCGCATGCTATTTGAGTGCATGTGGACTCCTCTCTTTTCTAGTCTACAAGATTTGTAGTCATAATTCATCATTGTTGTCATTATCATAGTGACAAGGAAGTGTTGAGGAAGTCATACATTTATAACAAGTGTACTTTCACATGAAAATGACTACATAGTTGTCCTATCTTAAAATTTCCTCATCCACATCAACCACCTAGTATTTGGAGGCAACCATTCTTCATCCAAGGCAAAAGTGGATGGTGATAATACAATCGCCAGTCACATTTCAATGACTTGTCTACTATGACTTCACTGCCCCAAGTCATTTCCTAGTCATAATTGTCCCACTAGAAGAAACCTCCATTTTTGTGACAAGACCTTCATGTGCTACAGTAGGTTCATTATTTTGGACTTCAACTGCATCAACAAGGATGTCCAAAAACATGCATTGTTATGGACGAGCCCGAGAATATGTAAAATTGTAATAAACATGGTCTTATTTCAAGGTGATTTTGGATGATGTCTCAGAAAACATGGTGTTGCAAGGATATGAAATGTTGCCACATGCATTTCCACCTCACCACTAACATGGTGGGCAATGCCATATCATCTTTTTTTTCATCTGGGTGGTTGGTGACATAACATTTGCATTTTGACTTGGGTCTTGTCTTTTAGGACATTTACTCTTATGCAAGCATGTTTTTTGGAACATTCACAGTGATCTAAGGTTTATTTTTTGGAACATCATATTAAATGTGCCTTGTGTTATGGCATATTTGCAGAGACATGAGGATGTCACAAACGACATCTTCAATGACGTGGTAGGAAGATGTGTCTCAATTTTTGAGACATCAATTAAAATATCTAGATGTTTTTTGTAATGTCCACTTAGACATATGCCATACACCATATATAATAGGCCATTTGCAAAATACCATACATTGTACTCAATTTGCCATATATTGAACATTTGAATACCATACACAATATGCCATACATTGTACATCATACACAATACTTCATATATAGTATACCATATTTAGAAAACATGTCAATGGCTAAAAAATCCACTTATTATGAATATGGTGTCATGAGAAGATAAGATATTTATACATGTGGGGTAGTAGGAGGAAGACAAACCATATGGGATATGTTAAACATAGAATTTTATTACAAGTTGAATTTCATACATGAACATCCTAATGAACACTACGTTGTCACAATTGATGTATCAAAAAACATTTGGATATCTAAGTTGATGTTGCAAAGAACATCTAGACATTTTTGTTGATGTTTGAGTTGATGTTGCAAAAAACATGTGGACGTTTATGTTGACATCTAAGTTGATGTCACAAATGACATCAAAAAATAGTATTAGAATTCTTAGACGATGCTAAAATTTGATGATGTGGCATGCCACGTCACTCAATTGCCATGCCAACTTGCTACTTTTTTTCTTTTTTGCAAAAGCATACTATGTGGTTGCCCTACCCCTATTTTTCTCTCATTTGGTTAGCCTTTCTCCTTAGCCCTAAGTAACTTCTAGATATTTACCCATAGTCCAAATTTGTTTCTTGTACATAGTCATTTAATGGACATGGGAAGTTTCCATTCTTTCAAATTAGATTTCTTATGTGAAAGCAATGGACAAACTTCAAACTAGGTCTATCATAGCAATTTCAAGAAAAATAACTTATACGATTCATTTCTTCACAAAAGAATGATAGTGAGTGGAATTATTTTTAATAAGATCAACATCTTTTGCTATAACAACTTTACCATAGACTATACTATATTCCAATTCCATCTTACATGCATTAGAGAAAATTTGGACTCTTAAGAAGGCCTCTTAGAAAGCATGTAGGAGACTCCATTTTACATTTAAATTTGTACTTTGAGAAGAATGAAGACATGCTAATCCCCTATTTCCGCCCATGTACTTTGTGTAAAGAATAATCATGATTTTACAAAGGTTTTCTTCCATTGGTTGTGGAAGAGATTGTACTATATTGCTATATTATTCTCTATACAATTACCAAGGTTAATAATATTTGATCTAATTATATTCTATCATGTGATGAAGACCTTAGTATAACAATCTATAGGACAACTTTTGAATGTGCGTGGTAGTGATAATATCCTAACAATGTACATTGTATTGAAGTATTGGTTTATCATTCATTGTTTATTTGTAAACTTAGTGATTGGAGTGCTAAGTACTATGAAGTACATACAATGTGGCTATGCACTTTTTCTTACCATGCGGTATATCATCATTGATGTCCTCACCATACTTAATAAAAAATTAGAATACTTTTGTTAAAAAAAAAAAGCATAATCCAAGTTGTATAAGTTGGCACATGTGATTTACATCACACAAGGTAGTGACATTTTTTGGTACCTTTAATAGGCTCCCCTATGACTCTTTTAATAGCTTTGCTTGTCAAAGTGAAGGGGCCTTCTCAAGAGTCCAAATTTCCTCTAATGTCTTAACAATTTACATTTAGCTTTGATGTATGTAACATATTTGTACTGAACAATTATAAGAAGAGTGAAAATTTTATTTCTTTTCATTTTTAAAAAATATATAGGGATTTTTAATTCAATTTTTCTACATAAAGAATTCAAAATTCGAAATGAATAGTGAAGAAAATTTGAGTGTTGATGATGAAAAATCCAAATTTATAGCAAACCAAGGACTCTAAGAAACATTTTTTTACTTTCAATGCAAATATTGTGCAATGTATGTGGCCACAATTGCCCAATAAAATATTTTCCACACACTTAAATACTTGTGAAATGTAAGATCCAACAGGAAAATAAGTTCAAAAATAAAATATCAAAGTTTTCTATACTTAGCAATTGATGTGGCATTTCGTGGGAAGAAGGCCTTGTACACCTTTAGGTGCCAAACAAAATGTTGTATTATCAAAAATTCATGTCCACAAATAAATTGTAGGAAAGCACAAGGAAAGAAGTAAAGAATGCAAAAGAAACTAAAATCTATGTAATGTAGTATTATAATTTGTACATAATAAACTTCTCACTTTTGTACGGATGTGTATTTTGTGAAGGACGTACATATATATATATATCACAAACATTATAAATTCCATCAATGACTACACGCCTATAGTTCTAAATACTATTGAGCTTCCTACATTTCACCAAATTCTACAATATTGGCATAATGTCACAAAGAGGAAACACAAGCAAAACTAAATTGAAAATAATATAGAAGGGAAACTCCAACATCTATGAAAGTGGAAGGCCACATTCCACTAGAAATTAGATTTAGTTGAATTTGTACAATTCTTAAGGTTTTTTTAAATGAATAGTTGTCATAGTGGTTTGGAATTGTCCTATCGCAATGAATACTATGACAAGTAGTGAAAAAAAAAAGAAATAAGGTCTTGAAACAAGTGGTACAGGAGGTTGTAACTTGTTTTATTTTGTTTAACAATGTTGAGGTATGAAAATGTATCTATGCAAGTTATGAATGTGGTAATGAGATGGAACATGTTAAAAAAAATTTAATGCATGATGTATACAAATGTTTTTAAGAGAGGAACAAAAAGGAAAAAAGGAATTTGTGTTTCCAAATCTCAAATGTACTACTAATAGACTATTTTCAGATTTGGAAATAAGAAAGCATGTATATGCACCTGCACAAAGTGTGTGTACTCATAGCATATGCATAATATGGATTTATGCAATTTTTTTAGCACTTTCCTTGTATTTTGTTGTAAATTTAGCTAAACACCTTTTATTTCAATTATGAGCTCACAAGTTGCATTTCAAGGTCTATAATATTACTTCCATCATATTTCACTAGTGTAGCAAGAATATTAGAATTGCAGTACAAAAATTGAATACATAGAAAAAAATGTTTGATTTCTAACATGAATAATTCAAAGCAACATAATTTTTATAGCATCTATATGTAGAAAACGTCCCAATACATCACATAAATGTGAACCACATGATCTAGAGTGCAACACATAACAAATTAATATACATATAAAATCTTGAACATATTAACTCTCATTATGTGTGCATGAACACATAATACTAATTTTAGAAGCCATGCCAATAAATTCCTTGTTTCATTGTATGCCCTAACTAAAAAGTACTAAAAAGTTGCTTCGTCATATATCCATGGAAGTGTTTTTTTGTAAACTTCCAAGAAGATATCCTTCCCCTAAGATTTTAAAAGTGGGTTATTGTTTTACCTCAATACCCAATAACTATTGAAAACTTATCCACAATGAAGAAGTTTGACTTCGTTGACATTGCACTATCACATTTTTTTTGGACATCGAAGAAAATATGAGCACATTTTTTCTGATGTCTCACAAAACATACTTGTTTTCACTAGCATGGTGTTGTTTTTCCACAGACATCCACATATTTTTTGGAACATCCACTACAAATCTAGCACCCATTGCCTTTAAATCTCTAATGTCCTCTTGTCTTGAAAAACATGCCATGTTTTTGTTTGATGTTACAAAAAAAAGGGGGTTCTTCTAGTGTTCTAAATGACTTCCATAGTCACATTTTCCCCCAATTTCTTATAGTGATTGTAACATGATATAGTAAAAAAATTGCATCCAAAATCAAGTGCAATTCTTTTGACTACATTTTTGTGCAAGCCCACTACACAAACAATCAAATTCTTTTGCAATTTTCAACTACAATTTTTAGAATTTTGGGGTATATAATATACCATAAGAAAGGTATTGAAAAGAACTTTTGAATGGTATATTACACACACCAAAATTTTGAAAATTGTTGTTATAAATTGCAGAAGCTAACAATCAATTATGCACACATGCACAAAAATGTGGTCAAAAGAACTGCAATGGAATTTGAGTGTGTTTTTTCTTACCATGTTTTTTTATAACTTTGTAGCAACAATTCATATGATCACATGCCCTCATAACAATTGAGCAGGGTTGTTTTGTCGAATGCTTTTTGGGTTTCAAGTGTCAAGTTGTCCATATGATGTTACTTGTTGTATAAGACAAGTATCGCATAAACGAGACAATCTTGTCATGTAAGGATTTAGGGTTTTGAAGTTTTTACCCTTGGTAAAAAAATTCGTTCTATGTGGTTGGCTTTGAAGAGTGACATGGAAAATTAGGTCCACATCAACATGGGTGCATGCGGGTGGGGTACATGCACGTGCAAAAAGGGTGATTGTGGGTGAAAAAGGGGCAATTTTGGGTCAGGAAAGGGCGACTACGGGTGGGAAAATCACAACTTTGTGAAGGGGTGACTTAGAAATGGGCAATTGCGGGTGGATGAAGGACAATTGTAGGAAGAAAAAATCAAATCTCTTTCAAATCCAATTGTTTCATATTTGATCTTCTTTAAATATTTCAATCTCCTTCAAAAAGGCAAAAAATGCAAAAATTAGGTATGAACTTGATTCATTTTGAATGAATCTTTATAGACTGCAAATACTACATAAAGAAGTACCTCTTACATCTTTGTCCTTTGATTTTTATTTTACATATGAAAGTAAAAAATAATACATGATTATAAAGAAGTTTTGAGAATTGCAAAATATAGAAGGTAAAGTCTTTATTTAAATCTTTATTTTTTACAAGCCTCGTCAGAGAAAGGTGACGCTCCTCTGATAGGGGAACATTGGTGGATTGTGGGGAACGCATGGTAGGCGAGAATGGGGGGGGAGTCGCCGTTGTCGTCACTATGGCCGTCCCCTTCCCCTTGTCTCTGGCTTGATCGCCAGAGCTTGTCACGCTTGCCGCTAAAGACATTGAGCATGAGTGTCCAAGACTAGTTTGCAAGTCTAGAAACGACGTCAATTTGGGATGCTACAATTTCTTCAAGGAAGTTTTTACTCATAGGTCGAAATCGCAAGACTTTTTGGATTTCGATCAAATCATGAAGCTTCTTTGCCATATGGAAAATGAACTTTGCATTTGCGATGCTCAAGCGGGTCAAGAGGGTGGTGAGGTATAGTCGAAGTGTGGGCTCCTCGTGAACAGCATGGCAAGGCTTGTGACTTAGAAATTGAAATTGGCTTCTTGAAATTGTATTGTTCAAGGCGGATAGTAATAACAAGAATAGGGAGTTGATGTAGAGAATTAACTACTGTCTCTATGTTGCAAGTTTATTTACTCCTAGTGATGGCGACGTGGTATATCAAATTTACTCAAACGTGCTCTTGCACTCTAATATAGTCATGCTTGGGCTTTAGGATGTGAAGAACTCAAACCACGTTTATGGAGAGATTTCCAAGGTGTTGCAGGAGCATTACAAGAAGGTGTAGATATGTAGAATCCGTTGAAGGCCTTGAGCCCCATAGGAGAGCTTAATAAGAAGGAAGAAAGTTGAGAGCATTCTTGCTCATGCTATGGATTAGTGTAATCCTAATTTGTTGTGATAATTCTTGATTCTTGATGTGCGAATATAGATTTGGTGTTATGCATTATTGCGCTACGAGGATGCCCTTCAAGAATTGAAGTTAGACTGAAGTGTTGTTCGTTTTGATGAGTTGTTGTTGCAAAGTTTCATTAGGTTTTGGGGGAAGCTTGTGTGAAGGTAGATTAGGTTTTTAATACAATAGAAAGTTAATTGGTATATCATAGTACACAGAGTGTTGTCATTGAAGGCAAGAAGGAGAGTAGTTGTAAATTTTATGAATGGATTTAGCACTAGAATGTATTTTACAATTGAAATGTTTGTTCTTAATGAAAATCTCAAGTTCTTTTTTGTGATGAACATTCTATTTCTGCTTGTAAATCAATGGCACGAACCTTCCTTAGAATCATGAAGTTCTTCGTTTTTGCTTGCAATTTGCGTGAAATTATGAAATGTGATCAGACATTAGTGAATTTTTCACGTGGTTAATGAAATTTAGAGGATATCAATTCTCCACTATTACCGTGATTCTCATGAGTTACTTCATATGGCAATTCATTGCTAAATGCTAACTACCCTATTCTTGCAAATCCTCTCTGCAATTTTTGATATTTTTTTAGAGATTTCATATATATCCAAAACCTTGCATAGATTTGAGAATTTTTTGTTCCAAAGCGATTTGAATACCGAAACCTGTGGGGTAAGCAATGTGGCAGTGTTGGTTTGAAATTATCGCATGTAGTCTAAATCTTAGTCAACTCACTTTAGCACTTTGTGTTCCGTATTGGTGACTTGTAGTGATTCTATTCCTGCATTGGAATTGAACTGAACTCTTCACCTATACTTGCTCAGATTACACACAAACATACATAATTCCATGCTTCTATGTACAAGGTATGATAATTGAAATGGCCAAAAATTAGGAGGTTTCAAAGTAGTTTAGGAAGCAAAATGTTCAGCATAGAATGCTTCCAGTGTTGGAATGGGAAGAATAAGAGGAGGCAAGAGTATTGGGAATTTTTTATAACTCATCCTCTCTCAAGTTTGTAATTGAAGATAGAAGATAACTCTCAACCATTGGCAATAGGAAGGTGAATCTCCAACATTAGCAGCATGAAGATGAGACTCCTTCATTGACCATACAAACATGAGTTTTCACAGTATAAATATGAGTCTCCATGATTGGCAATATGAAGATGAATCTCCAATGTGTGAAGATGACTTTCCAAAGCATGAAGATGAATATTCAATGCGGAAAAATGTGAATGCAAACTTGCTCAACCATAAGAACCTCCAATGATGCAAGTGGATGCTCTAAACCCTTTATTGAAATGAATCTTATTGCCTATTTGGTTTCCTCAGGTTAAGAAGAAAGGGATAGTGAGTTTGGGCTAGAATGAAAATGTAGCATGCTAGAAAGAAGTAGAAATTGATAGCAAGAAACCAAGTAGAAGTCTATACTACTAGAGTGTCTTTTACTCCGAGCTTGGAAGTCTTCACCAATCCCACACCAAGAGGGTTGTCCACCATAGTAACCATTTTGGACACCATTTTCATTGGTCGAATATGCATGTGAAATATTTAGGAAAGTATATAGCTATTAAAAATTGACATATCCAAACACATATGACCCATTGGAAATTGTCTGTTTGGTGAAAAAAAAGAAAAAAGAAAACACATATGACCATCCAACCAACAAGAAATATATAAATGAAATGGAACTACACCACTTTAATAGTCTACATCATTGCACGTAAAACATTATTTTCAATGTTTTAGAGATAAGAACCACTAATACAAAATAAGAATCTTTACAATAGAGATAACTTTCTTCAATATATGATTTTGGAGGTGATTCTCTAGGGCCCACATGTCTTGCTATTGATAAAACCAACATGGAAAATAAATCATAATTAGGAAGACTTTTGGAGAATTGCAAAAATGAAAAGTTAGAGTTTGTACTTAGTTCTTTATCCTTTATTTTGAATTTTAAATCAATGTGACACACAGTACTTAAATAGAATGAGTCATTGAGAATTGCAAAAAATAAATGAATTAGTTATAAATTAAATCTCTACTTGTTAGTTTTAATTTATAAAATCAAATTGAAAAATAATTCATGATTAGAAGGAGTCTAGAAAAATTGCAAGAAATAAATAGGAAAGTTCTGATTTAAATATTCACCCTGTATTTATTTTTAAATCATGTGAAAAATAATACATAAGAAGGATGATTCTTCATGAATTGCAAAACATAAATTAGATATACATTCTTACTTCAATCCTTCCTATGTTAATTTTATTTTTAGATCAAAGTGGGAAATAATAAATGAGTAGGATTCTTGATTGAAAATAGCAAAAAAAAAGGGGGAAGTTTCATTGAAATGTCCACCTTTTATTCTTTGTTTTTAAAATTAGCATAAAAAGTTATTCAAAATGAAAAGGACTCTTCAAAATTTTCAAAAATTACATGGAAAAGTTCTTAATTAATTTTCTACCCTTTATTTTTATTTTCAAATCAATGTAACTATTAATATATGAGTAGGATGATTCTTTAAAGATTTTTAAAAATTAATGGAGGAGATCTTGCACTTAAAACTTTCAACCATTGTTTATTATTTATTATTTATAGAATCAAAGTGATAAATAATTCATGACTAGGAAGAATTTTGGATAATTGTGAAAAATAAATCAAAAGGTTTAGACTTATTTAAATCTCCACCCTTTATTTTTATCATTAGTTCAATGTGGCAAATATTACATGAGTAGGATGACTCTTTGAAGATTACGAAAAGTAAATGTGTACATTCTTGCTTCAATCCCTACACTTCATTTTTCTTTTAAAAATCAACTTGATAAGTAATTGAAAATTGTAAAAATAAAAATGAAAATTTCTTGCTTGAATAATTATCATTTACTTTGTATTTATAAAATCATAGTGACAAATTATTCATGATTAGAAGGAGTTTGGGAAAATTTCAACAAATGAATAGGAAGGTTCCTATTTAAATATTCACCCTTTATTTTTTATTTTTAAGTCAATGTGACAAATAACAGATGAGAAGGATGTTTTTGGTGAATTGAAAAACATAATTGAGCATGTTCTTACTTCAATCTCCACCCTATATTTTCTTTTAAAATCAAAGTGACAAATAATATGTAACTAAGACTTAGAATTATTCTTTGAAAAATGTGAAAAATGAATAGGAAAGTTCTTTACTTAAATCTCCACCATTTATTTCTTTTTTTAGATCAACATGACAAATTATTCAAAATTGAGAGGACTCTTTGAGAATTGCAAGAACAAAAATTACAAGAATGACTTCTTATTAATTCAGCACCCTTCATTTTTATTTTTAGATCAATATGACAAATCATACATGAATACGATTATTTTTTAAAGATTCCCAAAAAGAAAAGGAAGAGATTTCACTTCAAATTTGTACCTATTTTTTTAAATTATAAAATCAAAGTCACAAATCATTCATGATTAGTAGTCTTCAAGGATAATTGCAAAAAATAATAGGAATGTTCTTACTTAAATATCCACCCTTTGTTTTCCATTTTAATTATCAACATAATAAACGATTTATGATTGTAAGGGCACTTAAAGAATAGTTTCAATTGAGAAAGATATTTTTTTCTTAAATCTCCACTATTTATTTTTTACTTTTAAGTCAGTGAAGAAATTTACTCATGATTAGGAAGACTTTTTGAGAATTGCAAATACTAAAAGGTCTTACTTAATTCTCTACCATTTTATTTTAATTTTTAGATCAACTTGACAAATGATTCACGAATAGGATAGTTCTTTGAGAATTGCAAAGTACAAATGGATAAGTTTTACTTAAATCTACACCTTAAATTTAAAATTTTAAAAATCAACATGATGAATGATTTGTAATTAGGGCGCCTCTTTGAGAATTGCCAAAAATAAGTAGAAAAATTTGTACTTAAATCTCCACCCTTTACTTTTTATTTATATAATCAAAATATAACTATTAATGCATATAAAAACAATGCTATAAAAGTTAAACTATATGGATTATCCTTGATTATGGTGAAAATTGTAAAACTTCAAAGGTACATAAAAAGAGATTGTGTCAATTTGATTGTCAAGATCCAAAGACTAGCTACATCCCTTTCATTCACTCATCTAATTAAGTAGATATTATCTTGTTAGCAGACAAAGAAATCATATGGCTTGAGATTTTCAAAGCCTCTCAAACTATATAATTGTACCTTCACTATTGACTAAGTAAATGTACCCATTGTCAACCAAAATCCATACCTAAATTATAGGGGACATTGTTTCTAACCAAGGTTTGGTCAAATTTCCAATCAAAGCTTGGAATGTTTTTTTTCTCCTTTTTAAATTTAGAACTAATAAAGTCATGACACATGTTCCAAAGTAGTGAGTAAGAAAGTAGGAAGTAATGAGTGGAAAGTAGTTCTTGAATGATTGGAATTGGAAGAGTTTAGACATTGGCTTTGAATACTTCTAGGCTCACAAAATTCACAACTATTTCAATTTCAACAATAAAATTATGAAAAAATAGCAATCCCCCATATTTCCAATCTTTCTACATTAGAAAAATTTGTTGCACCTTAGACTATTCATGATCTACTCCAAAATCCCTTCAGTAATTGGACATAGGTACAATAACCATATATTTGGTATTTATTATATTGTTCACTTAAAGAATGTGCCAACTTTCTTAAATTTTGGAATATAACAGTAATAAACATAATTTCAAATTGGAAAACACTTAAAATGAAGTAAATTGGACAAATTAATAAAAAAGCTTTGTCCTAGCATTAAGAGATAACTTTATAATCAAGTTAATAGACCCATTATGGACCTTAGTCCAATTAGGATCCCAAATTCAAGACCCAATTCTGATCATTTGCATTATAATCCATAGTAAATTGCACTAATTGCATAATTTGGGATCAAAGGGTTGGAATTTGGTTGAAAAGTAATCATTTCATGATTTCAATAAGCAACATGATGCTACTTCTACACATGCAACAAGTACATTATTTATTCCTCAATCTGTGGGGCGACTTTTGGATCACCATAGGAGCCAATGCAGGGAGTAAAAGCAAATGGAAAAAAGGACAAGAATATCCACAATAGAAATTCTACACTTGATAATTTTGCTTTGACTGCCTATATCGTATATTTTCTTTTCCAAAAATTAAATGACCAAAATCTATATCGAATATTCCGAAGCTAACTGATTTTCATACCAAAATCTGTGAATCTAGTAGGTTCCACTATGCACACTGACCTGAGGGTCCAAAATGGACTTTACAACCTTCCGGGCCTGCTCAAACTCCGATTGAAGACTCAGCCTTTGTCAAATTCATTAAAGATGTATTTTTTTGTCAAAGTAAAGACTCCTACTCTTGGGAACAGGGAAAATCTATGAGAAAAATATCACCTTAACGAGAATATTACAAACTTAAAACACAGTTGAGAACAAAACTTTGTTATGGATGGGTAGAGTTGCATTGTCTCATATGCAGTTGATCAAAAACAATTGGATGAACCTACACAACTAACGGACTTTAAAGCTTGTGATGATCTGTTACTCTCTTGGTACCGCATACAAGACAAATTTTCCTGCAACAATTAAAGATATAATGTGAGATTCGTGCACACTATCACAAGTAAAACGACCAGTCCAATAGGCACCATCGAAATTCAGAATCGCTTCCTGATTCGAGGATTGGTATTGTAGTCATGTAATCCCTTGAAGGACAACGACCATCGGTAATCGCTGGTAGTCAGCCAAAAATTATCAAAAATTATCAGATTCCTCAATGAATATAGGTGTACTCTTCATTTCCACAGTTTTTCTAAAAGATGATAATCACTTGTCTTCTGAAGTGTAATACTATGGTTCATCATGCTGTGAGCTGAAGCTGAATTTCCAAGTCAATCTATATTGAAAAAGTGGTAATAGGTTCTCTACTTCAGAATGCATTAAAAGACTAATTATTAGGACGTTTTTGAATTTTTCAAGCGGAATAAATACTAGACTCGTGAAGCTTCAAATGCAGGAAAAAGTCGTTTCAAATGTCAATTTTATTGAGCATAAGCCAAAAGTAGTAAAATACACTACACCAGTGATCCTTTATTTAAAAAATCCCCCACATTTATTTAAGAAATGATTGAGATGGCTTGAACTACATTCAAGTACACATATAAACCATTGCATTTAGGTATAAATAAGGTATGTAGGACTAACTTATGAAAATCTTCTGCTTATTATTATCAAGAAGACCATAAACAAGACCTATTTTACCTTTCATCCGACACATTTTGGATCCGCTGGCGTTTCAGGGTTAAGCGCGGGACAACATCCATACACATGCTAGCAAGATAATCCCATGCACAACTGTGCCTGCTGCTGTTCTATGGAATATCTTCGCTTTAAAAATGAACTAAATTAATGTTTTGTTTTCAATACTCATAGGAGCAAGCAAGCGTAAAACAATTAAATAATTGAACGGAATAACCTAAAAATATAGCAAGAAACAGACGTTCAAGTGATAAAAATATACCTTCCGTCAGGCCTACAACAGTATCTCCAGACCCAGTAACAAAGACGTCCAAACGGTCTTTCACGAACACCGCTTGTGAAACTGCAGCAAAAACGTCCATCAAGTCTAATTCATCTGAGTTCAGAATTCTGCAGAGATCACTTCAAACATACCTTGCTTAAGACTCTCAGAAAGAGATGAATCGCTCAACATAACAAACCTGGACAGTGCGGGATTCACACGAAATGCAATTATGAGAAATGAGAGACCAAAGAGAGAAGCGCAAAAACTATTTAATCTACTCCCAACTACCTGCCAGGGCGGACTGCGTTGTCGTAGAATTAATGCCGCAATTGGGCTTTTCTTCAGGCAAGATGACAGTATGAACAGAGTACATTCCATCTGAAATCCATAGCTTTCTATTTGCTGCCAGAAACCACCAATTCATACACATAGATCACCACGCTTCTATTGCCTACAATGTGAATCGCGACCAGAAATAGATATCAAACTACACTACTCACACGGCAATAGAAGATCCTCCTGAAAGCCGTCTGCTACTAAAATAGGTCTAACAAAAATAAAATTAAACTGGATGCTAGTGCAATGTATTTCCAAATGCAATGCTCAGCCTCAAATAAAATTTCAGAGATTACAAAAAAAAAGGGAAGGAAAACTAACGGTACTATTTCTAGCTGAATTCAATAGCTAGAGGAATCAAAACAATGACGGTTACTTTATCATTTACTATTACGTACAAAAACCTCCCAAACAACCAACTGAGCACACGAGTCTCCCAAAAGAGAAATAAAGGAAATGCCCATGAGTTAAAAAGAAAACAATTTGTAATGCTGCAATCAATAAGGAGGCACCTACTCAACATGGCCCAAACCATACAACATTAATTAGGAGTAGAAAGCTACCTGTCATATCGGCAGGAGAATCAAAATCACGGTGAGCCAAAGGTGACGGTGGAGGCAGGGGAGGCACTGCAAAGCACGTCACGTGCATAGTGATCTGCAGATGACTGAGAATCGGACACAGCGCTGCTAATTTCCGTTCCTCTGATACATCATGCAAAGTGAGCAAGTGTAATTCTCCATTTGAATCTAAGATAACATACTCCTTCAAACTCAGTCCTTGTATATCGACTACTTGCAGCTGCGGAGGCAGTTGAGGCCCTCTATATGAGGTGCACTGCGAAAAAACAAGGCCCTCCTTACCACTGAGGGCAACAAAGCACATGCCTGCAGAATCCAAGCTCGTTTTGCTTTGCACACTGCTATCAGTCGCATGCACTGACGGACCAGTCCGCGGTAAAGAATTTTCATTGGCCAACTGAGAGGCCAAAGGCTGGGCCCCTAATTCAGAGAGCATGAAATGCGATTCTGAAACTGGTGTCGTTGCTCGTGGACCAGTCTTTAAAAAGCGGTTACCAGTGCACTCTGTATATAAGAACTGGAATTGATGAGTGCAAGGACAATGTTCCAAAACTAGCTCAGCAAGAATCTGAAAGGAACAAAGCTCTAACCACAGCTTAGTTATGCACGACAGAAACTCACCGTTTGATGGGCATGCTTCCAGTCTTGAGGTAATTGTGTCTCCCTGTAGTTTATTCAATTTCGAAACACTGAACATCACCTTAATAGGAAAACCTCCATGCTCAACTGGACAGCTGCGTGATGCACCATTTCGGTTCTCGACCTCAATCACACCTTGCCCAGAAATATCGTAAAATCAGTAAGCACTTTATAATTATGCCTAGTTACAAGATCATTTCCCAAAAGACAAAAGAATCATACAACCAAACAACCAACTTTGCACGCATAGAAGTCCAAGCACTCATCTCGGAAGGACTGAGACCAGTTGGATGAGCTAGCATTATAAAAACAAAATAAAACAAAATAAAATACAGAGAACTTGGTAAATAAAGAAGCTGAACACTGAAAATCAAAATTATCGCACTTAATTAACGCTCGAACTTTCGTTGACATTCGATACACAATCATTCGCACATGCCGTGTTTAGGGTATCGTCAGACAACACGAGATAAAAGCGTACAGGTGGAATGACTGACATGAGTTAGTATGCAAAGTCTTCTTAAAGAAAATAGAGATAAAACTCACCGATTTCCATCGTCATCTTCTCTGCAATGCGGTCTCCTGCAGGTACGTGTTCCGAACAGTCCCTTCTGAGAGCTTCTTGAAGCTCGGACAGGCTCCAGAATTGTAAACTGCTAGCTTGGGAATGTACAGCAGAGCCTAACTGAGGCTTACGGTAATTTCCGATTCCAGCAAAATTGGCTCCTACATCGAATTCACCAGTACAGCACAAACCCTTCCTCGGCAGTTTCATCAGTGCTGCAACTCCCGTGCTGTCCATCAAGTCCACATTCGCATCTAGCTTAGCCCCGTTGCCTTTACTCGTCTTCTCATAGATCCTTCCTGAAGCACTGCGAGACTCCACAACATGTTGATTATGATCACCACGCACACAACGCTCGCAATCATGCGTATTATTTGACTGGTAAGAGCCCTGTTCAGCAGTCGCGTGAAGCCTTGGTTTAGCTTGGCCACTGCCATGTACTGAAGACCCAGGTTTTATCAATGGCCTCAATGTCCATACGCGGATACCCTTGCTCTCGCCTAAAAACAAATACAAGGGAGAGACGAGCATAGAATAAACAGGTCCATGGCACCTGAGGACGGCACATTTCATCAGCACCAGACGTTTTCTAGAAGGTCCAACTCCAAACAGGCCTTTGCTCATAACAGGTTGAGCAGGTCCACTGATTTCATCAGACCATTTCCCTGCAATAACCCAGAACTTCCCTGCAGAAAGTCTTACAGGTCATCAGAAACGAAACTTATAAGTTAATACACACCATAGGATCAAACAAGAGCACTGCAAATAGATCATTGCTCAAACGACATCGTGATCAGTAGTAATATGAAAAAAAACGAGACAGATACCCAGGGTACCTGAACATCATGGTAAACATAGTCAGATTCTGATGGAATTGCTCAATATTAAACTAACTGACTTAACATGACGAATGTCGAAGCTCAAAAATAGTAAGGCCTCGACAACTTGTTTCTAGCTCGTTACACCCATAATATAAAACACACATCAAAAGTAAGAATTTAGGCACACCACAACCTGCTACACTGTTCATTCTTCAGTATACTCCGAATGATACGCTATTTTATAGATATAATGCTGATTCAAACTACATACACTTAAGTAAATATTGATGGACACCGTTTAATGAGCATTGGAGCTCGTGTAGAGCCACTTCTTGATCAAGCTACTATTCACACGAGCTCGAGCTTCTTCATGGTGATCCCAAGGTAAGCAATTTAAAAGAAAAAAAATTCATTAACCTGTCGCACGCAAATTTGGTATTCCATTAAGACACCAAATAGGATGAATTCCAAGAATCCCAACCATGACCTACTCTAAACCTCAATATTGAGTCTACGCCAAAACAGGTTATAATAACATTTCGTTCCTGGTAACATTTGAGCTGAACAAGAAAGAAAATTCTCGTTGCCTGGGAAGCACATTAGGACCAGGAATCGCTACATTCTTCACACTCTCCTAATAACCATGAAGAAGTGCTTCAAACTATGATAATAAACATAGAAAACGAAACTCCAGTAAACTTGAATACCTGCAGAGCTGGAATAGACGACAAGCACGTTGATGGATGCTGCCATTTTCACAGCGAGGCCATGAGGAGCATCAAGTCGGGCAAATGTCCTGCTACTAAGAAAATTATGTGGTTCGTCTGTAGACCTAACTCCCATATCCCTCCGCTCCAACTCGATGTCCACACACGAGAAAGCAGGATCGACACAGGACCATGCAGTCAGATCGGTACAGGAACCACCCAGGGCGGGACGTGCTAAAACAACAAAAAACTCTCTTCTCAAACCTCTAAACCCTTGACCTTTGGCTCTGCCATTGCTGGCACTAAAATTCCCGACAGATTCTTTGTCGCTTAGCTCCGGCACCCCATGGGCTTGAGATCCCCCATACCCGATCTTCAAAGTTCCTCTCTCCACAATATCCCCGAAGCCTGCCTTGGATGAAGAAGGCGAAAGATCATTACCAAACTTGTGACCCAAACCAGAAGTCGACGAGGAAGCGACTGCAGATCCATAGGCTTGCAGGTGCAAGAAGCATGCATTACTACAGGGGGGTGGCACCGTAATCGGCGCCACTGCGCTGGACACTGCGAGCGACACAAGCAAACAAGACCAATCGGCCAACAACAGAGCCGCTCTGTTCGTGGCCTGGTCAACCACCACCTTCACTACAACATTTCGCCCTAGTCCCCCCTTCGGCTGCACTGGCCCCGCATCTGCACCCCCGTGCGCCTGCATCACGCCCTCTCCCTCGCCTCCCCCCTGCCTCCCACTGCCTCCCTCCCCACCACAGAGTCTAGTCCTCACACAAACCCTACAACCTCATGGAGTCTGATTCAATCCAGCCCTGACCTATCAGGATGATCACCCATTTCCGATCACTTCAGCAATTCAGAAATCTGCGCCACGGGAAAAGTTCAGGAAAGAATTTCCTCGTGTAGAGAAATAGATTTCAGGAGGATTTCATAATTTCCTAAATTTTTTTGCTTAAAAGCAAAATTATCACGAATTTTTTTCGTGAAGATTCTATTTGTCCCATTATTGATATGCAAGCAAACCTATTTCTAACCACAAGATGGTTCCAAAATTGATGTATTGCTTCCAATGTACATGTTGTGATCATATAAGCCTTTAATGTTCACCTACTTAACATTTTTGTTGTCCCTGGGGTCCTATGGTGCATGAGTTGTCACCAACAATTCATTTTATCAGAAATGGAGCAATCTAAACTACAAGAATGGGAGGCTAATCGAAAAATGGGTGATCTCCTTTAGACCATTATCCCTTGATGGTGTAGCCTAAAAACATCCTATGCATGAATAAGAATAGTCTTGCGACCCCTTACTATCAGAAAAGTAACCCCCATTGCTTCAGTATTGTTTCACTAGGGTTACTATCCAATATTGAAAGTATACTACTACAATATTGCAACAGTACATTTTCAATGGGTATATTGAAAATGTATTGTTTCAATACTATTTGTAGTGTTACAACAGTACACCTTCAATATTGGATTGTGACCCCACTATTATAGTACTAAAGCAATGGGAGGCTTTTCTTGATGGCCAGCATGGATTAACCCATTTTCATCCATTTTTGTATCTAATGCAAACACAAACTTAAAAGCATTTCTAACACTTTCTTCAGTAAATTTTTGACACTATTCAGTCGAAAAAAAGTTTTTGAAAATCTAATATTTTGACACTTTAGTGTCAAAGAAAATGTCAAATTTGATACATCAAAAAGACTATAAAAAAAGTATTGAAAAGATGTCGAGAAGATTGTCAAAAAATGGGTCAAACATGTTGTCAAAAAGAATGTTGAAAATAATGCCAAAATTGTGTCGAAAAAAGTGATCAAAACACAAAATTATAAAAATTGATTTTAGAGGGGCTATCTAGATTGCTTGCCTAAAATTAAATTTCTAAGATCCTTGCCCCACTTGAGTTGCTTGGATAGCCCTAAGCATCTAACATGCAAGCAACGGAATTTGAACCCTTCACCTTGTAGTTGGTGGAGAAAATTCTTAATCTTACAATATATGTGAAATTGGAGATTTTTTGGAACTTACTATTTCCATCCCAAATGATCTTCATGTTGAACAAAATGCTCTGGATTAAGGCTAAAAACAACATTTGAAAGACTAATTTTGCTTTGTAAGTAGAGTTTGGAGCACTCCGCTTAGCATCCATTAAACTTTGAGTTGGATTCAAGGCCCTTTTCAAAGTGTAGTTCTGGAGTATTGAAAAGTGAAATTTTGGGGGTATTTTCAAAGAGTACCACTAGACATTAAATTGTTATATACAAGGTTTTGATTTTTTAGGCATTTAGTTGTGCCCAAGACTATGTTTAGACTTCACCTCCAAAATCTTAATCTCCTTTAATTGAGAAATACTCAAAAAAATGCAAAAAATGAGAATAAACAATTTTGATTGATTCCTCCAATCATTTCATTTGTCTTTCAATTGATGATTGCATGGGTAGAGGGGGAACTACTACATAGAGTTGTCTTGCTAGGCTCGAGAAGCACTTGAAAGCCAGATTTGACCTATTCCAATGTTACAAAGTGCATCTGGAAGATTGTTTTGGAATAATAAATTGAAGCCAACAGAAAGATCATTATAGGACAAAGAAAGTGTAAAAGAGAACATATGTACTTAGCATTTTTTACATTGTTGATCTCTCTTATATAAAGTGCAGGATTCATCAAGATATTGTTTTACTTAAATTTCTTTGAAAGTCAAGAGAAAATTGAATCAAATCCAAGTCATTTCAAATTTTTTGGCCCTTTGCAGAAATAGTTATAAATTTTTGAAGCAAATCACTATTTTTGATACACTTTTTGACACACTTTCCAATACTCTTTGTGACATTCTTTTCCACAATAAACATTTTCAACACTTTAGTGTTGAAAAAGTGCTGGAATATTGTTATAAGTTTTATAACATCTCATTTTTTTACACTGTAGTAAAAAAAAAGGTGCCAATTTTTTTTCAAAAACAACACCCATTTGGGATAGTGAAATACTAGGTGTCAATATAAATATAGAACTCTAATCTATCTTCCAAGTTTGCAAAAAGTAATAAAAGTCTGTTCGTCTAAGATAGACATCAAGTTCCAAAGATCATGTTACCCCTACTTAATTATTTATATTGGTTTAACAGGTATAGAATGATGTTTAGGTTGTAGGTTCACACCGATAGAATGTGTTGACCAAAATAACTAAAAACCAAAAAAATTCTATTGTTATGTATATAAGTGGCCTGAACTTCTAGAATCTTGCAATTTTTTATTTAGTCCTTCAAAGGTGCTGCTCATTTTCTATTGATTTGCATACTAAAAAATTTACTAAAGACAAAATTGCACCTTGCTCATGTGATAGATCTAATTTCATGGATATTATTTTTTATATGTATGTCATTATTCCTATTGTTCCTAACTTGTCCATTGCGTGTCACTACAAAAAAGGGGGCTTTAATCAACATAAGATGAATTGATTTGTGTTGATTGAGAAAAAAATGAAATTTCATATGTTAATCTAGTTGCTACATTTCTTTAAAAAAAACAGCAATCAACATAAATGTGTTAATTGTAACCAAAAACAAAATTTGTGTAGTTAATTTAGCAACCCATTAAACATACTCATAGTAGAATTTTAGACCTCATTTTGGCATAGTAGAATAATCTTTTCAAAATACTTTGAACTAAAAAAAAGGTGGGAGATCAAACCAAATTTCATCTTCAAAAATCCTTTTGACATTTCAAGACTCCAATCAAAAGTTATAAACAAATTTAAGAGAGGGGTTGGAAGGGACATTTTCTTTGACAATTTCAACTTCTTCTCCAAAATTTGTCCATAATTTCTCATTGGAAGTTCAAAATGTCAAATAGTTCCTTGGTAATGAAATTTGGTTTGATTTCCTACCTTTTCTTAGTTCAAGTCTTACTAAAAAAATCCTACTATGTCTAAATGTGGTCTGAAATTCTACTTAGAGTATGTTTACTAGTTTTGACTTAACTATGAGTGCTTAAGCTCATACTCATCCTAGTCATACATATCCCATATGGTTTGTTCTACCTACTAACACCCCACTTGTACAAATAGCTTGTCTTGTTCATTCTAACAACATCAAAGTAAGTAACATTATAAGTTCAATTGCTAAATGTATATAATTGCATTGAATGTAGTGTAGAATTATTTTAATTAAATTATAAAATATTTTTTATTTCGAAAATTTTAACTAATTATTCTGCATCAATGTATCCCATGGATATGGTATGTGGCAATTCTATCCATGTGGTAGGTTTGTTGATGTGGCAATGCTTGTATGGCTTGTTTTGCCTATGTGGCATCCTACGTGGTAAATTTTTGAATAATAATTTGACCAAATCAAGAAATACAATCAACTTAGACGTATCGATTACTGTCCAAATCAAAATGTCCTAATCAATTTTCCTAACTTATATATATATATATATAAAGAGAGAGAGAGAAAGAGAGAGAGAGAGAGAGAAAGAGAGAGAGAAGTTGATTATTATGCTAGTTAAGACATTGTATTTTCTTGTAGGGTGATTGCAAGAAAGCCCGTTCAATTTTGGTAGTATTCTGCCACTACAACATTTTCTGCACTTAGTACTAAGAGTACTATGAATATTATGAAAAAGAAAAATCTTAGGCATTGATCTTAAGAATTGATGTCTAAAAGTATTGTTTTGAGTACTATAACTACTAGTAAGTACTAAAATAATACTATTTGAAAAAAATGACAATTTGTCACAAAAATTAGATACAATGAGATATAAATTAATAATGAATAGAAACTCATGAGCAAAAATAAAATAAAAATGGGCAATTTGTCAAGGCTTAATGGTGATTAGATTTCACCCAAAATATGAATTCGAAACCATCTTCAAAAGTACGAATACAAGGGAGTCCTATTTGCACAAATATGGAGGCCATAAAATAATATATTTTTAGGTTTCCTTTGGTAGACACATGTACTCCTACAGTGGGAAATAGACCACAAAAATTTGAACTCTAGATCATTAGTTTTGGGTACTCCCTAGGGGTAAAATTCCATACACCTCAAAGTGTGACAAATTAGCAAAATTGACTTTTAAATATAAAATCATTTCTTTCATTTCTAAAAAATAGGGGATATGACTACAACCAAGTTAACTATATCTAATAAAAATTTCAAGTTCATTGGGTTCTACCTTCAAAAGTTTGAGGAGAAAACAACTTTTTCACTCTCAATGTGACACAAAATAGGACCACTCTTTCTTGCAATCACCCTATAGTATGTCTTGAGAGACTTCTTGGCACATAATTCTACATATGATAAATTTTGAATTTTCAAATTCTATAATTGCAATATTAGAAAATACAAGGAAGGATAATGAAGACTAGGCAAAAATTGTCCTTCTATAAAGGCTTTAGGTTTCAAGATAAAACTTCAAACCCATGCAAAGAGATGCTTCTTATAAGTCTATGTAAGAGAATTTAATTAATTTAACCCCATTGCCTTCAAATGAATTATGAAATAAAACAATGACAATCAACCACTAGAAGAAACCCATGTTTTATGTGAGGTTTTAATATTTTTTTGTCATGGATTTTAGGTGACGTCTAATAAAACAACTTGTATTTTTATGTTAGCAATGACGTCTAATGTAACATCTTCATGTTACATTTGATGTCATTGCTAACATAAAAACAAGGTTTGTTGTATTTGACGTCACCTAAAATCCATTACAAAAAATTATGAAAATGCCACGTAAAACATGGATTTTTTATAGTGAATGTGAAGAATTCCTTGAAATTTGCATTTAGATATTTAGAACTTCAAATTCAGAATACTTCTTTAGATTTGCTAAAATAATAACTCCAATATATGTAAGCCAAATAATGCCAACTACATTCTACACTTTGTAGAGTCTTCTAAATGGCTATAACGACAAAAGATCCAATTTCGAAGAACTATAATTCTCTAATATGTATTACCACAAAATTACAGTACATCTTGCATGACTATAAGCACAAAATTCCAAGAGGCCTTGTACAACGTCCAAGTTTCCTTCCAAACTTGGTCCTCATATTGCTAATTATATACTCATGTGTGTCCTTTGGTGAGCCTTGTGGGATGACTTACACAAGCAAATTAGAAAACAAATATATAGCTAAGCTCAATTTGACCTATTAACACGACTATAATGAATGGTTGATCTAACAAAACCTTGACAACAAATCATTTATTGAAATCTAAGCAAGGATTTGATGATAACATCTAAAATTTATCATTTGTAATGAAAAAGTTGTCAAGAATAACCACAATTATTGAATAATTACCTATGCATACAGTTTTCCTTTTGCAATCTTTTGACTACCAAAATACAATGCGGGACACACAATTCAACTTCCTTTTCCTTGTCTTTGTCCTTGTGAATAAGGATTGTTATTGTCTCTTGTCCTTATAAGTAATCCATTATGAAGTATAAGTTTCCCTCTTCTTTGATTGACCCATATACTTTTAACAAAGTAGTTATTGGTGACTTTAGTTTGTATAGTCTTTTTTGCCTTCATGAGCTACAACTACAACTACGAAAGATAAATGGATGTAGTGACTATGCTTCTATCTAATACCATAGTCACAGATGTGCAACTACTATTTGCACTAAGAACTTTGTCGTAGGATGAAAAAATAAACTTTTGAAATGAATGGTCTCTCAGTAGCACTTCACATTCCTTTGGTCTGCTTGTGGCATACTCAATTGTATTCTTCACCTCCCTACATAACTTAAGAACCATGAAGATAGCAATTTCAATGAACTTTTGTAGTAATCACCTCATTCCTACTGGATTGCAAGTCACCAAAATATACAAATTGTAGACTCCAACTAGGGATAAATATCTTTACAATAGCATTGTGGCCTCAAATAGCAAACATTTCAGGATCTACTACTCTTCTCTTCTATCTGTGCAAGGGTATGTCCAATGTTCTCTTCCTCTCTACATCTACAAAGACATTGCTCTCTTCCTTCTCTACAACAATGTCTTTTGTTACATTCTGCTCCACTGACACCCGTTTGATGAAGTCATCCACCAACTACCATGAATACTACACAAATTGTCAAGTAGTTAAATTGTACAATCACTACAATATGAGTTGCTTTCAACTTTTACAAAATTGGACTTCTACATTATTATAGTGCTTTGGGGCATTGCAAGCATTTTACATGAAAACTTTTGCATACTATACTTCAATTTCTTCATGAGGACCTCCCTTTCTCATCTTTGTATTTTCAAAATTTAAAGTCACACCGACTATAGAGATATATACATTGCTACAATCACAACATAATAAAAAAAACTTTGAATATCTTTGAGTAAAAACAAAGACCTTTGATATAGTATTATATAGTCTGGGATCCTAAACACTAGTTTTGAATCCACATTGTCAACTTATCAATCATGTGACTACAACTACACTAACAATTATTCTCATGTTAAATCACTACTAGACCAATTATACAAGATATTCCAACACAACCAATTTATTTTTAAAGGTTAGATAACAATAACGACTTCTATTCCAACAACTTTGACAGAATGCAATCCTCACACCATCTCCCACAAAGTCTCTTTGCTCATTTTCACTTCCAAGCACAACAATGTAAGCAAAATGCTACAACCTAAAGACATTATGAGCTCCACAATTGTCAAAAAGCCTTCTACAACAGTCCAGAGCTCCACATGCTGTTAGAGATAATACAACTATGATACAAATTTGTCATATGGCATACGTCGGAATTACATGGCATGTCCAAAGAAGACCACAATTACATACAAATTTACATCTCAAAAAGGCACTACATACTTCAACAAATCTAGAAATTGTAACACATTTAAAGAATCTGTTCAAGAAATCCTTGAATTTTTTACTAATGTATTCCTAATATTGTAGTTGAAGCTATAATATGAAAAGGTAGTCATCAACCTCATGTAAGTTAGTATCAAAATCAACAATAAGTAGACCTTCACAATTTTTCCAAACGTCATCTCACAAAACAAAAATGTAGCACTACAGATTGCACTCTTTCAAACAACTACAACAATGTCTAAAAGCACATGGAAGTGCGAATTTTCATTCATCCATATTATTCACTTCTTCGCACTCTCATGAGTACTCCACAATGTTGGACATACAAATGACTTATTACCCTCTTTCTATATACACTACAACTTTATTCTCTTGATTTTTGAATAAACAAATTGGTCTAACTAGAGTGCTAAAAATTCAACTAACTCTCAGATTTCAGAGATCAATCTTCATCTTTGGACAACTCTGATGGATTCCATTGAAAAGCATCATCAACCTCTTCGATACCATCTCCAAGCACTTCTTTCATTCTAATGTTCCTACCAATTGAAAGAAGCTTTAATTGGAACACTTTCAGGAATGAGGTATAAGCACACCACACTAGAAGATTATGGTCCCTAACAACTTCTAAATTTTTCTTAAATTTAATTTACATAAGGATTTTTTAGAAGTGTTCAAAAAGTAGGACTTTATGCCATATTCTTTGCATTGGGAAAGAACATCCTATTCAAAATTTGGATGCCTACAATATGTTCTCAAGTCATGGTAAACTTTTAATGATGTACTTAAAAATTGTCACAATTCCAAGAAAGAGAGAAATGGACTTTTACCTTTCATTTGGATGTATTTCTATACAAATGACCAAGAAATCTTTTGGTATTTAATGTCAGTTGAGTTTTTATTGAGCTTGAAAATAGAAAAATCCAAAGAGTATGCCACATTGTTGCCAATTAATCAATTTTTTTTAAAAGTCCCCCTAGCCCAAGTCATGAGGTTTTTTTGAAATTTTTTTGTTCAGAGCACACTAACAAATAGTAGTCTAGACAAGGTGATACTCAGTTTTGATACCCTAATGTTAGGTTGTTGTATGCAGGGCGGACTATTGACATTTGTTGCCACCTTACTCTTGTGTTCATGAATTCAAAGTAGTCATGAATCCCCGCATTCATTCTTTAATTGCAAAATCTGATTTCTCCGCATCAAGTGGCTTCCTTGTTGTGTACACTAATATTGTTGATGCTAGGGTTTACGTTTTGTTGGTTGTGCACATTAGCGGACATTGTCAATTAAGGTTTACATTTTTTTCCTTGTGTACAATGAGGGAGATTATCACAACAAATTCATAATTTTAGGGCACTATCAGAAACCCACATTTTTGGTGATGTTTTTCTTGACATAAAAACATGGGCTTGTTGCATTGGACATAAAAAAAATCTGTTCCAAAAAATTAAGGCACATCACCAAAAATGAAGGTTTCTTATAGTGGGGCATTTGGTTTTGTATTGCAGCAAAGATTGTCATGCCAAGTTATGGATTTCCAAGCATTTGCTTCTCCAAAGCATAGTTTTGGTTTTAGGATTTTGGACTTCCGATTTTGGATTTTTGGCTTCTTCACAAGAGCCGATTGTTGTTCATGAAGGTTTAGGTTTCTCACTTTGTTTGTATTCAATGGCTGTGTGAGGGTTCTCGAGTTTTTGTTCTTCTTTCTAGAGATGGGATTTGCAAGTGCAATGGAGACACATCTTGGGATCAAGCGCCCTTGGGCAATTGAGAGAGCGGAGGAAGATTTGCAAGCTTAAGAAAAGAGGAAGAGAGTAGTGGAAAGAAAATGAATTTCCTATACTATGCAGAAGGAGGCCAAGGTTGTGCAAGCTTTAGAAGAAGAGGCAAGTATTGACAAGAGCAACAAACAATATAGGAGGGTGGAGTTGCAATAAACAAGCTCCATTTTGGGTGTACTCACCATTTGTCTTGGCTCAAGCATCAAAAAGTGTGTAATAAAGTATGCACTCTCCCATCCATTTCTTAGAAGGAGCCTTAGGCCTTAATTACATTCTTCCTATTGAAGTTGCCTTGGTGCACCAAAAGATTGTTGCTAGGGTCACAAAAGTGTTGGAAGAGAATAAAGGTGGACCTAGCAATGTCATGCTAGCCACAAAACATATGCTTTTGACAACAACTCACTACAAGAAAACGGGTGTTTTATGACTACAAAAATATGACTAAGGATGACTGGCGACTATTCACAATCATATTTTTGGAGGCCAACTCTTTGAAAAAAAATATGACTACAAATATGACTGCTAGTCATGTTTTGGTCTTGTACGTTGCGGGCGTATAGTATATGTTCGTTGAGAACTCCAAAATACTTCATAAAGCTTCATAGGGAACATGTTTGGAGAACATATAGTCATATTTATTAGTCATATTTTTGCATCATTCATATTTTGTAGTTATATTTTTATGATAGTCACATTTTTTTCTTTTGGGCAGCTTGAAGAAAATTTGGGTGGGAAATACATTTGGAGAGTGCTAAATCATATTTGCTAGTCATAATTTCATTTTAGTCATATTTTGCAGTCATATTTTTGAGTCAGTCATATTTTATAGTCATATTTTTATAATAGTCACATTTTTTTTCTTTTGGGCAATTTGAAGAAAATTTGGGCGGGGATTATATTTGGAGAGTGCTAAATCATATTTGCTAGTCATAATTTAACTTTAGTCATATTTTTTAGTTAGTCATATTTATTAGTCATATTTTTGAGTCAATCATATTTATTAGTCATATTTTTGCATCAGTCATATTTTGTAGTCATATTTTTGCATCAGTCATATTTATTAGTCATATTTTTGCATCAATCATATTTTGCAGTCATATTTTTTTCTTTTAGGCAGCTTGAAGAAAATTTGGGCGGTTTATATATTTGGAGAATACTAAATCATATTTGCTAGTCATAATTTCACTTTAGTCATATTTTGCAATTGTATTTTTGAGTTAGTCATATTTTGTAGACACATTTCTAAGGTAGTTATTTTTTGTTTCTTTGGTGGGAGCCGAAGGAAAAGGTTGGCAATCTAAGATGGGTCTTTTATATTTTGTCCCTAGAGGCCATTCCTTGGGATGACTTTCTTTAATACCTATTAAAAAAATTCTTTTCTTTTGTACAATGTGTCTATTACAGAATTAATATCTAAATAATTTGGAATGGCACATGTTTATATTTCAATTAATATATTTAAAATTTTTATAGGAATTCAAAAAGAAATAGAGAGGAATAAAACAATTAATAATAGGAGATAATCAATTTTTATTTGAGTATTTAAGAAAAAATTAGAGAGGAATAAAAGTCTATGGACAAACCAAAGCACCAAGGTAGGACTAAGCTTGAGAATCCAAGATAGAAATCAGGCCTACCTTAATTCACTATTTGAATTTGCTGTGGAATAGGCTAATTATGTTAAGTGATTGTGATGGCTAATGCGAAGCGAAATCTAATGCATTTAAACTAGTAATGTAGATTGAAGGCTATAGAGTTTAGAAAAATTACTTGAAGATTGGAAAAAATCTAATCCAAAGAGAAGAAAGAACAATGTGAGAAAAATTCATGCTTGAGTGGCCATGGAACAAGAGTAAGTGAGGAGTGCGATTTGTGTTGAGAGTCTCTAAGTGTTTGAAGAAGAAGCGTAGGTTCCAAGTTGCTACTCCAAGCTTTAGACATGGTTAGGAGACTAATATGACCCCCTTATAAAGATTTAACTATGTATTAAACAAAGATTGTTGATTATAATACATGTAGTTGATCAAATGAATTTTTCAAGTCTTAAGTAGATATTTAGTTATCACTTACGAGGTTGATGTTGTTACAATTGTTTGATTCTTAGAGTAATTAGAAATCAATTAATAGTAGCAGAAGTTAAAGATTGCAATTCTAAACCATTTAAAAAAATGAAGGAAAAAACAAAAAATGTTGAAAATAATTTGAAGAAAGTCAAGAAGGGAAAGTAGAAAGAAATAGGTTGAAAGAAAAGAATAAGATCATATATCTAATTTATACTTCTTGTTGTAAAAATTGTTATTTAAGTTGTATCCAAAAACACAAAAAATGTAACAAAAATGGATTAAAGTAGACTTCATGATACAATTACAATATACATGTTGAAGAATAGGGATGTTGTGGAAACAAATTCCAAGGCATGTCCTTAAATTTAGCACTTAGTTTATTCTCTTCTTGTAGAAACTATAGTTGTGTTAGAAATTAGAGGTTTAAATCAAACCTCTAAGAATTTATTAAATCCAATTTGGAATTCAAGAATACTTCATTCATTTGTAGAGGATTCCAGTAACATATCACACTTTATAAATTAGAGAAAAATTATGGAAGATAGAGTACGATGAAATTGGATAATTTATGGCATTAGTTTTGGATAAAAAATACCAAAGTTCATCCAATTCAAGTAAAAAAGGAAACTTGAAATTTAATGACATTTAGAATTCAATTTTGAAAGTATGAATGAATTTGAAATTATAGGCTAAGAAAAAATGTTGGATGAAATCTTGAAGGATAAATTAAAAACAAACCTTCATCCATCTATATTTTTTTGCTAAAAACATTTCCTTATAAATATCTTTACGATTTTAGAATAAGCCTGCAACGTTCTACAACTTAAATTAACAAATTTTAAAATTTCTCAACTAGGATTTGGAAGTATAGAGTTTTGACCTTAATTGGCCAAAACCATCTAAAACCTTTAACTTTTATAGTTTGAGTGTGTTTTAGTTTAGATGTGAATCACTTACAGTTTATCATTAGAAAAAAATTGTTCATTGCTTAGAATACCCATTGAACAATATTTAAATATTCAACTTAGGATTTGAAGTTCAACAACAAAAAATATAGTTGTGTTTATTTTGTCTCAAGGATATAGATAAAACACTCATATATATCATGTATTGAAGTTTATTTCTTTTTTAGAAAGGTTCTTCTTAATGTCATATAAGCCGTATTTATAAAGAATCTCTAGAGAGTTGTTTAGAAGTTATAGAACTATTTATATGAAGATTGAGTCTCACTGTGATATACATGGTTGAATTGCAATTAAAAAATGGTTGTTTGGATATTTTTACAAGGATACAGACTATAAAAACATAATCCCTTTTAAGAAATTCAAAAATGTTTTTCACTATTGTCTTTATAAAATACTTTTGCTCTTATATACTTAGTGCATGGACGTAGATAATTTGATTCATGCATGACTTTTTTTTGCTATAACTATAGGTGCTTAAGGCCTTGTAACTTCCCTCTATACATTTCATAGAGTTGTATTGCAACATACATTCACTTTGTAGCAAATTTTGTTGTTAAAATAACTTAATTGCTTAGTATAGTCATATTTATTGACTTGCATAACTACGTCAAGTTGCATGACTAGAACAAGTCATGTGCATGACTAGAGTTTTAAAACCCTAGCCGCCACTTCTATGTAGCTGCCACTGATTCAGGGTTTTGAAACCCTAGCCGCCATTTCTTCTTCTTCTTCCTTGTTTTTTGTTGTCTCTTACGTTTTGCTTCTTGTTGTTTTTTAACTCTTGGTTCTTCTTGCCTCCTAGTCTTTACTTTTTGTTTCTTTTTAGTTCTTGATCTTTGCTTCTACTTTCTTCTTATTACCTCTTAACTCTTGCTTCCTAGTTCTTACTTTTTGTTGTTTCTTAGTTCTTGATCTTTGGTTTTTAGTTCTTGATCTTTGCTTCTAATTTCTTCTTATTACCTCTTAATTCTTACTTCCTAGTTCTTAATTTTTGTTTCTTTTTAGTTCTTATTTCTTGTTTGTAGTTTCTTCTTGTTACATCATAATTCTTGCTTCTTAGTTTCTATGTTTTTGGCTTCTTAGTTCTTGATTATTGCTTCTAGTTTTTTCTTGTTCCATCTTAATTTTTGCTTCTTAGTTCTTGTCTTTTGTTGCTTCCTATTTGTTACTTTTAATTTCTTTTTGATTCATTTTAACATGTGTTTCTTATTTTTTTTAATTCTTGTTTTTTCTTGTTATTTATTGCATTTGATTGCATCTTAAATTGTGTTTTTTGTTGCTTCTTGTTGCATCTTAGTTCTTTCTTCTTCTTGTTATTTACTGCATTTTAAATCATATTTCTTGTTGTTTCTTGTTGTCTTTTAGTTCTTATTTTCTCTTGTTATTTGTTGCATTTTATTGTATTTTATTGCATATTAAATTGTGTCTCTTGTTTTGTTTTGTAGCACCTTCATTCTTACTTCTTCTTGTTTATTATTACCTCTTAACACTTGTCACCTTCTAGTTCTTGTTTCTTTTATCACTATTGTTGTTATTTCTTCTTAGTTATTTTTGTTTTCTAAAGATGTAGTGGTTATGAATTTTTCTTACTTTAAACTTATGCTTCATATTTTTTGTTGCCTTAAATCTTTGAAGGTTGAGCTATATTGTTCATTCACTAAAAATTAATCTCCTTCATTGTATATGTAGGCACTTAAAGCTGGATTGAAGTTATCGGAGGCTACTTACAACAATTGAGAGGCAACTTCTTCAAATTTCAGTAAGAAATATAGGTCCTAGAGTTTATAGGAATATACACTTATTGAATGTCATTGTCATATGTTTTGTGTTAGTGAATAATAAATGCCATTGAAAAGAGTCACATTTTTTATGGCATTTTCTCTCTTTACTATGATTGTCTCTTATGCATCTCAAAAATCATATGTACTCAATTTTTATTTGATGGAGTCATTTATTTAGCTGCTAAACCTTGTTGACGCATGATTGCAATGCCTCAAGTCAATTTAGAATGTATGCAATGTAATTGTACTTTATGACAAAAGCTACTATAAACCTCAAGTCACCCCAGTTACAAATATTACTTGCTTGAGTCATATTTTATAATATATCTTAACCAAAATATGACTTGTTGTAGTTATATAATGCTTACAATCATATTATTAATGTGACTCTATACTTCTAAAATTATGACTACATTCAATCATAAAATTACAAGTAACATTCTATGTGAACTACTACATGAACTAAAATATGACTTACATTAGTCATATTTCACATCAATAAAATTATGACTCATGAAGGTCATATTCCACATCAAGAAAAAATTATGACTTTCTAGAGTCATTTTTACATCAACATGTAGAGCATATGACTCATAAGAGTCATTTTTCATAATCACAAAAAATATGACTCACGAGAGTCATTTTTCACATCAACCAAAAATATGACTCATGAAGGTCATATTCCACATCAACAAAAAATACGACCTACTAGAGTCATTTTTCACATCGACAAAAAATATGACTCATGAGAGTTATTTTTTACATCAACCAAAAATATGACTCATAGAAGTCATATTCCATGTTAATAAAAAATATGACTACATAGAGTCATATGCCACATGAACCAAAATATGACTCAACGTAGTCATATTCCATGTCAGCTAAAAATATAACTACATAGAGTCATATGCCACATAGACTTTTTTTCTTTTGCTCGGGTAGTTCAAGGAAAAGTCAAGACTCCAAGGATAGTCAACATATACGCCACATAGGCAATATACGACTAAGTATACCCCCAATACAAATGACTGCAAATATGACTAATCGGTAATGACTAGAGCCAATCATATCGCGCGTCATCTATAGTGTTTTCTGTCCAAGTCATATTTTGAGATTTTACGACTCATTGCAATCATTTTTTGCAGTCATAAAACACCCGTTTTGTTGTAGTGACTATTAGTGCACAAGGTCAAGCTTCAAAGAGGGAAGTTACATAGGTCCTCAACATTTATCCTTAAAACACTATGCTAGCTAGAACAAGATGACAACAAATTGTACTTTTAGGCTTTTGATAGAGTTTAAATGTTTGAAAAAAATGCCAAAACGGGATGCTGGAAGAGGCAATAACTTTTGTGCTGAAGAAGTGGGTTGAAAACACCAAAATTAGCTAGTAGGAAAGATGTGACTCAAAAAATGATCAAAAGTGAAAAATTTGATGAGAGGCCAATGCATTATTTTATGGAGTCAAATTAGATTTGTAGTTTTTCTTACGTTTTGATTTCCTAAATATAAATGATAGTATGTATAGAGTCCATAATGTTGCTCCTTTCTCTATATAGATTTGAAGTTTAGGTCAAAATTTACGATCCAAGTCTTGAATTTCACATGCGGTTTACTTAATTGTACTTCAAAGTAGTCCTCCAATCCCTAATACTCTATTACATTTTTGTACTCTATTCAAAGTGACTAGCTTTTGTTGTAAAATTCCTTTTGTGAATTTTTAGATGTGGCATTCCATATGAATAGTTCCTTGAATGTCCATATATTAGGGATTGTATCCATAGAAGTCCCTCCAATGTCCACGTATTCAGGACTTCTACTAGAATAGTCCATATGCATCCCTTATATAGCCTACATCCCAAGTTCCAATTACTTTGTGTATAGTATCACAAATTTCTTGAAAGGGTTTAGAGTTTAGAAACTTGACTCCATTGGAGTACATGTTGTTTCTTTTTTGATGATGTAACTATCCAAAGTCCCTTTTTCAATCTTTGCACTAGAAGAAACTCTGGTCGATTTCAATGTAATCAACTCGATGCAAAATGTAGTTTTCTGCCCAAAAATGCAGAAACTGCGTAGGCCACAACTCAATTTTCTGAAAACTGCATTGCAGCCAACATGCCATATTTAATTACTTTTGAACTATTGAAAGTCCAAAATTAAAAAAATGCAGAAATCTCCTAATGCGTGGTGTGAGGCATTACAACGGGAGATTTCTAGATACTATGAAGTTAATTTTTGTAAGTGTGTTGCAAGGCTCCCAATAGGTCAATTGAAGCACACGAATGTGCATATCAAGATATACATTAACTATGAATGATGAAGTAAATAGGGCTCAGATGGATTCATGTTAGGCAATACATTGGGAGATATACAAATACACAGAAGTTTAGGTTTCCCTGAGGGTAGTGCAAGGCCCTATAAGTACATGAACATGCATGTCAAGGACAACAGAAACTCTGAATGATGAAGTAATTTCTACCACTTGGAATGGAGGTGGGGAGTAAGTTACCCGGAAATCTCCCGATGGAGTGCAAACCTTGTAAGGCTAGCACGATCATTTCGTATACCAAAGCATTTTGGTCTTATGCATCTTATGCCCTCCTAAAGTATTTTGGGCATGAATAATGAATGTAAAAAATTGGCCTTCTTTGATATTAACAAAGTAGTTTGAATCATAAATATTTGAAAGTAGAGAGGTAGAAGATTCTAAAGAATGACAAGACCAAGTCATTTGAAATGGAATAGAAGGAATGAAAATAAATATTGGAAATAGTAACATATAGTGCAAGATAGAAGGCAATTGTCTTGCAATATTTTAATAATCGCTTAAGAGATCGAGTGCAAGAAAATATTGAATAGCAAAGCAATGGAGTGTCAACACCTACTATGACTATGAAATGTGATTTGGAGATAGCCTACTGGGTCTTCATGAATAAAGTGAAGGCATCCCACACACCGCAGAAGATTTCACAAGAACTGCTGGTCCATAAACCTTGAAAGATAGGAAACCATATGTAGACACACAAGCTACCACTTTCGCGCCGGTTAGAAGGAAACATTCGGAGATCTCCCAACGGCCATGCCAATACCACCCCGAGCAAAACAAAGCATCGGAAGATTAGCGAATAGCTGTGCCACTATCCAGCCAAGAAAAACAAAGCATTGGGAGATCTCCCAAAAGCCCTACCATGGTTATGATAGATAAAGAAGCGAATTGGGAGATCTCCCAATAGCCGTAAAGACTAGGACACAATAGTCGATCTGGGGTCCACCTCGTTTGCCCTATTCAAATTCGCAAAGGCAGCTTCTCTACTTTTCTAAGGAATAGTCCATGATTTTGGATTAACTTTCTTGGACCAAGTCGCGTATACTACAGAAGATGCATCCACCCAAGCGGGAGGTGTATTCTCAACAACCCACTTCCCATACCAACAATTCTGGTACCTCAATTTCATCGTACTTTCAGAATTATTTGGTCCTCAATATTGGAGCAAGAACTTCTCGTTGTTCACATGGCCTTCCTCTTTGCAAACCTTGTATAATGCTCTTCCTTGCTAGATAGCACAAATTGAGGGGTCTTCAGGTCAGAGCAGAACCCTTGAACTTCGACAAATATCAACCCAAGGATTGAAGCTTTCCCTTGGCGCCTCATTTACGGGTTTGCAATAAGGTTCAAATTCCTCTCCTTCTGGAATCATGTTGACAAGATTGATTGTCAATTCCTGGGAAGATGATTCTTGCACCCTCCAATTGTACTTTGGCCAGAAGCCTTCAACCAATTCCATAGGATAGTCCAGAAGTGGCTCCTTCACCTAACGCAGCACACGCTTCCAATACTCCATGTATGGAGCAAAGGTAGCTGCAAATCCATTGCATTTGAACATTCCACCTTCTCAGAAGTCAATGTACTTTTCAAGTCCTAATAGAATGAAATCCTTGTTCAAGGTTGCTTTCCATGCCGCTTCCACCGCCTTCTCTTGATTTCTGGATGCTGTCGGAACTTTGCTACCCCATATGGGCTTGAAAGGAATAGGTTTAGGGCAACTCGAAGGGAGCTCAGGTCGATCGCTCTGGTCTTTCTGTCGCAGCACAGGATAAGTAAATTCCCTTTTATGCTCACAAAAATCACTCTAGAGCATAACTAAGTGACTCTAAAGATCGAACCCACGAGATTCTGTGAAGTATTTAGCTTTATTATGCTAGTAAGCTCTCCTAACCTCAAAAACTTCCTTTCCGGTCCTAGATCTTCGACCGGAAAATCACCAACCACCAAGAGGATCAGGACCGGATCACTTCCTATCCGATTCTTTAAACCTCTGGTTAACCCAATTTCCCAATTTCCAGGATCTGAACAGTTCTGATCTTGGTACTTCTTTGAACCAATCCGCTCTGGATTGTCCCTGTATCTACTCGATTCCCTTCTGGTTTAATTTTGCCTCTGTTGGACCATCACAGGGTTCGCCATTTAGATTTGTGAGTGGTAGGCCCACCACTCCTTCTAAGGATTATAGTGGTTGAAGGTCCACTGTTTTCTCCCTTCCTCTCCTAACTAACTTGGATCCGGTTTGGTCCCTCACAACAATCCTGATAGCAATCCGGATTGCAGGTCATATAGGGACCCCTCGTACGATCCGCTCATACTACAACAACTTTGCTACCAGATCCTACCCGTGCAGAACTTGGTGGTTACAAGTGTAGTCGTCCGTTCCAACAGTTATCAAAACTTATCCGTTTACCAACAAAGGTGGTGAGACTTCTCAAGAGATCGGATACTCAACCGGATTTTCCACCTGGGAGTTCTAGCACGACTAAGGATACCCTCCCTATCCACCTAGCCTAACAATGGTTTTCTCACCCGGATCTAAAAGCTCTAACTCTACTGAGGCACTGAAATCCACTCCCAACACTCATAGGAACCCACTCACATACACTAAGGATCAGAATCTTAAGCAACAAAGGGAGAAATCTATCCGCCACTTAGTCCTACACCTTTCTAATTCAATGTCATGCAATCTTGCCACATAGGGGGAGAAATACACAACAACAAGGCGCATTCAAAGGTACAACAGAATTGCAAAAGAAGACTCCCAGCATCCCTCGCGGGTGCTAACTTATATACAAGTCAAAAAGGTACAATTTGAGCGGCAAAATCCGCAAAAGTTCCGTCGCAATCTAAACCAAAATTTTCGTTCCTACCTACCCCTACTCCTAATCGGATCGGATCCTGATCCGATTCCGTTCCTACTATTTACACATCACCTACCCGAGATCCAATGGTGGCACTACCCGCTCTTGGATCCATGTCCTTGAAAATCTTGTTGAGGTTTTGGTTCCGCTCCCCCTCCTGTGGGTTAGGAACCTGTTCACATTCAAGGGTTGAATCCAAGTCGATGGCAGTTCCAGGCGTACAGGCCTGAGTCGCCTTCCGCTCTGATATCTTCGACTTCGGGGTGGTATCCTTCCGCTCTTGTACTGCCGCATCCAAGAACGAATCTGGTAGCGAGAGATCCGAGAGTTGGATCCCTCGGGAGCATGTAGCTCCCAACACTAACCAACTACTTTCCTCCATACGGTCAGCTGCTGTCCAAGCCTCTCTCATCACGGCTTCTACTTGCTTGGTGAAGTCACTGAGAATCTGAATCATCCGGGTTCTGAACAACTTCTTCTCCTCATGCATCTTCTCATCAAATAGCTTTGCCTTCGTGACGATCGATCCGATCTCCCCGAACGTAGCCTTCACCCGCTCCGCTATCCTGTGAGACTCCTCTCCCATCGTGCGAGCAGCTGTAGCATTTTCCTTTAGCACGAGGAGCTCAGCCTTCACACGATCCACCTCCTCTTGAAGCCTGCGGATCTCCTCTTCCTGTTTCCGGATCTCGACCGGATCAGAGATGCAGCTTGCCACCTTCTTCGGTAGATCTAGATGCAGCGGCGCTCCAACCAACTTCCTGATCGTAACTAGGATTCTTCTCTTCAGCTCCCAATCCGATCTGACATCACACAGAATCTTCACGAGAGAAGTGAACGGATCATCGGGATCCGCTTCCTTCGATACGGTCTTCTCAACTTCCAGTCTCTCTTCCGGGGCTGTCATATCTCATGTTGGTGGCGTCCCTCGTTTGTTGGGGGAGGTAGTCTTCTGACACTTGATCGGCGGCATTGGCGCCTCATCTTCTTCAGACTCCGAATCCTCTCCTGGTTCAAAATTGGATTCGTTCTCCTCATCCGAACCCGATTCCCCATATCTCAGGACTACTTCCTGATCCTTCCACACCTTGTCCGATCCTACCTCACGTTCTCTCTACTAGTCGCACGTTCCGTTCCTTTCTTTCACTCTCCGATCTCAACCGAAAACCAAACTAAGATACTCTCACTCCAACTCTCACAGAAAACACCTAAACACAAAGATTGACACGGAAAGCAAAAACTGACAGACGCGAGGAGCTTGAGAGCGCTGAAAACGACAAATGTAAAAGAGGTGCGACTGGCCAGGCCAACCCTTATATACTTGCTAGACCCCCTACCACCTCAGCCTGACCTAATCCGGATCCGGTTCCTTTTTGATATCCGGTTCATACCTTCTCTAGTTAGAGATCCGCTCCTATCTGTCTTTCTTTGAAAACCGAATTGAGTAGATCTTTCCACTATCTCATTCTCCTCCTCTATTTCTGCTCCTTATGGTTCCTTTACCAAATCCGGATACCCATATCCAGCTTTCTGGTTACTATTACTAGGTAAAACCAAAAAAACTAGAGTTACACATTGCCACACTTTCTTCCACATGCATCGCGAAGGTCCATCACATGGTAGCCATTGTGAATCAACTGTTGACTTCTTATACTTCATGACAGGGACTCCATCACAATCCACATAGAACTGGAAGAGGTGCATCTTCCCCAAACCAATTAGTTTAGCACTACCACTGCATAGGTAACCCTTGACAAACGATTGAAAATCCACCACCTCTTAGATGAATTCCAGCATAAATGACAATTCTTGGGACTCCATAAAGGCTTTCATAAGGTCCGTGACGACAAATTTATTCTTACCCTTCAAAGCCTTGAAGAGGTGGCTAAAATATACATCAATGTCCTCATGAGTATGTCCTACTAGTAGAAAACCCACCTGAATTTCTAGGAATACTCCTTTTGCAGTAAACAAGGACAAGAACGCCATGAGATACTGGTTCCTGTTATCTTTAGTAGAGTTGTCAAGCTAAAGATAGAGCTTCTTAGGAAGAGGGCGAGATCCACGTCAAGCATCCTTTGGAATCAATTTCAAGGCATCCATACACCTAGATTTCTCACTAAATAATGCCTCAAACATTGTATTCGCATGCAGATAGGGGAAGAGGTTGCTAGTCTCCCGAATCAGTGGACCTTCCAATCGACGAAACAACTTAGCCAACGATGAGACAATGAAGTTCGAGTAGCTTGGCCATCACACAGGTCCATAATGGGCATATGCACCATCGGCATGACCATGAGTGACCATACCAGTTACACTCATAGGAAGCTGACCCAAACCTTGTATGGCCTTTGTCATCACCCCCATTCTTGGAAGAGCCATCTTCCTTGTATCCATTTTGTCATGAATGATGCACAGTATCTCCTCAGGGTTCTTCTTAGATTCTTCACGCCATGTGGCATTCAATCGACGACAAGATGCTTGATGATTGAAATGTTCACTTCACTGCTTCATGAACTCCACGAAGTCCAAGCTTCCTTTTGGTGATTTCAGAATGAATTGCTGCAGTTCATTGCACTTCGTACACTTGGCGAAAGAACTATCTATAGGCTTAATGGAAACGTTGTTGAAGTGCTCCTTTTTTATTCTACTAATCATGGGCTGGCTAACTATACGAAGGCCACACTCGACATTTAACTGCAAGTAGAAAATGAGAACTACATATCAGATGTAGTAAGGGTATGGAATTCGAAACACCGTAAACAAGAATCACAACAGCAATAGTGTCAACAAATGATTTTGCAAAATGACAATTGGGAGATCTCTCGATGAGATAGAAATAAAATGAAGTCCATATCCACATGTATCAAGAGATCTCCCGATAAGGGCGGACTAAAATGAAATTTGTAAAGAGAAATGTATCGGGAGATGTCCCGATGCACTGCACTCCGAAAGAAACACCTAATCATTCTATCCAATCATATTAAAGGTCCACCGAAATTCCTCATTAGCATTAGCATGAACGTGCTTCCAGTTGTTTCCCGTAGGGAGTAACTTCAATGTGCCCACTCTCTCATTCCCTATGGACCGCATTTGGTGTGGCATTTGGTTAGCAATATTGTCGATGATGGCTTTCATTTTACTAGTGACCTGCACAGTTTGAAGTGGAGGACGCTTGATCCCTTTGTTCCCGTGGGTCAAGAAAACCACACCTTGCTTGTACAAATACATGTAATTGTGGTAGGTGGACTTTGATACTCCGTGAATAATGTACCATGTAGTGGTACAAACTTCTGATCCTTCTAAAGTAATATATTTCCACTTCCGCATCCAATCCACACTATGCAATTGCCCACCAACAGCGATTCCATACTCTCAGCACTCTTCAAAAGACTTCAAAAAATATCTCTATCTGACCACCAACAATTTCGCCTGAGGGAAAAATTGGCAACAATGATTGTCGCAGTATTTCTCTAAACTAACCTTTTGAATTTCATCGTCACTAGTTTTGAATGTGAACTATGTCTCCATATTACAAAAGGGAGGGTTGACGAACTATAAATCAATACAACACCTTCTCTCTTCCACCTAGATAAGCAAGGGGATCTTGTACATCAAGAAAGGCTCGAAAGTACTCCATTGTGTCCTTCAAACATCGACCATTAGGGAACCAACACTCTAAAATTGGCCAGCGAGCGTGGGTCATGATTACATCATGATCACCCAAGAAAACATCAAGGACGGTCACACCTACATGCCCCTCATTGAGGATAGTATTTTGGAAACTATCGTCTGGCCTCCAACAGTTTATTCATTCGGACAATAGTAACACACCTACCACATCCTTCTGATGGACCTCCAACCCAATCCATTCCTCTTGTCGAATATATGGACTCGAATCCACATGGGGATCTTCAGTACATTTTATGATGTCCATGGCACTCCACGGCACTGTCTGGTTCAAGACATCTGAGAGCATTGTAAAAACCCTTTTGCAAGGTGCGACCCTAAAATATTGAGCTTCAACAACAAAGGATGATGGGCATATGAGAACAAATACCCACAGCTTGAACGGAATTGGAACTCCAAGCCACTCGCCCTGAGGTCTTGCCTCCACAACAGACCCTACTTCGACTTCACCAAATCCTTGATGATAAAGCTTAACCACGTCACCGACATTCAATGGCGTGGTCCATGTACAAGACTCCTATGACTCGGCCTCGTCGGCACCATTGCCAATATATAGAGTAATTGCATAATCCATGGACTCTAAGACCGAATCCATGGATTCTGCCCCACTATCTATAGAAACCATATCTTGTGTAGGTTTTGAATCTCTATATTTGCAAAATAAAGGAACCAATGTTGAAGTCAACAAAAGTCAATTCCACATAACATTGTCCACAACATGTTAGGGTCAGTCACTACAAATTCATCAAGAGATCTCCAGATCGAAGGAGTGTGTATCAAAAAATACTTGCATTCAAAGAAAGAAGTAATATGATGAATTACAAATATTCGATTCCCCCTGCAATAACGTAATCCGAGCATCAATCAATGTCACAATCAAAATCTCCAATAAGACCCACAATGACAGATGTTTGGATGGACCTCTCGTCTCCCCAAAACATATAACCATTGGGAGATCTCCCTATGGACCCAATAGCCACACTACATAACATTTCATTGGGAAATCTCCTAATAGACACAACCCCAAAGTAGGAAACAATTCAATAGGAGATCTCAACATACAGACAAAAAATGATGTCCCCATACCCAACTGGAATGGTTCTTGAAAGAAGTCATCGGGAGATCTCCCAATGATAATGCAGAAATTTAGTTTACTGAAATCAACAAGAGATCTCCCGTTGATATTGCAGAATCTCCGTGTTCAGAAGTCATTGGGAGATCTCCCAATGTTCTCTTCATGGATTGTCCAATGATGTCGTCCAGTTGACCTATAAGAACACCACATGTCATCTTCGAAATAAAGTTTCAAAATTATGACTTGACAGAGACATTAGGAGATCTCCCGATAATAAAGTAATTCACTAGAAGTCCACCAAAGAATCAACAGGAGATCTCCCAATGGCGCGAATCCAAAACTTCTGTACAATACTGAATGTGATTCGTAGGGATGTCTATATGCGTAATGTATGAATGTATGAAACATTTGCTAGGCGAAAACCATACTACTTCTTGCTTGCTTACAACATCAAGTCTCTACTCTATGCTAGAGACACTGGGATCAAGGTTTTACTTAATTAAAAATTCATCTTACTTCACTGATATGGAGTTCCAAATCTATGATCTTGTCTTCCTACATAGGCTACAAACTAGTGACATGGAATCGGTTTACTTTGTAATTGTTCATGAATGTGCGCATTCATTCTAATTTTTAAATATTGACTTATGTGTGAATCAATCAAAAATCCATCAACGCCCCTGAGACATGCACAGGTGACGAAGATGACATTGACACTTATTATAACCTACTCACTCAATCTACAATTCCACTACATTGTCACTTCTGGCATCATCAGTCCATCACTGCATTGTCATCATTTTGGAATTCTGCAACTTATTGAACCATTGCAAAAAAGAGAATGATACCTACAGTGCCAGTTGTCGAGGGTTTGTGAAACTTGATCGACTTTAATCTTCTGCACCAGCATCACCCGAAGTTATAGTTTCCTACTCTTCTCACCTTCAATCCACTACTTCATTCACGTCTGCGAAAACGAGAAAGACCACGGTTGATGGAGGTCATCACAAACATCAAATCCAGAATTCGTGCTTCTCGCCTAAATTTGATAAGGGTGCTATGTTCCTACATTTTGGATTCTCTGAGCACTCTTAATGGTCGTGCATGACTGTCTGTAGGTCGAATTTGAAATTGCAGTCTTCTCTTAGAATGTTGACTATAGTCTTGGAGGCTGTGCCAGCCTACTCGTATAAATGTCGCGATTGAGTTCATTAGTTCGTCGCATGTGTAGACTTGGATAACAGCTCAAATATCCAAAGCTCGACAATGTCCATGTGGGTCTTGAAGTCAAATCTTCCTCTAATTCTTCGAATGGCTTGCTTTCACTATATTGCTTTTGGTCCGTTAAGTCTCCCTCTACAACTTAGTACTCTTAGGTTTTGCATCTACCTATTACACTTTATTAACTTCATCTAACTATTATTGCATGCCATCTAGGAAAAGAGTTCATGCTATTTAAAGGACATCCACACACGTGTACTGCCTTGTTATGAAAAAGTCATATTCATAAACATTAAGTTGTCTAGAATACTGGTCCTTGGAATGCATGTTTTCAATTACTTTACTACACGTTTTCAGAGTTACTTAAGGGTCCACTACTTTAAAGGTTTAGGGTTTAGGGTTCATGGAAAAAGAAAAATAAGGAAACAAAAATTGGAATAGAGTCTAGGGTTTAAGGGTTTTAGAGTTCAGGGTTTAGGGTATAAGCATACATTCATTTTGGAGTATCTTGCGAAATTCTGTGGTGTCAAATTTAGGGTCATGATTTAATTCCTCAGGGGACATTTTCTTCAATCTATATTGTTGAAGATCTCTTTGTGCTGTAGATGCTTTTGAAGGTATATTCTTTTATTTTACTAGTATATTTGGAAAGTTCTAGTGCCGTTCTATAGATTGGAAGGATAGATTTGAGTTTCTGAAATCTTTCTTACAATATAAATTAAGTTGAATGTTTGGAAATGCATATTCATTATTTCATGTTCTCATTTATCACATTCTTTTGGTTTTTATTGATCGCATATTTATAGAGTAAATAATTGTATGTCATGACCAAATATATCATACCCTATCTACGTGTGTGCGATACTTCTATAGAATTGAGGGAGGGATGTTTGCTTGTTTTTTTAATCTATGATGGGAGAACTTTGGGAAACCTCTATGGTTTTCCTTCTAATGCTTATCACAATGTCTTGTTTTTTTAAATTTGTAGACCCTAAAGTTGATTGTAAATAAATGACCAATCATATAGTTAGTATTTCATATGATATATGTTTAGGTTAAGGGTAAAAAATGATGACTTCTCCAATTATGCTTAATTAGAAACATGGGCATTCAATGTCTGATATCTAATCATTGAAGCCTAATATACTTCAAGAATTTGTTTATGAGATATTTCAAATCAAAGCATATGAATTGTACATTCCAACAAGAAAGTAGTGTTTATGAATGGGATAAGTATTTAGGATGAATTAGCCACAAGACATTCCAAAAAACTATATTGAAACTTCTCTAATGTAAACTAAGTAATATACCCCAGTTGAAAACGTGCCCCCAAAAATATTATAAGTACTAATACAATGTTGTTAATCACCATTGGTCCTCTTTCCTTGATTTTAAAGAAATACGTAAGTTACATGTCCTTCAATGAGTTCTACAAGTTCAACAATCTCCTTTCAAATAGTTCATTGTTGCAAGTGTATGCAAAATACAAAAGTGAGTCACTCTTCAACAAAGTTTGTGTTCTAAATTAACCCTACCACCAACGATGCTAGCATGCAAGCTTAGAGCCATGAACTTATGAGCTTTGAGTGTGGAACTTGTGAGCCTAAAGCCCTCAAAACTTTTGGGGGGAATTTTTTGCACACCAATTTCTTTTGTTAACTTCTTTTTCCAATAGTAGAGAAGAAGTTTCTAATTATAGTGAATAATGGGACCTATGACTGTGTCACCTATAACTGTGAATTGTTCTAGACTTTTTAATTGTCTTCAGATTTTTTCATTGCTACAAGAAAAGAACTTCAAACTTTGTTGAGTTGTTCAAGCACTTAGTTCAATAAGTAGAACAGAAAAAATCCCAAACATTGCAAGTACACTAAACAAATGTCATTAAAATGGAGGAAGGAAAAAAATGGGGAATCAAAGAAAAAAAATGGGGAAAAAAAATTGGGTCCAAAAGAAAAAAATGGGTAAAGAAAAAGAATGGGGTCTGAAAGAAAAAAATGGGTAAAGAAAAAAAATGGGGAATTCCCAAAAAAAAAGGGAAATGGAAGAATTGGGGAAAGAAAAAAAATGGGGATTGAAACCCCAAAAACGGGAAAGGAAAAACATAATGAAAGTACAATTAAAAGAAATCCTAAGCAAATACGAAAATTAAGGAGCAAATAATGGAATTATTTTAAAAGGGTAACTATGAAGAAGTTTAAAAAATGGAAAAACATAGGGGTAGGAAATGAGTGGAAAAAAAATGACATATTCATAATTATATGCCTTACTCAAATAAAGATTAGGGTGGTAGATTTGAATGAGGTACAATTCATGTAAGTAACTAAGTTCTAATTTATTCCCACATTTCATATTTTTGTATTCCACCATCTACATTTTTTTTCCAATGTTTCTTTTTTTTGCCACCCACTACATAATTTTCCACCTACTTTTTTATGTTGAACCATCAGTCTATATTTGTTTCCCACCCTATTATTTTTCCCCTGACCCATATTAGTTTTACCCCCTTGCATTTTTCCACCATTTTTTTCAACTATAACTTTATGTAGTTTTAGGGCTTCTTCATTACTTCTCTTCAATTCTAGAATGATTTTGGATAGTACTTCTTCTATTATTTTGTTTCTTTAGAGTTTAGGGTCATGTGAAGTTGGTACATCTTGTAAAAGTACATTTTTGGTGTTCATATGGCTTCCCTATAGAAGAAGTGATTTGGAAATTGATTAAACATATTAGTCATTTAGTGATGGTGTTTTGGTATAAGTGATTGTAATGTGTCATTTACAATTAGAGTGAATAGTATTAGCCACATATGACCTTAATTCATTGTAATAATTTTAATTTTCTTATAGTATCAAATTTATAGTAATAAGTACAATATATTTGGTGATGATGAATTCCAAGGGTTTAGGGTCACTTCCATCATTTTGGGCCTTCATCATACAATATGATGTTGAACTTGCATCACAAATTAATTTCAAATATGTATGTATATCTTTTTGATTTAGGATAATTAATATTTGATTTATGGACCTCATGTACTTTGGTAATGATGTTTTGTATCATTCTTTGAGGTCCTAAAATGTAATAGCATTTTATGTAGAAGTTTAGGGTACATAAATGGGTTTATTTTTATAGGTCATTGTCCAAGAATTCAATCACCCTAAACAAATTATATGTAGATCACTCTAAGAGTCTTATTTTGAAATTTGTGAGAGTCACTTGATTATGTAATGACTTGTATATCAAGTCTTTGTGAGGTTGAATTACCAATAGTTGAGCTTTGAAAATGGACAAAAATGAAATACATGAAAATTATGGAAAAATGAGAGCAAGGCCTTTGTGCATAGAAATATAATGCTTGTGTACATTTTTGAAGTTGAATGCAGAGAATCATCATAATTTGGGCCACAATCGGCTAACCTTGCTCCTACTTGTTGCACAAGTGAGTACTTCATCTTATGAGTACTTAAATTTTTTTGATCATTTTATGTGGTAGTGTCTAGTAATTTCAAACCTTTGACCAATTATTCCTCCATAACTAAGGAAATGATGAATGAATATGGAATTCTAAGCAAATTAATCCCCCCTCCTAAATGTAAGCAAGGGATCACTGACTAATGACCCCCTTACTAATTGCAAGGAAGGGGTAACAAATTAATCCCCCCCCACTCATTCTTACCATGGGTGAAGTCATCACAACTTGTCTAGTGGAGGTCTAGTCATCCTAACGGACAATCACTCTACCTTCCCAGTCGGTGGCGCCATGAGTGTAGGGCTCCACGTCGATTTTGCACTCCAATGCAATTTGTTTTTCTCCCGCTGGAGTTGGTGGCTAAGGTCTCCTCTCTCTTGCAGGTCTTTTGTTTTGGTCTCCATCTTCCTCATGTTCTTCCTCCCATTCCTCTCTTTCCTACACTCCCGTGTGTGTATTATAGTTGTGCATTTCAACGATGAGAGTCATTTTCGTTGTGCATTTCAAAGATGGGAGTCATTTTCGTTGTGCATTTCAATGTCTTTGGTAGCTCCTGTTGTACGTCCATGTAGTCTACGGAGAGTTGGACACTTGAGTCGCAGCGCCTTTGACAGTTGCAGTCGTTTGCGCCTTCATCTCGAGAATTGGAGTTGCGTCGCGACTTGGATCTAGGATACTTGGAGGCACCTTCATCAAGAAGAAGTTGGAGTGGAGATGCGCAATCACTATAAGTTCGGATTTCTTGTTTTCGTTTCTAGCTTACGTTGCAACAATGACTATGTTTTTTGTCTGCATTCAGGGAGTTCAAAGTAGGGTGAGGTCCTCTGGAGTAATAACCGTGTATGGAAGGAATTAAGGCATAGTCTTGAAATGCATTCAATCACAGAAGGGAAATAATTATAAATTGGATGTGTTTGCTCTTTTGGTCCTGCTTCATTGTTGTTAAGTAGTCATGAATACTAGGTTGCATTGTCTTCAATTGCACTAGTCTTGCTTGAACAACAAATAGTGCTATGATAGTGTTGTCTTGTTGATTGTAGGAAGAGAAGTTAGTTCTATTGAGCGATTGTATTTTGCTCTAGCATTAGAGATTGAAAGAGAAGATCAATTTTGGGCTAGTAGACGATGCAAGGCCAATATGTGAGAGATCTCCTTGTAGTTTCAATCTATCAAGTGCGAATTTGTCTCCCTCCAATTTCATTCCATTCAAGTGTAAGTTGCTATCATTTAGTATATATGAATTTTGAATAGAAGAGTACAATTGTTTTCGTTGGAGTTAGTATGCGCATTGTATTGGTTAACTATAATTCCGTAGGTTCTTCATAACTTACTGTGCAATGAAATGGATTTGTACTCTCTAGGATTCTTTATTTCACTTTGAAATTTGATTCTAGGGGAAGAGAGTGTCGGCCATCTGCACCAAATTTGGAGTGGGAACGGGAAGAGTGCATAGTAATGTCAACATCCTTACCACCACGACATCCAAAAAACCAAATGATTGGACCAACTTGTAAGTTCTTGCCTTCGTCGCAGTATTTGTAATATGTATTGGCTAGGAAATGGCTCCAAGATTTCCTTTCTAGTATGATCCATTAGTTGGACAATCGCATTAAAACAAAGCTCATATAGTAGTTCGGAGTTGGTTTGTTGTGGATTAGGCAGAAAAGTGCACGCCTGCATGCCGTTTGCAATGCCTTGGAATATTGAATCATAATGTCCCTAGTAATGCAGTCCAATTCAAAATAGTCAATTTTCCCCTAAATCCTTTCATCGGGAGAACTCCCGATGAAAGTGGACTAGGAAAATGCAGTACATTGTCATTGCAAGATCACTTCATCAAGAAATAACCCTAAACCCTAATTATGAAACTGGTATTATAACTGCCGCCAACAACTATTTGGCAAGTAAACCATCGGGAGATCTCCCGATAAAAACAAAAGTAAGACTAAGTGATGGAATTCACTAAACTTGAATATTATCGGGAGATCTCTCAATAGATTGCAAGTGGACTTCTCTCATGAGAAAAAATATGCCGAAAAACAAGTGAATAAAGTTTTGAAAGTAGAGCAACTAAAAAAAACATCGGGACATCTCTTGATGGAAAACACTACAACTAGAGAGACTCTTTCCTCGGCACACAAGAACCCCAAAAATTACGAAACGAATTTAGGGTCATGATTACCCTTCAAGTCTAGACCGATACATCGGGAGATCTTTCAATGCCACTTTGATTTATTAGGGATGTAAATGCAGCGGGAGATCTCCCGATACCTTCCTTTAATTGGATAGCTTGATGCAATTTCACGTAGAATAGATTCCTGAATAGAATTACCAATAGCCAAGTATCGGGAAAATATAGAGGATCATCGGGAGATCTCCCGATACAAAAGGTGTTGAGTTTACACTCGATTCCTCGTGATCCACCAGGAGATCTCCTAATGAAATTATGATTATCACAGATGGTTTGAATAATTCTTGACATGTTTTTTGAGTGAATGAAGGACAGAGATGAGAAATTAAGAAACAATGCCTACAACAATAAACTGATGAGTTCAAGAAATGTAGAGCTAGTGAAGAAAAAAGAGACAATCAATCTAACATATTTCTATCTTATTGCACAAAGTGGATATCAAAAAGGAACTCCCAGCGAGCCTTTCACCTATAAAATTGTTCAAGTTTTGCAATAGCTGGGTGCATTCGTATTGGTATTATGGCGATAACTTTCTAGGAGCAATGTTCCAATGCAACCAGAAAGTCTCAACATGGGACTTTGAGTGGATTGAGAAGTAAGAGGGAACAATCATCATATGTCCGAAGCTTACCTTCAGTGACAAAGGTCACATGACAAAGGGATTAGCTGTTTTAGAACTACAAGGTCTGGATAATGCTACAGTCCTCGTCATTATCGAAGAAATGGTTCCCAAGACTAATGAGTGAAGGAAATATGGTTTGATCCTAAACTAGGCCAACATGTGCGAGACTATTATGTGGAAGGGGATTTTAGAGAAACTAGACGGAACCCACTTCTAGACTCCTTAAGAGATGAAGAATGAGTGGGACATTCTGGACAAGACCAAGCAACAACCAAAGCCGGCTATTGCACCCACACCTCCAAAGCCATCTCCCAGTAAGAAGGGAAAGAAGCGCAAAGCCATTGTCAAAGGACGAGGAGATGAAGTGGTGGAGGATCCCATGGGCAAGGGCAAGGGAAAAAAGAAGACCAAGGCTGTAAAGCTCACATTGCATCATGCCGTGAACATGACGAACGCTGAGGTCAGGAAGCTCGAGCTTGATGAGATTAAAGAAATAAACAAGCTGTACAACCAAGTATTTAGGCCAATGTATAAATGGGAGAAGAAGCCACTTGCCAATGCAAAAGGTGAACTCTTGTGAAGGTTCTTGCACTACAAGAACCTTCACAAGGCTCCTCTTGGCGTACTAGTGTACAGAGGAATTGAGCCCCAATGCCTCAAGGGAATCAAGAATCGAATTCTCGTTGATGCCGACTATCATTTTGAGAAATGATACATTACTGTCCTAGCTCTAAAGAGAGGACCATACAAGATGGACAATGTCGTGGAATTTTGGGATTTGTGTTCGAAGAAAGAAAGTCTGACTGCCAAATCCCATTACTGTATTATTGGTGGTCAGCACACAATGCAAGTGCACCAGGAGTTGGTTGAGTCACAACATATCTTCGAAGCTGATAAACAGTTGGCCTCAACGTTCAACATAATTCTCATATAGGAACCATACTCCACCAAGAAGAATGATATCATGCATCTCTCCAAGGCGTTGAACTAGAACATTGCTGAAGAACAAAAGGAGCAGAGTTTTTCTAAGCAACTTGTGCACGCTTGAATGAAGTGGAAGAATATGGGCAGCCCAATGCTAGCGTCCGGAGGTTAAACGCACTCCGCAGAGTACAATGTAAGCGTGACTCATGAAATGTCGAATAATTGTACTTTCTTTTTTTGTTGCCTATGCTTAGCCATTGGGAGATCTCTAGATGCCTCCGGATTTCTAGTCCTCTTTGATGAAGTTGGGATTCCTCTCATTGGTCGCAATGCGGGCTTGTACTAGACAATCAACGGGAGATCTCCTGATAGATTCGGGACAACGCTTTCCATGACGCTAATGGGAGATAGAGCACTGGTTACTCCCTAAACCCCAAAAGTGAGAACCAACGAGAGTGTCGTACGCGTAGCGGGCGGTAAATACCATTTACAACACCAAAACGTGTAAACAACCTCAAAATATTGTCCCAGGGGATTCTAGACTATTGCTGCAAGCCTAAATTATCCGGTCTACTGACTTAAGCACTCTCTTTTCGGAATCAAATCTGGATTCCAATCCGGATCCACTCTTTTTCTGAATTTCGGATCCGTCACTTCACACACACACATCGGTTTTTGGTACCTCTGTTTTATCCTCAAAGGGTCTGCCTTTGATTGTATAGAGGGGTAGGGACTCACCACTTGTATTCTTCAAACTCTCTTCTCTCTCAACACTACAACACACTTAGACCAACTGTTGCATTAAATCAAACCGGAAACACTCTCACAACTTTCCGAATGGCCAATCCGGAAGGTAGGTCACATAGAGCCGCCTCTAGACTTTTCCACTACAATGACAGACCAACAGAACCGGAACTGATATAGGGATTGTAAGCCGTTTGCTAAACTGATCCTAAAGTTTGGCTGACCTTCCGGTAAGTGGTATGGGGATTTCTTCCACTAGCAGTTGCTTATCTTTGCATAGAACCCTCCTTGGTATTCTAGACCTACACCCACACCACTCCTAATCGGATTCCCGTTCTAGGAGTTTAAAGACACATGCTCAAGACCAAAATCACTAGTCTAGACTATGTCACAAACGTTCCTCACAAATCAGATCCAAGTCCCCTCAGATCCGGATTCCTCCTTTCTTCCTCGTCTCTTATACTTCCACACACTCACAAGACAACACCGGAAAGATGGATATATGATAGTTCAATTCTTGAGGGTCCATTTGATGGCTTAGATTAAAGAAAGGATGACAAAATATAAACTATAATGCTAGGATGGAATGAGAGGCAACAAACCTGCCCCTCACTTAAAAACACAAAACAATCAAAGCCAAAAAGGCCAAAAAAAGGCACCCGGAAATCTAGGTGACCACTCACAAACTTCCTGAGAAACCCGGAAAAGTCAAATCCTACAAATCCGGAACCTGGTCCCACATTTGGAAATCCGGATTCAATTCAAAACTCAAATTCTAACTACCTAAAATCCTAACTACTTCGCCTTTCGAGCCTTCTTCTAGCTGCTCTTGCCTTGACTTGTTGATGCCCTCGGGGATGACTGCGGAGTTGCTTTTGGAGTTGCCTTCACTCGTGTCATCCTCAACACTGCTCGGGTTTGCATCTTCTGGATTTTCGTAGGAGAGTATTCGCCTTCTTCCTCTGCTTCATCTTCCAATCCAGTTTGGTACTCCTCTTCCTCAGATTTCTCAATCTAAGTGATCTCCCTTTCATCTTCCTCGCTTGAAGATGTCTCATCTAATATGATGGGGTCCATCTCCTTCCTTGGTTGCTACTACTGTAGCATGTGCTCGAATCCTTCCGGATGGATCCGGGCTGGATTCAACAGTCCTCCGATTCGCTTTGTCAATTCACCCAGGGTCAGGGTGCGAGGTGTCTGAAGTGGCTCCTTCTCCGGAAGGTGGAATACTGGGACAGGTGGCGAAACCATAATCTCCGGCGGTGCTAACTCTTGTGTCGCTTCCGACTGCTTATTTGGTTTGCGCACTGTCTTCCCACTTCCCTGGATTGTCTTCTCGAGTTGCATGGAGAAGGGTTCCGTCGAATGCTGGAGTGTTTTCCGCGGGGCTTTTGGTCTAGATGGTAGTGGCATCGAGGATGTTAGCTTCATTGGAGTTTCCGTGTCGAAGTGGATCTCCGGAAAGCTGGAGAAGTCCATGACACGGTTAGGGTCAATCCGTCGGAGGAGCTGCTGCATCTCCTTCAAAGTAGACTCTATCCTCGAGGAGAAGTCTACCAGGATCCGGATCACCTTAGATTCGATAAGGTGCCCTTCCTCTGCGAGTCAGTTCTGCACAAGAGCCACCTTCATCATAAGGTCTGCCGGCTTGTCTACTAACTTGGATAGGTTCTTTACTAGTTGTAGGGCTTCCTTCTCCCTTTGCTTCGCTGCGGCCATCTCTCCTTGAGCCCAGCTTAGTCTAGCTTAAAGGTCTGCCTTCTCCTTCTCTAGGCCTTCAATCTGCTTTTCCTTCTTCTCTAGCGCTTTTGGATTCGGAAGTTTCTTCAATGCATCAAGGATATCTTCTAGTTCCGTCTTCAACTCCCGGCTGGTCCTCCTTAGTAGATCCACCAAGTTCTCGTGGTACTCTTGTGCTTGTAGTACCTAGTCGAACTCGGTCTTGAAGAATTTGGATATGCCACCTTCTTCTTCCTCTGAAATCTTCTGTTGAGTCGGATGCTTCCCCCGGGACGTCGGATTAGTGGACTTCCGTCGCCTTTGATCCAAGAGTTGTTCTTCCTCTTCTCGATCCTCTTCCTCCTCTATTCGTAGCTGCTCTACCTCTACTTCTTCTATGAAGTCGTATTGGAGGATGGTAGATCTGGTATTGTACTCTACCATTTCTGCATCACTTAGAAGCTTTGCGTAGTCATAGAGGTGGAATAGGTAAGGACCAATGGGCTGGTCTTAGCTTTCCCTACGTTGGCGACAAGCTTGGAGACTATTGTTCCAATTACCTTGCCCCAATTGACTGGCCTACCTTCCATAGCACCAAAGATGGTGTTTGCTACCGTAACCGTAACCCAGGTAGGCTTTTCCGGATAGAGGATGGGGATGAGGAACTCTAGGACATGCCTCTGTCTTGCATCTAGGTAGTCACTAATGGCATACCCTTCCTTGAAATGGGCTGCATTTTTAAACTTCCCTACTATAAACTTGTCTGTTCAGGAAGCTAAACCGGATCCCTTTTTGGGAAATCCGTAAACCTTGGCCTAGACCTCGTCAGTCCAGGTTGCGGGTCTCCCCCTCACTATCAACTTGTACTAATTCGAAGCACCTACAATCAGCTTTTGAATCATCCAGTCGTTCTTTATGGTCCATAGCCTCAAGAACAGATCGATACACCCTATCTCACTCAGATCATCCTCCAGCTGTGACCGCTCTCTCAACCTTTCTGGAATGGTTGGACAAACCATCCGTCCTGTCACCAACGGTTTCCAGATATCCCCTCCACCATTGCAAACTAAAGACTTAGACCGAGATCTGGACAGTCAGTAGCTCCTGAAGCATCTACTAACTCACCACTCTTTCTCTCAACTATATATGCACAAAACAATTGTGGAAGAAAGAGGAAGAACAAATGAGAGTGGCAGGGTTAAGTACTCGTTATCTTACCGACTATTCCTGAAGCGGACCGTTTATCCGTAACAGATCCCTATTTTTTCTAGGCTAGAAGTCTAGACCGTAGGTTGTCACTATTCGGGTTTCCAGAATCCGGTTCCATCCTAGATCCCGTTACGGACTATTTGGGGCATCCTCTTAGTTTTGATGAGATGTTTAGGCTAAGAGGGTTCTAATCCTTTTTGCCTGTTAGAAATTTTGAAAAATTCTATATAATTATACACTCTTAAATACTAACTTGGTGAATTCTAGGATTACAGCTTGCGACAGAGAGATCTCTTGATGTTGTTTAGATTTACGTACTCTATAGGTTTTCCAAGACGTCGATTGTTAATAGTTGCAATATTCATTTGCACGATTTCTATTTGGTGATGTCTGCAATTTTCATTGGATTCAAGAATCCTGACCCGGACTTGAGAATTCCTCTTTTCTTTGTGGAGAATGATGAAGATGTGCAATGGTGGATCTAGATTGATAGAGATTTCCTCATGTCAAAGCATCCTAATGGGAATGGTCCCAAATCAAAGGGCAGAAGGAAACCGCTAAACTATAGCAACTACAAGCCCTTGTATGGACTCCGCAACGAGGACATCAACTATTTGGCAGAGTAGGTGGAGAACGAATTGGTGTGCATGAAGAAAACAATACTCAATGTGGACGATCTTGGGTAGCCATTGATGCCTCTCATTCTTGCAGCAACTTGAGAGAAGAAGGTCAGGGCCATGAAGAATGAGCTCATGTGCCATTATAGGCATCATCCTCTTTTGAGTAAGAAGCTGGACTACATTCCATACACTGCCAAACAATGGGATGAGTTTGCGGCGGAGAAGAAAATGACCTAGGAATAGGTTGAATGGTGGGTGGATAAAAACATGGCAACGAAACTTGGAAAGGTATGGTTGGAAGGGCGAACGAGGGTGCTCAACAAAACATATGACCCCGACGAGTGCCCAGATTCAGTAAAAAAGATGTGGGAGTCGTTCATGAACGACCATGTAGAAGAAATAAACGAGGCCGCCATGTCCCAGGATTTTGCAAATGAATACCTCTGCAAAGTCATGGACAAAAAGAATTGGGACATTACGAAGATTCTTATGGACGCCTCTGTGAAAGCATGGCGTGGTGAAGGAAAAACCCACATGTATTTTTCGTTTCTCTTTAAGGTCACATTTGCTAGAGCGCTTGCAAAATACCTCAAGCACCACAAGTTGAAGCGCCTATTTAATGCCCTCGAATACAAGGACGCCAATCGACAGATTGTGAGAGCATGAGCTCCAATGGTTCTTATTACAGATGCCAATGGATTTCACAACTTCCTTACACATTTAAATAAGCGTCGTTACGAGTGTAAGGCTTGAATTTGGGACTAGCATGTGATTAATTACATTTCAAATGTGGAGGACGGCTTTTCCCATCCCATTGTCGATGCGAATTACAATGTGTTCCTTGTTTTCCTCTTCGCCCACAACCAAATCTAGGGCTCAACGAGTAGCTTCAAGAGCTTCTTTCCAAGCAGATAAGAAATTCTAGCCGTGTATTTGTCCAGGGACATGGAGGAAGTCAGTACTTTGTATAGGCACCCTATTATGCTATGGTTCTCTATCTCTGTGGTGCATGAAATTTTTTCTGGCCACATCTATGAGAATATGGTTATCGTAAATGTGAACGGTGGTCCAGAGTTTACGTTTCTTGAACTGGTAAGACCTCATTTGTATTCTTTTTGCATGATGTTGTATTCTTTAGACTCTTGGCAGTACACTAACTTGTGCTTCTTCACATCTAACAAGCTATGGTGAATAAGTTACTCAAAGTCGTTGATGACTCCAAGACACAATTGAAAGCATTGTTGGTCGTGAGGCAAATTTGGGATGAGTTGCACATGCAACAAGATGAGGAAATGAAAGAGGATGAAGAAGATCCCACAGCGGAGCAATTTGTAGGCTATGGAGATGAAATAGAGGAAGGTCCTTCAGAACCTCCACCAACATAGAAAGACAAAGAGGTTGTGGATGTTTCTGATGAAGATGACGAAAGTAGCTCTTACAGTTCAGAGGAGACAGAGTCTGAATGCACACCCTCTACTACACTTGTCGTTCGAAAGGTTAGTCGCCAGAGGGAACCATCGAGAGATCTCCCAATGGCAATTCATCTATTTTCATTTTTTAGCGGGCTTAGTTAAGAAGATCTAATGAATTTTCGTCCTTCCAAGATAAGTCCACACAACCATTGCGACTTGGATGAGACTTGGAACTGTCATCTACGCCATCTACCTCACAAAAGAGGTTTGGAAAGCAGGCTATTGAGGAGAAGTTAGGTACGATGAAGGCGTACAAGATGTCACACACCAAACCACTCGAGAGGAAGTCAAGTCACCAGGTGGAGTTTAGGACCAAGTGAAGACTGGATATCCAGCTAAGTAATTCCAATAGTGCCTTCCATGTACCCTGTGCTATAGTGCCACATCGAAAGAAGCCCAATCCCAACGTCTCCTCCCGTGCGTCGACTAGGGCTAAGGATGCCACGACAGGGACTTCGGAAGCTAGCAAGGCAACAACTATTCTTCTTACCTATTTAGAGGAACATGTTGTTGTTCCAATTCCGGAGCTTGCGATTGAGCGAGTGGTGTAGGTGCTTATCACACCTCCTTGCATTGATGCGCATTGTCTACATGATGAACTTCCGCGAGAAGAGACCCGCAACGATGCAATGGGAGATCTCTTGATGCCTACTGATCGAGATGTTACTCCCAGTTGTGAAGAGGCAGAGAAAATTCAGATGCAAGGGGATGCATTGGCAGATCTCTTGATGGATCTTGATCGAGACGTTACTCCCGATCGACAAAAGAGAAAGGAGGCGCAAATGGGGGTGGGAGCATCAAAAGATCTCCAGATGGCCAATGACCCATATGACATTCGCGATCTTGAAGGGACAAAGAAGGCGCAAGCAGTGGGGGTTGTAGCAGGAGATCTCCCGATGGATCCTAACCAAGATGTTACTCCTGATTGAGAAGAGAGAGAGGAGGCATAGGTAGGGGTTGATGCATTGGTAGATCACTGGATGGCTAATGACCCATATGACATTCGTGATCTGGAAGGGAAAAAAAAGGTACAAGCGGGGGGGGGGGGGTTGCAACGGGAGATCTCCCGATGCATAAAGTTCAAGATTTGAGTTCTAATCCCCTAGTGACATCAACAATTAAGTTGGATGGAGGTGCATCGGGAGATCTCCCGGTGTCTCAAGTTGAAGGTGGAACATCCGATGCAGAAATGGTTGCCAACATTTTGGAGGATACTCTATTAGATTTGAGGCAAAGGAGTCCGGAGGTTGACACAGTGAAGGTGAATCTATTCATAGCTATTCCACAAGCTAGAATAACTTACACAGAGAGACTCTCCATAAGGAATAGGTTTAAGGATCTTGTTGATTTGTCAAGTCACCATGTACATGTTACCCACGATTCCATGAGTAAATCTTCTCATGACATTTAGGCTGCGTGAGAGGCCACTAGTTTTATTTATCAAAGCATTGTTGATATTGCCTTTGATTGTATATCGTAGGCAGCAAAGGAGGAGATCTTCAAATTTGGGGCTACTTTGCCTTCTAAGGTTTATGAAGCAGAAGTGAATCGGACTAGAGAGGACAACACCAAAGGTGCTTGAGGTGACATCTTGCATATCTTGAGGGATTTGATTTCAATTCAATACCGATGTCAGTGGACTTATGTCTAACTTTGCTATGGTATTCTATATTGTAGATTGTCTTGGTCCTTCGATGACGGAACCAGGGACACCCAAAAAGGTACCTCACTGAAACTATATAGTGATTTTGGACTTGAATGGAGTTCTCCTTCACAAGTCATATTTCCATAATAAACTTCATGTTGAGTGTTGATTGGATGTCATGACCTTCCTTAATTGGTTGTATGGAAAAGCAAAAGTTGCATTCTAGAATAGTGTAACTCCCCAAAACATGAATGACTTGTTAGACATTGTCCTTGCAAATGCTTCCTTTAGTCGTGGGGATGTAATTTGTCTAGCTCAAGAGGTGTGCACGAAGACCAAGTAGAGGGCCCCAAGTGCATTGCATAAGCCAATCTTTCTAAAGGATCTTACGATTTTTGCACGGGTTGATGTTTTATCAACATTAGAGAACATTCTGCTAATTGATAGTAGTCTAGTAAAGAATGTCATGAATGATGCGCACAATGTTGTTTTTCTTGAGTCCTTTTGCAGTGATTCCAATGACAACTACCTTCATATGTAGTTGATCCCTTAGCTTGACGGTCTTTTTAAGTCAAATGAGAAGGTGCTAGTGTATGTGAAGAATAACCCGCTTTTTGGTGGACAGTAGTGTCGTGAGATGGAAACTCGAAATCCATCGGGTTAGTATAAAATAAGTTTATAATATTATAGAATTTTTCAAAATTTCCAATAGGTAAACAGAATTAGAATCCTCTTAGCCTAAACATCGCATTAAGGCTGAGAGGATGATCCAGGTGCTTCGTAAAGGGATCTAAGATGGATTCGGATTCCAGAAAACCGGATAGCAACAACCTATGGCTTAGAGTTCCGGTCTAGGAATCTAGGGAACCGTTGTAGGTAAACGGTCTGCTATTGGGAACGGTCCGCTATTGGGAACGGTCCGTAGGATGACAGGTACTTAATCCCGCCACTCTCATTTCTCCTCCCTCTTTTTTCTATAGTGGTTTTGCGCTCGTAAAGTTGAGTGAAAGAGTGGTGAGTTAGTGATCGTTTCAGCAGTTCATCTAGTTCCAGTTCTCAATGGCGGAGGGAGATATCCGGAAACCCTTAGTTACTCTATGAATGGTCTGTCCAACCATTCCAAAAAGGCTAAGAGACTAGTCATAGATAGAAGACGACCTAAGTACAATAGGGTATGTTGGTCTGTTTCTTAGGCCATGGACTGTAAAGAATGATCGGATGATTCAAGAACTTGTCATAGGAGCTCCGAATCAATATGAGCTGATAATGAGAGGATGACCCGGAACCTAGATAGATGAGGTTTGGGCAAAGGTATACATGTTCCCTAGGAAGGGATCTGGATTAGCCTCCCGAATGAATAAGTTCGCAGTAGGGAAGTTTAGGAATGCAGCCCATTCTAAAGAAGGGTATGCCATTAATGACTGTCTAGATGGGAGGCAGAAGCAAGTCTTAGAGTTTCTTATTCCAATCTTGTTTTCAGAAAAGCTTACCTAGGTTACGTTTACGGTAGCCAACACCATTTTTGGTGCAATGGAGGATAGATCAGTCAACTGGGGGAAAGTCATTGGAGTAGTAATCTCCAAGCTTGCTGCCAATGTATGGAAGGCAAAGACTAGCCCAATTAGTACTTACCTATTCCACCTCTACCACTATGCAAAACTTTTGAGTGATGCAGAAATGGTAGAGTACAACACCAGATCCACAATCCTGCATTACAGCCTCACAAATGAAATGGAGGCAAAGGAGCTGGCATTTGAAGAAAAGGAAGAGGAGGAAGAGGAGGAGAAGCTCATAGATCAAAGACAAAGGAAATCTACCGATTTGGCATCACGCGCGAAACTCTTTGTTCCGGAGAAGGTTCCGAAAAAGCCAGAGGAAGACATTTCCACGTTCTTCAAAATTGGATTCGACTGGGTGCTGCAGTTATAGGAGTACTACAAGACCTTAGTAGACCTTCTCAGAAGGATCAGCAAGGAGTTGAAGGTCAAGCCAGATGAGATACTCGACGCTGTGAAGAAACTTCCGAATTCGGAAGAGTTGGGACAGAAGGAGAAGTAGATCGAGAATCTAGTGAAGGAAAAGACTGACCTTCAAGCTAGGTTGAGTTGGGCAAAAGGAGAGTTAGCCACAGCGAAGCAGAGGGAGAAGGAAGCTCTGCAGCTTGTCAAGAACCTATCCGGTCTAGTGGATAGACCCGTGGAGCTTATTGTCAAGGCCTCCCTCGTCCAGAATTGGCTAATGCAGGAAGCACATCTGACCGAATCCAAGGTAGTCCACATCTTGGTCGACTTCTCATCAAGGATGGATTCCGTGCTGAAGGAGATGCACCAACTGTTGGGGCCGATAGATCCAGACCGTGGCATGGATTTTTCCCACTTTCTGGAAATCCACTTTGACACGGAAACTCCAGTGAAATTAACGACATCACTACCACTTCCAGCCAGACCGGAAGTCCCTAGGGAGACTCTCTAGCATTCAATCGAGCCCTTCTCAACTCAATTGGAGAAGACCATTCGGGGGAGCGTGAAGACAGTTTGGGAGTTAGCCAAGCAGCCAGACATAGCACGAGAGTTGGCACCACTGGAAGTTACCATATCACCACCAATTCCAACGATCTGTCTTCGTGAGAAGGAAACCCTTCAGACACCTAGGTTGCTTATCCGGAGTGACCTAGTAGACTGGATTGGAGGACTAATGAATTGGACCCGGATTCATTCAGAAAGATTTGAGCACATGCAACAACCTCAACCAAGGCAGGAGAGGACCACCATCGTGTTGGATGAGACTTCTCCACGAGAAGAAGACGAGACAGAGGTCACTTAGATTTAGAAATCTGAAGAAGAGGAGTACCAAATCGGATTAGAGGAGGAAGAAGAGGAGGAGGACATGGAAGAGGAAGGCTCACTCTTGGAAATCTGAAAGATCTAGACCCGGGCAACGTTGAGGATGACTCTAGTGAAGGCGACTCTGAAAGAAACTTCAAGGGCATCCATCCAAGCACCAACAAGGCAAGGCAAGAGCAGTCAAAAGAAGGTGCGAAAGACGAAGTAGTTAGGATTGCAGTTAGTTAGGATTTGAATTTTGAATCTGATCGAGGTTTCCAAGCATGGACCCAAGTTCTGGATTTTTAGGATCTAACTTTCCAGGTTTCTCGGGAGGCCTATGATTGGTCACCTAGATCTCCAAGTGGCTTTTTGCCTTTGGGTTTTTGAGTTTTTAAGGGAGGGCAAGCTTGTTGACCTCTCATTCCATCCTAGTGCATATAGTTGGTATTTTATCATCCTTTCTTTAATTTGAGCCACCAAGTGGACATTCGGGAATTGTTTTGTCGTATATCTAGCTTTCCTGTATTTGTTTGTGAGAGCATTGAAGTGTAAGAGAGAGAGGAGGAGGAAAGGAGGAATTTGAATAAGAGGTGACTAGATCTAATTTGGGAAGGAACGTTTGTGACATAGTTTAGACTTGTGAATACAGTCTTGTGCGCGATGCCTTTAAAACACTGGAACAGAAATCTAGCAAAGAGTGGCATGGGTGCAAGTTCGGAATACCAGGGAGGGTTCCGTGTAGAGATAACCAACTGCCAACGAGAAAATCCCCGTCCTATTCTCCTTGGAAGGTTTGCCAAACCCTAGGATCAATCTAGTGAATGACTAACAATCCCCCATTGGTTCTGATTTTTGTTGATCTGTCGTTGTAGTAGAGAAGACTAGTTACGGCTTTGAGTGACCTGCCTTCCGGATTGGCCATCCGGGAAATTGTGAGAATGTTTCTTGATTTGATCTAGTGCAACATTTGGTCTAAGTGTGTTTTGTATAGTTTAAAGAGAGAAGAGAGTGTGAGGAATACGAGTGGTGAGTCCCTACCCCTCTACAAGATCAAAGGCGGACCCTTTAAGGGTAAAACAGAGGCAACAAAAACTAGTGTGTGCATGAGAAGAGACGGATCCGGATTCCGGAAAGGAGCGGATCTGGATTGGATTCCGAAAAGGTAGTAATCCGGAAAAGAGAGAAAAGAGGTGAAGAGAGAGCTTAAGTTGGTCATATGGATAATCTTGGCTTGCAGCAATAGTCTAGAATCCCCTGGGACGATATTTCGAGTCATTTTACGACATTTTGGTGTTGTAATGGTACTTACACTCCACTACGTGTATGACAAGCAAGGTGTCGAGCTGTTATCCAATGACAGCTTCGCAATCATTACCGAAATAGTGCGTTGATTCCCATTTTCCTCAAGCTTCATCAGGAGATCTCACGTTATTATAAATTCTGATGTAAAACATTCACACTATACATAGGCCTAAGTACATATTGATAATAAGATTGTAAATAATTGCATTTTCCATCTAGTGTGAATTGCATATTACTTGTTAAGAAATCTAAAGTAATTGCACTTTTACACTCATTGTGAATTGCATTTGTTTTTTTCTCCTTAGTTTTATGTTTTATTTCTATTCCATCTAGAGATTTTTTTTCGTACACATCATTCCTTAACTATTCTTCACATTTCTTCTACAAAAATACTTAGTTGGCAGATAGTTTCTGAAATATACTTGTAATTCGTAGTTTACCTCTACAACATTCCATTTGAGAAATGTTGAGTTTTCCCTATTTGCAACCAGTACCGGAAATGGTTCTCCCAAGTTCTATCTATTCTTACTTCATGAGGAGATCTCCCATTGCTTATAGGTGTTGAAAAATGTGATTGTCCACTCTTACTTCATTGGTAGATCTCCCATTGTTAGAAGGTGCTGAGCAATGTGATTGTCTACTCTCATTTCATTAGGAGATCTCCCAGTGCTGACAGGTTCTTCGTGAACTGAGTATCCTCATGAGCTTCATCGGGAGATCTCCCGTTGTTTTGAGGTTTTCCTTATCTGATGAGTTTGGTGGACGTAGAAGGTGGTTCTTATTGTTCTTACATGTGCTTTATGCGTGGAAGGCGGTGTTTCGGATCTTCCTTAGAGAATCATCATACTTGCTAGTTTTTGTGGCTTTCTTAAACAATTGGTTGAAGATACTTACTATGGGTTGTATTCCTCTGTGAATGTTCTTGCCATGGCAACGCTTTCGCAGCGTCTTCTCCCATGGATTACTTTGAAGAGTTTCCACTATATTGTTGGTGTGGACAACCCTAAGAAGAATGACCCCTATCCAAATTGTAGTGAATTATTGAAGTTTATCTTAGGTAGACCTAGAGAGTGCAACATTCTTTGGAATCAAACTATAGTTCTACTTGAGTTAGATCCTCTTAAGTGGCCACATGCTTGTGTGGTAGGACCCTCCATACTTGCGAGGGATGATCTACATCCCTTGAGATGGGAGCATCCGTGCTATGGAGTAAAGGAGCTAATTGCTCAGACTTAAAACAGAGTATAGGTAGAACCTCCTTCAATGCATAGTGATTATGTAGTTAGTGTGGTTTATGCATTCAGAGAAGCCATAGGGCCACTTGTCATTTCATTTTGAATCATGCACCCCATGTCTTTTCATCTTGAATCATGGGCTTGGGCCACGGATTGTCTACAAACTCTTTGAATGCATATTATGTTCTAAGGGAAGTTGAACTAAAAGAGGTTCTACCTGTACTATGGACTAGTTCGGATTCTATAGGTCATGCCTTTAGTTCTTTTTAAAGGCAACTTCTATTATTTTCTACATCAATATGAATAAATTGTGGTGAATCCACCATACCTTTCAATTACTTTCCAGTTTCATTCATCCACACTAGAAGTTTGTATTTGCATTTGCCTTGTCACTTTCTATGTTCTCTTTTACTGTAAGAGGTTGAGTGTAGGGATCATGTCGGGAGATTTTTGGTTCCTAATTATGCGTGGAAATACTAACATGGGAAATGAGAGACCTAATAGTTCCAGTTGAATAATAACCATTGTTATTGGTTTCACGCCACACTTAGAATCCTTGTCTCTTGGATCTGCATTATATCAAGAAATCTCCCAATGATTCATCTCAATTACTATATACAATTCAATGTTCTAGGGTTGAATAATTGAATTGTTTTAGTTATAATGTTTCTTGTCCCCTTTTTGTGTATGAACATGGTCTACTTCATTCTTCTCTTCCCACTTGCATTGGAGTCTCCTAAACCACAAGAACTGGAGGTCTCCTGATGACTTCTCCCATTACATAGTCCAAAAGTCCTCCTAAAGTCCAAAAGTAGTTAAATATGGCATCAACACAATTTCTACATTTTTGGATAGAAAACTGCATTTTGCATCAAGTTGATTACATTGAAACTGACCCAATTTTCTTCTAGTGTTAGTTTCTATTTATGTATATTAATTTGTGCATAAAGTCCTAATATTGTAGACTATTCATGTAAACTTTGTTGGCAAGTTTTTCCTTGAAGTTCTAGGCTATGAACTAAGATGTTGCAATTGGGAAAAGAAGATTCAAATACTTGAAAATATTTTATTTAAAGCTAATGAAGGGTCATAACACATATTGTTGCATCCATCATGTTGAGATAGATGAACTGAGAATTGTCATTTACAATGTGAGGAAATTCTAGAAAGTTTGTAAATAGGATTCATTAAGTGAGTGTTCAACCTCATGTAACATTTTTTCTCGCTTAACTAAATTGTGGGAGAGCATTGTTTCTAATGGGAACATGGAAACTTGGAATGGATAGAATTAGGATAGAATAAAAATTTTATTTTTTTCAGTGAGGAAAATAGAATTAGAGTCAAATAGGCTTGAACTTTATAGTTAGTAAAATTGTTTTGGATTCCATAATTAAACCAAAGTCAAATCTAGAATTGATCTGGAATTGACCTAGAATCCAGAATTGACCTGAATAGGTAGAACCTGTAGCCTAGAGTTCCGGCCTATGAATCTAGGGTACTATTATAGGAATGGCCTTCTACCCTTTCTTAGCTCAGACCCATCTGAAAAGTTTCAAACACATGCTGTGGCACGCAAGATTCAAACCCAAGTAGTAGTCAAGATGACTCTCGTGAAAGTGGCTAGTAGGGTACCAATGATTTAGGGCAACAGTAGTTCAAAGAAGGCAAGGAAGGCCAAGCACTTAGGATGATTTTAGTTAGTTAGGATTTAGATTATTAGTTCTAGAATAGGTTTCCAAGCGTGGGCCTGGGTTCCGGATTTTTAGGGGCCACTTGCACTTTCCGGATTTCTCAAGAGGTCATTGTATGGACGCCCTAATTTTGGAGTGGCTTTTGCCCTTTTGGTTTTGGTTTTAAAAGGTGGGCAAGTTTGTTGCCCTCCCATTCCATCCTAGTGCTTTCAGTTGTTTATCTTGTTCTTTTTTTTTAATCTCAGACACCAAGTGGACATTCAGGATTCAATTGTGTGCATAGAGTTTTGTTGTTTGTTTGCATGAGTTTTGAGGTGTAAGAGGGAGTGAGAACAGAGAAATCCGGATCTTGGGTGACTAGACTAGATTGGGAGGGAACGTTTGTGATGAAGTTAGGCTTGTGAATGAGGACTTGCATGAGGTGCCTTTATATTACTAGAACGGCAATCTAGTAAGGAGTGTTGTGGATGTGGGTCTGGAATCCAACGTGATTTCGTGTAGAGATGAGCAACCACCAAAGGAAAAACCCTGCTCAGCCGGAAGGTCTGCCAACCATAGGGTCAGTCAAGCAAACAACAAACAATCCCTATCGGTTCTGGCTATCTTTGGTTTGTCATTGTAGTAGGAGGGATTGGAAATAGACCTAAGTGACCTACTTTCCGGATCTACTAGTTGGGAAGTTGTGAGGGTGTTCCCCTGTCTAATCCATAGCAACACTTTGTTATGGGAGTTTGTGTAGTTAGAGAGGAGAGTATGAGGAATATGAGTGGTGAGTCCTTACCCCTCTGGAAGATCAGAAGTGGACCCTTTGAGGGTAAAACAAAGGAATAGAAAACCAGTGTTTTGGAGAAGATGGAATTGGAATCCAGGAGAGGCTAGAACTGGATTGAAATCTAGATAGATAGGATTTCTGGAAAAGAGAGTAAGGAGTTAGATGGAGTGAATAAGGAGGAAATTTGGATAACTTAGCTTGTAATAACATACTAGAATCCCCTAGCACAATATTTCGAGTCATTTTACAACGTTTTGGTGTTGTAAGGGTACTTACGCCTAGACCATGCATATGACATTTTCCCTAAGGGAGAATTTGAAGAATGACACTAGTTAGAATGCCTTTGGTGGGAATGTTGCATCTATGGAGTTGATTGTAAGATGAAGTTTTGTGAGTATGAATTATAAGAATCAGATTTTGTTGATTGAAAGAGATTTTCATTAGAATAGACAATTTCTAAAAAAAAATATTAAAAAATTGACCTTCATTTATAGAAGAACAACCCTAGATGAGCTCATTAAATACTTTAAGCCAAAGCTACAATTCTTTGTATAGCATAATTTCATGGCTAGATGGCAAGACCAACAATTCAAAAATTGCTTGAGGTCGTTCCCATTGGATAGCATTATCTCAATAGTTGACTTTGCAGAGAACTATACGTTCAAGACAAAGTGCAAAGTATACATTGTTTTTTGTATTAGATTAGTATTTTGGTGCATATTTACATACGACACAACCTAGATGCCAACCCTTTTGATGAAGAAACTTAGTTGATAACAATGTCACACCATTTGTACATAATGGAAGATAAACAACATGATACTAAAATGGTCCAATGTTGCTTCAATTTGCATTTGAATTACTTGATGTAAAACATAGTTCCAAAATGCCATTTTGTGTGGAGTAACAGGTGTGCATCACAATTCAAGAGTAGGAAACAATGGTACTTTGTTTCAAAATATCCCTCAATGACACATGGTTGTAAAATGCTATGGTCTTGTTTTAGAAGTGCACATGGTAAAGGCTCCAATGATGGAGCAGGTGCTATTGTGAAAACATTTGTCCTTAAAGGACAATGGAATGCCCAAGATATTAAACTCATGTGTGCTACTAATGTGAAGTATCTTTAGGAGAATCTAATTTCAAGACTAGAATCTTCTTACATTGGTAGTAGAAGGCCTTTGAAGTGTGAGTTTTGGCATATTGAAGAGATTGAAGTCAAGTGTAACAAAGATAAAGTAGTGTGTGATACAATTTATGGTACCACAAGCTTGCATTCTATTTATGCATCAAACAAAACGAGTCTAACCCATCTTCTTGTGAAGAATTTGTCTTGTTTTTGTAGCCATTGTTTAGATGGAGATTGGGATTCTTGCCCAAACTTGTTGTGGACAAGGTGATGGTGTTTGCAACACTTGCAACCATTGAATGTGCAAATTGTGCAGGAAAAGATGCAAGCAAACTCGAACTTTGTAGACATGTAATTAAGATAAATCAAGGATGACCTAGCTGCTACACTAGAGATTAGGGATAATTTTTTTGTGAATAGAAAAGCAAATAATGAAGAAGTTGTAGACTTCTATATTATATGTTGTATACATGGCTTGCATGCTATTGCGGCTCTAATAACACCTTACAACTCCAAACAACTTTCATAATCCCTTCACAACTTTTAGGGCTCACCACACTTCAAATCCAATATCACTTATGCCCAAACTAACTAACACTGCACATGCCACACACCCACAATTTTAATCCACATTTTCAACCCAAACTATTAAGTCCCAGTCCCCGGAACTACTAGCACGCACACCACACATGACATTTAGCATGTCACTTGGTAACATGGGGCAAAACTTCCATCTTATTGTGCTAGGATTCAGAGTAGCACTATTCACCATGATCATATTCGTCTTTGGTTGTCACCCATTCCATTCTAGGCCCATTGTGTATTTGCTACTTTCACACCAAATCTAATTAGAACTCACAACTCGGGACATATCGCAAATGGCCTAACAAGGAGTAGAACTTCATCCAACTAGTGCCCTAGGACACCCATACAAGTGTCCCATGGAGCCTTGAAGCTTGTGGTGAAATTGCATTATCAACCATGGGTTATTAAGACTCATGAAGGCTTTGAAAGGGAGTGAGAAGTGAGACCAACCCCTCCTATAGTATTCTCTTTGGTATTTGATAGACCCTCCCTTGTAGATTGAAGGAATTCCCCAAATCCCCTAGGGTTTTAGAAGACCATCCATCTCCAACCGAAATCGCCAAGTTTTGACTTTGTTTGGACTCTTGAACTTCCAAACGGCATAACTTTGAGTTTAGAGCTCCAAATCCCACATGCGAGCCCATTTTAGATATTTAAGCAACCAATAGATGTCGATGGACTACTCGCTTGTCATGTATGGACAAGTTCTTACAAAGTTATGGCCCTCTAAAGATTCGAGTTCATCGAGAGCAACATCACACCTTCACCATAGCCCTTTTCTTGACAATAACTTTTCGCTCATATCTTAGAACCTCGTAATGCGTGGCATTCTAGCTTCCTTCCCTAGCCCTTAAATGTCCCAATGCCATTGGGACACCGTGAACTTTGAAAGGCTATAATTTCTAGCCTATTAGTCCAAATCAAGCGATCTTTGGGTAAGTAGAAGCCTCTTCTCAAGAGCTTCCCAAGCACTTATAACATGCTACCGCTCTCTTCTATTACAAGGTGCTATTGTGCCCTATTTGCTTGGGAGTCTTTTATTTCTTCCTTCTTAGACTACTGCAAGGCTTGAGAAGTCATCCCCAAAGTCTCCCTTGCTCATTAAGGCACTTTAGGCACTCCAAGGAGATATAGGCATGATACATGTAAAGGAAGTATTCATAGATGAGTGGAGAACATTCCTTAAGACTAGAGACATGGTTGTATTTGGAAAATATTATCAAAAATGGGGTCAAGATGATTGTTTGTCCTATGTAATATATCATGCTTCTCAGTGTATTAACCTACATTAAAAGCACGTAAGAGCTCTAGAGTTTCTTGTGAATCCTAAAAATTATTGTGCTAGTAGCAATTGTACAATTTACGAATTGCCCACAAAGCTAGAAGCTAGCATTTGTTTTATATGTGCCACTCTTGACCTTGATTAGAATATTTTGGTAAGCCATGGTTTGTTTTTTCATTCAATTTTGTTATATTCATTATGCTTGTTTCTTGCATGTAGGGGAATTGTTGTGAGTTACTATTTGTAAATCCTAATTTGTCACCGAGGATTCATTGTTTTCTTTATTTTGTATTTTGTTATTTTGAGTAGAATTTTATATTCAAAAAGCTCAAGAAAGAGTGTAGAACCAAAATAAGTGTGTTATATACCAATATAGTATTTGGTCTAGAATTAGAATATTATAGCTAAAATGCCCAAACCATAACTTGTATCTAGGGTAACATAGGTTAGAATCTAACTAATCATGGTAAATTGGTAGATTATGTGCTATTAGCATATAGTACTCAAATTCCATTTAGGAGAGACATATCTAGTTTCATATTGGTCAACCTCAGTCAAGCATTTAAATCAATTCTCAAAAGATAGGTTCCAATTTTCCCATTCCATCAACAAAATGGCAATTCCCCAATTGTTGGCTTACAAGTGTCAAAAATGCCAAGATGGGACTGTAAAGGAATCTAAAGCCAAAGGAGGATGACTTGGAATTAAAACCACGCCCAAGAATCAATAGCAAAGCTAATTTGCCAAGATTCCTTTCAGTGTGAAAGATTCCTTGACCATCGATAATTAAACGAGGAGTGGATTTGATCCTCCCTAAGCCAATGTGTAAAGTAAAAATATGAGCCTATACATGTGTTGTGGGATTCCACGAGAGATTCCACAAAAAGTTTCACAATTTTCTAATAGTCAGAAGATGCCTATCCAGACAATTAACTATCCAAACCTATGATGAAAAATTCCTAGAAAGTATCCAAGTGGTTATAGAATTTCATTAAAAATTAGAATAGCTTTTTTTATGTTAACAAGCCGCCACAACAAGTTTCAAGACATTCTGATAGTTAGAAGTATCCAAATTTGCAAGATTCCCCAACAATTAGTAGAATTTAAAGTTCACAACAGAGTTGACCAACAGAGCAGGAGTATATGGAAGTGGAATGAGGTAAAAAATAGGTCCTTTTTATCCCTCTATATCTACTTAAGAGCCTACGGTATTTTATTTTGCCAAAAAAGTCAAACTCCAAAAGTTGAATTTTTACCCAATTTTAGTGTTAAGTTGGTACTAGGTTTTGTTGAGATTTTGGAATTAGTAAAATGGACGAAGGGTCTCCAAAACGAGAAATGGCCTTTTGAAGCTAACAACACAATTTGTTTGTGATTTGGATTTGATCTCCAAAAATTAGGTTTACAAACCAACATAGAATGAAAACCCTTGAGAATGAGGATGAAAACCCGAAGTGATAGGGTGGCCTTAGATGAATGAGAGGAGGTGGGTGCCTGGAAAAGAGTGTAAAAGGACACCTCTTCTCCTCTTTTACTACTCCCCTTTGTTGTATTTGAGTCTATTGGATCCAACTTATATTAGATTGTGGCATTTTTAGCCATAAACCTTGGAACGGTGTTTATTGGATACTTTTTGGCCTTCGTTGCTCTTTTTCAAGCTTGTGAGGTCTTTGTGGGCCCCTTTCACCTTGAGCTTTTTGAACTAACTCTCCTAAGTCTTTGAGGCTTGAGAGTTCATTTTTATCGTATTAGTGAAAGGTCATAGTTTCATGTATCCTTCGAAGAATTCCTTGGTCCCCCTTCATGTCTTGTCTTTGTACAACCCTAAAGTAACCCTCCATATGAATTGGCGATACCACTTTGGAGGGACTTTAGATCAAGTTTGTCATTGTGCTAACCCTGAGTAGCTAACCGTTGGATGTCAAGTTTTTTTTGTCCCCCAATACTAATGTAGTGGTCTCTAGATGGAGCCAAGAGAGTGTAAGGGTTGGTGGATCCTGCCATGGTGGCAAAGCTTTGAACCCTCCAAGGATCAAAAAGCCTTAGTTGTGTGTTAAAAGTGAAAAACACAGAGAAGCATTGAACCCCCCAAAGGTCAAAGAGTCTTAGTTGTGTGTTGAAGTGGAAAACATGGTGAAGCTTTGAACCTCCCGAGGGTCAAAAAGTCTTAGTTGCGTGTTAAAACCACTCCAAGGCTATATTCATTATATTAAGACTTTTCGTAGATTTTGAGACAGAATGCTAGTTATTGAAAAATTCATTTAAAATTATCGTAATTGAAACCAAAAATAAATAATGCTCAAATAGTGATCCTATAATGAAATTCTAAAAGTTGGTGTTGTTATCTATTTATAAAAAAAATACTAGTAATGAAATAAAGCAGTTTATCTTCAAGTCAGGGATAAAAATGAATCTTCGAAAAGTCTCAAATTAATGAATATGACCTTCTTGTCCATAGGTAAGCCTTGAACCCCTGTGGTTTTCCCATACAAAGTGTAGTTCTCGAAACGTATTTGGAAATAAACAAAGTTTAGCCTCTAAAAATAGGAAGTAGAATTTAAGTCAAGACAAAAGGGTGATTGAAGGGAGAATAGATATCATTGGTTAACTATTAAAGTTTAAATACAAGTCTTTATGCCTTTTTGTTTTTGTCCCTTTCCCATAACATAGAAAATTAGCCTTAGATAGGAAAGAATGTGAACCCATAAAAAGACAAAAATCAATACCAACCAGTTGAGTACCAACCAATAGCACCAATAGCCAGCGAGCCACCACCAACCAGGCCAATCAGCTAAAGGGGAGATGAAATGGGGAAATTTCGGGGTCCAAAGGAGGGTTGGAAAACTCCAAAGTCTAGAGGAGGGTTGGGAATTTTAAGGTCCAAGAAGTGGGAGAAAATTCAAGAGTAGGAGGAAACTAGAAAGAGTGGGGGGAAGTGAGAAGAAAAGAGGTCAATAGCAAACTTAACCTTCCACCAACAAGCATCAAAGTGGAGAAGCCAACTTCCTGTCCTCCACCAAGGAAGCAAAAGCAAAGAAGGCCATCATATGAGAGTTCAACTCAAGAGGAGAGGGAAATGATAAGGAGGGAGGAACTCCTTGAGGTTAGATAAGAAGAAGTTGAAGGAAATAGGATAGGGCAAGAATTTCTATACCCTCAGATTGAAACTTGTTGGTTATCACAAGGTTAGATGTAAGACATAGGACATAAGAGGTAGTTCAACCTTATAAGACCCAATGACGCATCTTTAGTTAGCCTCGTAAATAGAAACAAGGGTAGTTGGGCTACCAGTAAGACGTAAAAGGAACAGAAGAGAAAGAATGGAAGAAAGAAAGAGGGGCTAATGGGAAATAGCCACCATTGTATTACCTTACTATATTATTAAAATAGTGATCCATTGCATTGTATCAAGGGAGTTCATGACGGTGGAGTGTGAGCCCTCAAGTTGGCACTTGGAACTCATGGTTTTCTTTTTTTTGGTTTTGTTAGTATTTTAGCGTAATTATATACAAAAATGTATAAAAAGAGTGTTTGAGTGGTAATTGGTAGAAGTCCCTACCATTGTAGTAAGGAGTCATTCTAGAAGTATGGAGTACCTAATATACTCCAAATTTATACTTCTAGTGCCTAGTTGAGAGTCTAAGAGGTCAATTAAGTATTTCCAAGAGGATTAAAGGTCTAAGTGTTAGCTAGTCCTAATAGTTGTCCATATTAAACTAAATCCTATAAATGCATGTGACAAGTTGGCTAAGTCCATTTTAGGTCTAGTAGAGGTCACCATCCAATTCATAAAGAATTTTGATTGGTAAATTCTTATTTGCAGGTAACTTATAAAAGAATGATCGAATTTACAAGTAATGTAATGGGAGAGCGACCAGAGTATGAAAAAGGTGCTTTTACTTTAAAAGCATGCCAGGAGCCAACATTGAAGCTGGTTGTTCGAAGATTCCCTGATACAAGAATAATTTCCCCCTCGGGTGGAAATTAAAAAGGAATTGCTAATTTTAACTTCCCTATGAATAGTACAAAGTGAAATGTAATGTTGCACTTTGGTTTTGGGAGTTTTTTCAAAGCTATCCAAAAAATTTCGGATTTTTCCAAAACAATTACAATGATTCCATGGGAAGTCAACTGCCTTTGAACATGGTCGTAAATTTGTGGAAATTACCCATGATGCGATAAAATCCCACTAAAAATTAGTATAGTATTTTGTATGCTAATAAAGCACCCCACAAATTTTGAAGACATTCCAACATTCCTAAGTACCAAAATTGACAACAACATTGAACTTTTGAAGAATTTACTACTTCACAATGTATTGATCAGCATACCAAAAGTTGGCAGTGTCCAAATGACGTGAATGAAGGGTCTTTTCTTACTCCTATGAACCCTCTAAGTAATCCTAGCCAGACAATTTCCTCAAAAGAAACAAATTCCAAAAGTTAGAGTTTTCACTTTTCTTTGGAATTACAATAAGTTGATTTTGTGCTTACAAACGGTTGGGAAGAAGGGGTAGGAGATCTTTCAAACTAATTTGGGTCTTCTAAACACAATGGCGCAATCGTTTCTCAATTTGGAGTTTTTCCTCTAGAAGATAGGAAGGGTCCAACAATAGATTTGATTTTTTTAAAGTAATTAGTAGTAATTCAAAGTTAATTTTGCAAATATCTTTTGAAAAATTGAAGATTGGATTTGGGTGAGATCTCTTTTTTTGCATAACAAGTCATCTTTTGTTCAAAGAAAGACAATTTAGAAATACTTTGGGTTATTTAGAAAAATATCTGGGTTAATTAGCAAAATATCTAAGTTAATTAGGGTTATTTTCAAAATATCTTTGGAAAAAGATCTTGGATTTGATTTAGCCAAGATTTAGTAGCTAAATGGAGAGGGTTCTAGAGAATTCTTCCATTAAACAAAGATTATTTTGGAAATACACTAGGATAGTTTAGAAAATATCTCAAAATCAAAAATAAATGTTTTCCCATTGACAACTTATTAGAGAGGAGCTTGGGACAAGTATAAAATTCCCTTTCCTTGAGGTTGTGGGTACCCTCATTCTCATAACTAAACATTGTGTTCTTTTCTCTTGTGCCACTAGTGTAGTCGGAGCATTGATTTAGGTTGAGATTCGACCTAATTTTCATTCTATTTCTAGATTTGCACACTTTGAAGGACGAGAGGGTCCCTTCAAAGTGATTTCTATTTTATTTCTTTGAGTTTTCAAGGCGAAGCCTCCATTTTTTTTATTTGTGAGAGTTTTTGAATGGATAGGTCTCTAAACTCTAATTTTGTTTAAGATTGCTTGAATACTAACAATTTGTACTCATTACAATTGAATTTGGTGTTAATAGGCTTAAGGCAACAAATCTTGACTTTGCCAAAAGTTTATTAAACCAATATTTGTCCAAAATTTGTTGTATTACAAAAATTAGGACTTTAATTGCTAAAGTTCGATTTAAATGCTGTCATGCATATTTCCTTTAGTGGTTAAATCTTAGATACTTTGAAATTTTGAGAAATGAAGGTCTTTCAAGTTTGGTTTAAACATTGTTATGTGTACCCCCTTTAAAGATTGAATTTTCAAATACTGTTCTTTGACCATTGACACTGTGTATACTTGGGTTTGCCCCCGCACGGCAAAGCTTTGACTTTGGAATATCCAAAATTGACACTTTTAAAAGTGGTTTCAAGTATTTAAAGTACTTGAGACCATTAGAGAAATCTCTTTCTTTGCATGCTTGAAAAATGCCTTGTATGTGGTAGTAATTGGGAACATTTGATTTTGTGAGAAGAATTAGAGAAAATTAGTCAAAGTTCTTTAGTTTGAATTCTTGAGAAAATCCTTAGTAGTATTTAGAAAAAACCCCCAAAATTTAGATTAGTTTTTCCTTTAGTTAGAGTTATTAAAATCATTCCAAAATGAGAGTTCCAATTAGATTAGAACACTTTGATTTGCTTAGTTTAAATTTATCCTAAAAATCCCCAAAATTAGCTTGTTAGTTTAGAATTTAAAGAATTAGAAAATTTCCCCCAAATCCCCCAAAATTAGATTAGTTTTAGTTAGAAAATGAATTAAGCATTTAAATTAAAAATTAGTATTAGATTAGTTAAAAACTTAAAATCAACATTGTTAGAAAACATTCCAAAATTCAAGAATTAGAGCCAGAGAGACCTGCACAAGAAATGAACCTGGTGCATTAAGGTTATCATCACCGGCCAAGAAGGCAAGGACGATCGAGGTGTGGAGACAAGGCGAGGTGACGAATTTTCAACCAGTCATGCCTTGCCACATAGTAAAACAAGGCCGTCAGTTGGGGTTACAAGGAGACTACTAGGGAAGCCTGGGGATACCAAAAGGATGGGGAGCCAGCTCGATTGAGGAGCTGATGAGAAGCTAGCTCAACCCAAGAAGTGGCATGGAGCCCAGTTCAACCCAACAAATTGAGAAGAAAGACTTAAATTGTCCAAAAGTTGTGAAGGAAAGGCAAAACAAAGTCTAAGGTGAGTTTTCCACTCGCTATAGAAAATTTCAATGGAATAAAATTAATTTTAAACACTCATCATCAACCCATGTGACTCTCAAAGAACCCTTGAGAAACCAAAACGCAAAACACAAATGAGAGTTGAAGAGTTGAAGAGAAAGGTTGGAGACAAAAGGAAGAAGAAGAATAAAAGGAATCTAACCAATTAATAAGGTAAGAATCTATTGGATTTTATTTGAATTTTATTCTCATTACTATTCATTGAATTGTTGTTTAGTCATTAATTAGGATTTATATAGGAATTAGAAGGCTAGGCTTTGGTTAAGTTTGTTTTATTAGGCTTAATAAGACAAATAGATAAAGACAAAACGCCAACTAATATCTTTTGGATAATTAGGAAATTACAAAATAATTAGGATTTATTAGATTTAATTTGATTTAGCAGTTTTAGCAGAATTAGCAGAATTAGCAGATTTTGAGGTATGAAAATAATTTCTAATTAATTAGGAATTGTTTTAAATACAACCAAAATTAATAAAATCCCATAACCATTACTAGGGAAAGAAAAATTGAAATTGAAATACAACATTGAACGAGGATTAATTTCAAATGGCATGATGGATTAGCAAAATGGACAATGGAGCGGGTTACTACAAAACCATTCATCTCATGATCCTCAAGGACAGTACAATTTGACCCCTTCATGGGAAAGGTACGTTAAAATTCTTCATAATTTTTTTTTTATTTCAATTTGATGAAAATTTCACTTGATAGAATAAACCATTGGAAACTTTAGGAAAATTAGAAAAGAAAATTATCATTTAAAAATTCAAATTCAAATTTAATTTAGAAAATAATTCAAAATATTAGATAAATCTTATTTGAAATTTGGATGAAAAATTGATATTTCCATCCAAAAGAACCAAACAAAGGAATCTTAGAATTTTAGGAGAATTTATAATTTTAGGTTAATTTAGAAATCATAATTGTTTGTTTAGACTAAGAGTAATTAATGAATGAAATTTAATTCGTTAGACTTTTAAAACAAATTTCATTCATAAATAACTTTTTCTTTAGGAATTTAGATTTTTCGTGTCTTACCTTGTTGGGAAGGTAATTTCTGATTTTTCATTTATAAAAATATAAAACCCTAAAAAACCATAATTTTAGAATAGAAAGTTTGATTTAAGTTAGAATAGAAGATAATTAAAAAGAATTTCTATGGAATATTTAAGGAATCATTTAAATTAGGAATAAATTAAGGAATCTTTTAAAGATTCTAGAACCTATTTTCATTTAAAAAATACTTTAATTTTAAGTGAGAAAAGGTTGGATGAAGTTTGTTCTTAATTTGGATGAAGTTCTTTAATTAGTGGTCAAATTAGGTTTAGTCTTAGAATTAGGTAACTAACATTATTAAAAACCTCAACCCTAAAATTTAGATTCATTTCGATTAGTTTTATTATTTTTAATTCATGGATGAAGGTTGTGAAGTAGTTTAGGGGTCAACATTTCATCCCTTCATTTCTTTTACTAGGGAAGTCAAAATTTAACTTGCTTTATCATTTTGAAAAGGGCAAATTACATTCTACAAGTTAGGTTAGATTAATTTTAGCTTGAATTTATCTTTTGATTAGGTATTCGATTTAGTTAACCATAGTTTAAAAGTTTAGGACTTACATGATTTAAGTTCAATTTTGATATTTAAAAACAAAGTGTCCATTGCTTGGAAGGCATGAATTAAACTTAGATTAGAAACACCCTAAGGAAATTGATTTAACAAGCCGTTAGAATCTGTGTACACGTGTTAACTCGAAGGGTGGAGTTTAAAACACTCACATGGAGGGAGAACTCTCAAAAGGCACAATCAATGGCTTTAGCTTTAAAGTATGAAACAACCCCATCCCTAACCTTTCCAATTCACCTAATTAGCAATCACTAACTCTGGTCGAGGCCTGTCCCTAAGTTAGACCTTCAAGGCTAGAAGTTAGGTCATTTTTTAAATTAGAAACCTAGAGGGGAAGGTTGTAGCTTTCTAAAATCCTAAGGTAAGCCCAAATCAAAGTAAAACCAAGGAAGTTATCATTGGATGAAGGTTAGGACTTAATTTGGATGAAAAATAGTTAGACATAAAACTTGGAGACAAATTGAGGAGATTAGGAAGGGGATAATAATTAGGGTAAAAGGGTGAAAGAAAAAGTCAATTCCAAATTGTAGATTAAGAGGAATTAGCAAATAAAGTTTTAGGTGTTGACTAGCGATCCAACTTCATCCATCAACAACTTTTAGTGGGAATGTTGGATTAGCAAGTACCTTACCAATCTGAAAAGCTAAATTTAGGGTATACAAGAAAAAATATAAAATTACAAAAAATTAATAAAGAAGTGGAGGTTAACGTAAACCTTAAACACTAAAGAAGGCCAATCATAAACTTAGAAAGCAGAAGTTAAGTGAGAAAGTTAGGACTCTAAGGTTGCAGGAGAAGTTGAGTAGAGCTCATAGGACCCTCTCAATTAGGGAAAAACACGAAAATTCCACAAGATAATGAAGGATGAAGTTTAGCCTAGGGTTGGATGAAAAATTCATAGAAGTTTTTAATTAGGACCAAACTCCAAAGTTAGGTAGGAATAATTCTCTTGAACCACTCAAAGAATTTTCAAGTCATTTTGACTTAGGGAGTTGGACCTAAATTGGGGATGAAGTTTGAAGAACTAAGTAGTGGTCAAACTTCATCTGCCCATAACTTTGGCTAGGAGAGTCAAATAGGGTCGAATTTTAGGTTTTTGGAAAGGAAAAGGAATTCTATAGAAGGTTTTGAGGTTAATTCTTCCTTGACGTGAGTCATACCAAAAAATTACAGTGGCCTCATCCATTTGGTCAATCAATGACATTGGACGTAGATTGAGTAATTCTTGCACATTTGGGGCACATTTAGGCACTTAGAAAAAAGATCCATTACTTGGAAGGCAAAATGGACCACACTTAGACATCCAAAAGTAAGATTCATGTAGTCAACCCCCTAAACTTGGTTAAGTTTGCAATTTACCAAGGGTGGGTAAATTGGCGCTCACACTATTGTGGGCTTCTGAATTAGCCAAAAGATGTTGGAAGAGTGGAAAAATTCTCAAGGTTTAGGATCATATATTCCATTTCAAAGGGGGGATTTTTTATCCTTGCACGTTCTTGATTTACCTTCACAGATGTATTTGTGGTATTTCAAGATGGGACTTACTATGTATAAAGGAAGCACCTATAGTGCCTCTAATGTCAAGCATCAAGTACTAGTCATTTTGACACATATCAATGAATGTGATTATAAGTCCTTAATTCTATACATGTGAGGACTATAGAGTGGTTGAGAGCTTTGGGACTTCTATATGTGGATATATTAGCCACACAGTTTGGATTTAGGGTAGTTACTTTTGTTTCTTTCTCTTCTTGTCTTGGTTACTTTGGAGTCCTTGCTATTGTCTACTTTTTTTAGTTGTTTGTTGGTTTTGGTTTGTTTGCTAATCTTTGCTTTGAAAATTTGTTAGTTAGGTGTGGGTTGCTTGTTAATCTTTGATGTTTTCTACATTTAGGTGCCTATTGCTTATTGGTGTTTTGCACTTCTCTTGATCTTAAAATGGTTTGGATTCTTAATACTAATGGTGAGGTTTGTGGCTACTTAGAATGCAATGATGCAATTGTTCCACAAGGTGCCATGGAATCTAAAATGGACATGCACTATAAGAAACTCGAGTTTTTTTGGATGTCATAGAAAACTTGAAAGGATGTTCAATTTGACACCAAAGAGATCAACAATGATGTCATCTAAAATTTATTATAACGAACAGGCCAAAAATGTGGTAAAATCTAGAACATGCCTAATTTGAGCTTGATTTATTCTAACATCACAAAAACATGGTCTTCCAAAATCCCTACAATGCGGCAAGTGGAGACCACAGAAGTGCCTTGTAGGCAAGGAGAACCACATGGGATTTTTTTTCATTCAGCTTGTCTATGACATAGCATTTTAACATGGCATGCCCAGTCAACACACTTTTATATCATTTGAAAATTTTAATTTTAATTTTTCAAATGTCAAATTAGATGTTTAGATGTTTTTTGAGACATCAATTTGTACATATTAATGATATTATATTTGTCATGCAAGATCAATAAAAAATAAAATAAAAATAAACAAGCAAAATTTCTTGAATTCAACAAGAATTGAAGAAAACTTACCATCTACCATCAAAAGAAGTTTTAATGGCAAAATGAAGGAAAAAAGTTAGTAAAAATAGAGATAATAGAGGTCATATTTATATTCATTGTCCATCCACGGTGAGACAAAAGATATGGAATAACTAGAATACCAGAATTTGACCATTGTACATCTCAATACTATTTCAAACATCTAAATGTTGTTTTAGACATGCAAATGTTATTTTATACATCTGGATGTTGTGTCAGGCATTTTACATTGAACACAATTCTTGTTTTACATATCCCATATTGTTTGTTTCACTTCCAACCACTTGCTTATATAAAGACCATCTCTTTTTTATCCATAGTGCACATCCATCCATTTTTTTTTGGTAGGGCATGCCATATGGCTGCCCTTCCTCTAAATTTTTCACATATGGTCAACTTTTTAACATAGACCATAGTAATTTTTTTTGACTTACCCATAGTCAAAATGGGTCTATATGTTGATATAGCAATCTCCATTTTGGGAAGGGGGTTTCAAAAAACATCAGCATGTCTTCAATCATGTCAAATAAAACATCAACGTCAATCATAACATCAACTTAGTTTTATAGTTATGTGCCAATGTTTTCCCCAACATCCACAGAAATCTACCTTCTTGGGCTAGTTATCCTTTGACACTGTCATGTTTTGCCAGACATCATGCATTAGTGATCAAATACAGCCAAAAACGTGGATTTCTTATAGTGATGGTGAGGATGCTAGTAGAGGCCCCAAGGTTTGGTGATCTTATATGGACTAAAAAAGCTAAGCTCAAATTTGCAGAAATAGAAGAAGTTTTGGATGTTTACTTTGATTGCAATGGCAATCTGACCCACAGCTTTGATGGAAATTCATGGATGGCAGCCCATGCAGACGATATTGTTGTTAAGATCAACAATATTGATCTTTACTTGCATGACATCAATGATGATGCAATATATGAGCTGTAGAGTAATTTAGTCGATTAATAATACCAATCCATCGTAAGCTACATCTTGTTGAAATCCCACTATGGGAAATCTACATTTTTGATGGTGTTTTTAGGAAATGTCCCAAAGAACATGGAAAGGCCACGTTAGCCACATCATTTGCTTTCACTATAGGAAAATCTAAAGAAGTTACTATGGGAAGATGTAAAATACTGATCAAGAGGGAAAAACATAGGGATGGGTATATTCTTTGTAGGATTTCAAAAATAATTGTTGGGATCATGGGGTGGATGTTTATGTGATGGGCTAATGCATGTAGGGCTAATTCTTTGTCACATTAGCATATTGTTTAAATAGTTGATAAGATATAGTGCATTAGTAAATGGCATTGGACCATAAATAATAAATATTCATGGCTAAATATTAAAAATTCTTTGGAAGAAGGTCAAACAAAGTTCAAAACTTGAAGAAATGCTTCCTCAAATATTGTAGAAATTCACAAAAATTCTAAGACACCCCAAAATGAATGAAAGAAGGTACACCTATTTGTCGAATTGTATAACATGTGTTTGTATGCGTCACAAAATAAGAGAGAATATATTCAAAACTTCATATAATGTTTGGAAAAAATGGGAACATTGAATATAAAGATGAGAAAACAATAGTGCCAAAAAATATAAGTATAATTCTTATAAGGAATTTTTTATTTTGAACATACTGAAAACGTCATTGCTAATGCTTATTGAGACGTTGACACTCAAGTAATGTGTATCCTAGAAGACATCTGTGATGACATCACTAGAAATAAGATTGGCTATATTCTCTACAATAGAGGTGTTGTAGGGGAACAACATGCCAATTCCTTGTCTTGTCTTACAAGGTCTTTTGAAGATGGGATGTACATACTGCCAATCGTAGCCGGGTCTTGCATAAGCTTTGAGTCCAACATTTGTGGTTGTAGACCTACAAAATCATCATCATTTCCTACATCTATCATACTAGGAATGGACTATTGAATTTGTATTTGCCCATGTCTATCCTTGATGTCCATTTGGCATACAATTTTCTATCCTAATCTATGTGGATCATAGAAAAAGAATAATTGTTGGAAATGCAATGGAAATGCAAAAAAATCAACATGGATTTTTTTGTTCATGTCGTTGAAGTTAATGACAGTGAAGCCTTATTGATCCCTTTGAACATTAGGAAAGCGCAGATCATGGGTTGCCCTAACTATGAGCCTTCAAATTGGCACTTAGAACTCAAGTTTTTTTGGGTTTTTTTGTTAAGTTTTTAGCATATTTATATGAAAAAAGATAGAAAAAGAGAATTCGAGTCGTATTTGGTAGAAGTCCTTACCAATACAATGAGAGGCCATTCTAGAAGTATAGAGTATCTAGAATACTCCAATTCCTTACTTTGAATGCCTAGTTGAGAGTTTGAGAAGTCATGAAAGTGATTCTGAGAGAATTAAGGGTCCGAATGTTAGCTAGTCCTAGTGTTTTGTCCATGCTAAATTAGTTTTGCAAAATGCATGTGACAAACTAGCTAAGTCTATTTTAAGTCTAGAGAGTCTTATTTAAGATTATCATCCAATTCGTGAAGAATTTGGATTGATAAATTCTTATTTGCAGATAACTTATAGAATATTGAATCAAAATCCAAAAAAGATAAAGGGAGAGCAACTAGAGCATGAAGAAAGGTGCTTTTAACTTAAAAGCATGCTAAGAGCCAACATTGAAGCTAGTTGTTCAAGATTCTCCAATACAAAAATGATTTCTCCCTTTGTGAAAATTGAAAGGAGATTATTAATTTTAGCTTCTCTAAGAATAGTGCAAGGTAAAATAAAATGTTGCACTTTGATTTTGAGAGTTTTTTAGAAGCTACCCCAAAAGTTTCGGACTTTTCCAAAATATTCAAAACAACTCTACAGGAAGTCCATTGCCTTTAAACATGATCGGAAATTCCTAGAAATTATCTATGCTGCGATAAAATCCCACTAAAAATTAGGATAGAGTTTTGTGTGTTAAAAAATCACCTCACAAATTTTGAAGACATTTTAACATTCCTAAGCACCAAAATTAGCAATGACATTAAACTTTTAAAGAATTTATAACTTGGCAGCGAGTTGACCGACATGCTAGAAGCTTACGGTGTCCGATTGGAGCAAATGAAGGATCTTTATTTACTCTTACAAACATTCTAGGCAACCCCAGCCAAACGGTTTCCTCAAAAGATATAAATTCCAAAAATTAAAATATATATTTTTCTTTGAAATTATCATAAGTTGATTTTACGCTTACAAATGGCCTAAGACGTAGGGGTGAAGGGCCCATTGTGCTAATTTTGGTCTTTTGAATATGATGGCACAATCGGTTTTCAATTTGGATTTGTTCCCTAAACTAGGGTTGCTAGTATGCGAGCCTATGAGCATGAGCTTGTGAGCGGGAAAAAAAGAAGTGGAAAAACCCAGTGAGGTAACCATGACTGTGGATTACCCTATGACCGTAATTGCTCAGAATATTGAATTCCCAAATACTTAATTCATTGTTTTCTCAATTTTTGAGTGACTCGTGAATTTAAGGAAAGAAATAGGCTTTGACATTTGCAGTTGGTTTAGGATTTAGGATATTTTGTATACGCACCTATTTGTCACTTGCTCATACCATTTTAGTTTTGGTAAGACACTTCATTTCCTTATACTGTTCTTTTTGCTTATTCTAATTTTTTTCACCCCATTGCTTATTCTAATTTTCCTGTCACACCCTATTTTTTTATGAGGATTATGGTGTTTGTAATGTTCTTTTGAACCCCTATTTTTCTTATCAAGAGTCTTGAGTTATTGTTAAGTTCATAATTTTTCATACACTACATTTTTTCTTCAAGACTTCTATTTTTGTAAGTTTTTTTTCATTCCCTATTTTTTTTCTTCAAGACTATGGTGTTGTAATATTTTTTTGACACCTTATTTTTTTTAACAAGACTCTTGGGTCATTGTGAAGTTAATAATTTTTCACACACTACATTCTTCCAAAAAGACTTTTGTTGTTGTAATTATTTTTCACTCCTTATTTTTTTTCTTCAAAACTATCGTGTTGTAAATGTTTTGTTCTTCCTCACACCCATTTGGTTTGGGTAATGTTTTAGGGCAAGGTTATATATGTATGGGTTTAGGATTTAGGACCATCTATTTTTTGGTAAGAGACTATGATTGGTTTAGGGTGTATTTTTTTCTCAAACGATATTTCTCTAAAGAAGATTTTTGTGTCCGTGTATTGGAATGATTTTTTTTTTTCGCTCCCTACTTTAATTTGGAAGGACTTTCAACAAGAAAAAACCAAGAATATACGAGAGTCAAGGAAATTGAATCACACAACATGTAGCCATAAAACACACAAATCCAATCATAATGAAAATGAAAACATAATGGGTTGGCTCATAAGATATGTCAATCTCATGAGCCTAAGTCACAGTGGACTCTGTTGTAGAATCCATATCACTAGAAGAATCTGAAGTCTCTCTCCCCTCAGATGCTGAACCATATATGAATTGCAAGACATTTAAAGCATACAAAGGTTTACAGCATTTGGATTTTGAAGTACCAAATTCCGCAAATGCTGAAGTTAGCTGCTCCGCATACATTGGAAGATCAAAGGACTTCTTCGGACTCAAGAGAAGTCTTCATTTCTTCTTAGCTGCATCAATTGACAACAATCCCTTACTATTGCAAACAAAAATGATTGAGTATGAGATTCATGAAGAATTACAAGTACAATGCACACCAATAATTTAGAAATGTAGAAACTTACTTACTAGGTCTATCTCATTGAACAAATTTGCGAGGTACTATGATCATGGCATCTGGATCTTGTGACACTACAATCGTAGATGCTTCATTAACGACAACTATTGTAACTAGAGGAGCGGTCTTCTTCATGGGCTTAAGGATGGATGAAAAAATTGTCTGATTTGCCTCCAATGCCACAATGTAGCGTTCCATTGTGCGGCATGCTGTAATAGAGGCACCTAAAAAGAAAACCATAAATCAATACCTCAATGATTTCCTATATGACATAGAGATTAGAAATACATTTTTGACAATCAAAACTCACCCGTAGATGTTGTGCAATCAAAGACCACGTCTCTTTCCTCGGTAGTCCCTTCAATTATAAATTGAATGAAGCGAGCATCCTTCTCTCGAGCCCCATGCCATGGCATTTGATCCATGTCATTGATCAACATCGAGTCCTCGGTGGTGTAGTTGATCAGCAAGTCATCACGCTTGAGGTCAACTTTGGCCTTCAACATTGTTGCCGACCGCTTGAAAAAGAAGTTGGACTTCCCTTTTGCACCTTGGTCTTTCACCAAGAAGGTGATGCCAAACTTCAAAGTTTGCAAGTATAAAACAACACATACATAAAACATATGTTCAAGAAAATTACAAGATCAGAAATACAAACAAAATTCTCAAGAATGATTGAAATCATATCGTGTTATTTTTGTTAATGGCTGACGTCAAATGCACCTGATTCATGTCCATCCACTCTTTCTTTTTCATCATGTTGAGGTATTCTTGACATAGTCCAGCAATGGTGCTTTTGGCATCCATGCTCCATGAATGGAACACCACAATGCAACCGTGGTCTTGCAAATGTTTTTTTGCAAAAAAAAACACTTAATAGATCATGTTGTACTCTGGATCTGAGTTCCAATAAGGCACATGATTTTCGGGAAATGACACCTTCGGCATTGGCAAGTTCTCTTGGCAATCGAAAAGCATGAGGTCAAATCCCGGCCACTGATTGACCACCCCATTGTAAACCTTGGCTTTTCCTACTCCCATCTGCCCAAACAATTCAAACTCATGAGTACTCACCATGGACAAGGTGTGATAATATACTAATATAGTGAAAGTTCATAATATAGCATAATATAATTCATTTACCTTTTTTAGAAAGTCCATGATCTTGTTGTAGCAATTTGGTCCCTCCTTGTCTTCATTATCAACAATATTTGTAATGGAGACGTTGAGCACTAATTCCTCTGATGTCACTTCATCATTGTCACTTACGGCAATCACTTGTGTGCCTTGGGTAACCATCTCTTCGGTGAACTCCGGTAGTACAGCCTTCCTCTTCATTCCACTGCGTGCTTCAACTTCCATCTGGGAGCCTTGATCTACCATCGATGATGCGGGAACAACGCCTTCTCCATCCTCCTTCTTCCCTTTTGCCTTAGCCTTCTCCTCCTTCTCCCTCTCCTTCTCTACTAACTTGGCTACACACTCTGCCTCCTTCTTATCTTTGTTTTCCAAAGCAACTTGGATTCGACCTACTTTCCTCCTGTCATTGGTTTCCCTCTTTGCAATGGCCCTCTCCCTCTGTTTATTAGTAAGCCTTGCAAACTCATTCACATCCATATCAATAGTTCCCATTCCCTCCAAAGAATTTCGAAGTTCAACCTCTGATGGATGCGTGTATGAGATGGGGCAATCAATGTACCATCCACCGCCATTGAGGTGAGCTGTGGTGAATGCTCAGAGTTGATTTGCTGTGTACATACAATCCACCAAACTACGGTCAAGAAAATTGGAGATGAATGGAGGCAAGTCCTTCTTCTCGATTGCCCCTTTTGCCTCTAGCTCATGCTTGAAGTATTTGCAAAAAAATAGAACACAACATTAAAGATCAATAGCAAAGAATCAAGGAAGGCAAAAACACTATTTCAACCTCATGAAGTCCTACATGAAAACAAGAATTTGAATTTAAATAATTTGTAGTACAACATTAAAACAAGAAAATGAATTGAAAAAGAATTGATGTAGAAATATTACATTGTAGAACTTACAATGAACTAAATTGGGGGGGGGCTCTAAGGTACCTCCCAAAGCATTGTTGGATCTGATAGTGGTTTGGGAGGTACCTTAGAGACCCCCCATTTTCAATCCTTCCCTTCATTTTTATTTTTTTTTAAATTATTATTTCCTACAAAGCAAAGACATAACAAAATTTCAAGTGCAAAGATATTATGAATCAAATTATTAGAAGGTAATTGAAGTGTACCGAAAAAGCACCCTTCGCACCGCCTATTTTGACCCCTCATAAATCATGAAATTGTCACTTTTTTTGAAGTAGTTTGTTTCTCTCAAGTGAGCCATAAAGCCTTGATCTCATACCTTCCTCCTCCAACCTTCTATATATTCCGTCAAAGTATCAGGTTGCAATAGAACATTCATATTGATGTTGATGTTGTCTTGCCTCACCATGTTTTCAAAGTATTCTACAGCCACATCTTCAATCTGTAAAAATTGTTAATCAGTTAGTATTCAAGAAATACATATTACTCTATAAGAACTTTCAAAATTCACAAATTCATTAATTGAAAACTCTGAAGATCTAAAAATCAAAATAATTTCAAATCCAACACTTACCCCAACATACCAAACACATCTATTCAAGAAAGGACCTAATAATGTCTTGGATACGGGCCTTGGTGGAAATCGTCTAGTGTCACATGAAGGCATCGAGGAGTTCCACCACTTTAGAAACTTGGTCTTGTGAAAAAGAGTGGTGTTACAAGTGGCTACCATTTGGAGTTTTTCAAGAGTCATCTCGGGAACCTCATTTGCACTCCAGTGTTTCTCCACCTACCCCACAATATCCACAATGTAAATTAAAATTTCAACTCTATCTGAGACTATTGTCAAGCATTGAGAATGAAGGCATAAAACTTACCTCTTGTAAAAATTTTGGCTTATGAGCGGGATTGGCTACAGCGACCAACTTCATCATCTTCACATTCAATTTTCTTGTCTTTTCCTTTGCTCCTGCTCTCATGGCATGTGCGAGTCCCTTGATTGTTTTTTCTTGCTTTGGTGTCATCTCATTGTACTTTCGAAGTGCAGCATCCGTTGCTTGGGCTATCTCTTGCTACACAAATCCAATGAGAAGAGACAATTCAAATAATTAGTGAAATAAAAGGAAAAAATCAATACAAGAAGCATATTCTAATTAATGTCAAAATACATAAGAATGACCATATTTGAAGAGAAGCCATAGTAAAAAAGACTAAACTTAATCAAAACATTTCTCACCCGGAAAACGAAAGTTGTAAAGACCTTCAGTGGCATAGAGTACCAAGTCTTCCTGGTTTTTTGAGCCCCACACCGTTTAAGCTCAAACAACCTCAACATCTTGTTGAAGTGCTCGATCAGAAGAAGTCCATACTTTTGAACATGGTATAAGGTATGGACTAGGTTGGTCTCCACATGAGAATCCTCTATGGACTTGCAATTTGAAGAGAATACATTTGTTAGTGTTGCATGCTGAAATGGTCAAATGCATCATGCACAAATTAAATTCAAAAATTGACAAAAAATGGATAAATAACTTGTTTATATCATGCATAACATGCATAACCAATTTTGTCTTCCCTTTTGTATTTAAAACAATAGAGTCCATAGCACAATGCCAATCCCAATTGTTGGAGTGTTTCCTTGTGATGTGATTCATCCACGAAAGCAACCTATGATTACCGTCACAAACAAAGAACTTGAGGTTTTTTAAAACCTCAACTCAAGTACAGATTCAACCTGGGCATTGAAAATGGCATTCCTCTTTCTCCATAATGAACCCCATGCCTCCATCTCCTCCTCCGTGAATGTTGAACTCTCTCTAGCTTTGTTTATAGTAGTGACATAAAACACCACAGCTCCATCATGTTATTCTTTGTTAAACTCTTGCTCAAGCAACTTCAAATCACATGCAAGGGTTGGCCTTACCATAGACATGGCCACCATTCGACAAAGTGGAATTTTGTAGTCGGAAAAGATGGTCAGGTTTCATCCTTAGAGAAGAGATGGTTTTGACGGAATCTACTTTGTGATACAACCACAATTCATCCTCATCCAAGTCTTTGTCTTCCTCCTCCAAAATGTCTACCGCCACTTCCTCTTCCATAAACTCCCCTTCGTCTTCACCTTCGATGTCCGGTTGAGGGGTGTCATCATTGTATTGAGTCTCCAATATGGTCTCATCTTGTGACAATACTATCAGAGATACATCCATCTATTTGAGGAAGAATAAAAAATTATCAATATTCACAAATTTGGAATAGTGGAATCAAATTTCAAATGAAAATTACACATTCACAATCTGTATATTGTACTTGCAAAACACAAATGCAATATCATCGTAGGATTAAACCATTAATCACATAAAGATAGATGCAAGAAGTACATGCACTACTAGACATGCAAGGGTCTAAATCATCATGTCTACAAAATGATTCCAATTGAGTAGAATCAATCTATGTCTACATCCTCCTCTAAGTCGGAACTCAAATGTATGATGACGACCTCTTGCCTACCTTGAATAGAGCTACATTGACACTGACATGTGTCCTCCCACATTGGACCGTCAATAGTAACAGACCCCTGACTCTCAGAGCTGTACTCTCTATCAGAACTCTCCGGAGACATTATTGTTGTCCTACACCTAGCCAACTCTAGTATTCTAGCAAGATATCGACGGCATTTACAGGCCTCGCGATCGCTCATCCGTCTCATACATGAGACCTCAAAAGCATCTGCAACACGGTCAGCGGCATCCATGATGTCATTGAAACTTACCACTTTTTCTCCTTTGCCTTCCTCATCTCTTGAATCACCGTAAACCTCTGGAATTGGGTTTGCCAGTGTTAAAGGTTGGGATGGTCCTACTTCGTGAGTAACTGGAACATTTTGAGGGCAAATAGTGGGTATTGATGTGCTCCCTCTACATCCTCCCTCTTTTTCAATCAACATATAATATACAAACAATATGTCAATTATATGATTCCTAATGAACAAGAACAAAGTTACATGATTCCTACTAAACTAAGTTCAAAAAATTGACCGTCTTTAGAATAATCAAACATGATCAAATTAGGCTTCTTGTATTTAGAATTTATCAAAACAAATATGATTGTATTAATTGAAAACATCTTGAAATGTAAAATGGTCAAAACATTGCTATATGATGTCATAACAAATAGCAAAAAAGATTTAAAAATTATACAATTGAATGATCAAGATTTAATAATAAAAAAAAAAATTCCAAATCTTGGGGGTCCACCAGATGCTAGACACTTAACCGTCGGATTCGACACTCCAACTCTAGGTATTAGCTTGACCCCCAACATTTGAAACTACAGAAACACTTTTATCTACTTTTTTCTCCACAGGACTTCCAACTTCAATTTTGTCTTTTCTAAAATTGTAAAACCTATGGAATCTCTTAATGTTCGGCTACATAAAAAAAGATACTATAAATCCACAAAGCCAGGTCCTATCTAATAAAGAAATAAGCAAATCAATATTCTTTCAAAAAAAGCCCAAGAGTATGGCCAAAATTGAAGTTGGAACACAAATCAATCTACTTGGCTAAATCTTCTACTAAACAAACTTTAAAAGAAGGAATTTCAAGAAAATTTCTCGGGTACCACTTCTTGGATAATTAGACTTGCCCTTACATTTGCTGGATCAAGAGTCCATCAAAGTCGCTACAATCCTACAAACAAAAATTCTTTATCTTTGTCTCAACACATACATCTCACAAAATCTATTAGTCAAGAAGCATTCAAACCAAAAATTTCAAAGATAATTACTCACTAACAATTTACCTTATAAAATTGAACTTCATTCAATATTTGTGTATAATCTTGCTAAACTCTATCCATGTACAAACTTGCTAGATTCTATTTTTGTATTGAAGAAGCATTTTGGATTTGGATTCTATCTCTCTATACAAGCTTTTGGGTTAACTTTTTCAAAACATCTTAAATACCACTTATGAGAAGGCACATCTAAGACTCCTCAAATCTAGTCACCAAAATTGAGAACTCCAACTCCTTTTTCAAAATAACTCGCCATAAATCAGAATCCATCCAACTACGTGGCAACAATTCCAAATAGTCTATAAGCTGTAAGATTCACGTGGAAACTTACTCAGATGAAAATTTCATTAGCATGGACAGGAAGAGGTCGCTAGATTTTTGGATGTTGGAACCTGCAAATTCTTTCTCTGAAACTGATGTTGGATTTGCAAAACTCATGTGACGGGATAACTACAAGTGCCGATCACCTCCCAAAGATTCAAGTGCGAATAGATTCGAGGGGGTCCTGCTACAGCTTGCCAGACAATAGTCGGATCCGACGCCTTCCAACAACAAACTAGTTGGACACCCAAGCTCTGTATGCTAGCAGCGAACTCCACCAAAAATTCAACTTATTCATAATCAACCTCAGATGAAATTTTACTACATCTACATGCTCATGCTAGTCTACACTCTTTTAGTGGAGACCAAAAAACTCTTGATGCATGCTGCTAGGAGCACCAACTACCCAAAAGTTAGACTAAATTTTAGATTCATGAAAATGTTCCGATGAAGACATGCTCCGATCAACAGAAGCTTTGATCTACTCAAGTTCCGAGGGCACAAGTTCCCATGAGCACAATGACCAATGCGAAGAAGGATCAATTAGTAGAAGCCAAGGAAGAAGAATTGATCAACACAAGGATCAATCCGCAAAAGGCGAGGAAGAAGGATTGTTCGACACAGGGATCGATTACGTGCAGCCTCTTCATGACCGTACTATGAGGACTATTTACTAACCACAAGTGCACCCTTTTTGAACATAATCCATTTCAAAAATAACTCAGTCGTCATAATCAAAATCCATCTAATTATGTGGTAGGAATTCCAAACAAACTTTAAACCGTAAGAGGAGACCTTATTCACGTGGAAACTCTCTCGGATAGTAAGATGGAAATTTCATTAGTATGGAAAGGAAGATGGTCACTGGATTCTTGGAAGTCGGAACCTCCAAATTCATTCTCTTAAATTGATGTTGGATTTGCGATTTAGGGTGAAAGGATCACTATAAGTGTCGATCACTTGTGAAAGATTCAAGTGCAAACGAATTTGAGGGGGTCCCGGTGTGTCTCACCAGACAATAGTCGGATCCGACGCCTTACAGGGGTGAACCAATTGGACCCCCAAGATTTTTATGCAAGTAGGGAGCTCCAAAACAAATTTAGCTCACTCATGATTGACACAAATGAAATTTTATTATGTCTACACACTCATGTTAGTCTACATGCTATCATAGAAGACCAAAAAACTCTCGATGCATGTTGCAAAGAGCACTAGCTGCCCAAAAGTTGAGCTAAATTTTAGATTCACCGAAAAGTTCTGATCAAGACATGCTTCGGTGAGTAGAAGCTTTGGTCAGCAGAAGCTTCAATCACCTCACAGTTAGGGACAAAAGTTTCCAGTTTCCACGAGCACAAGGATCAATGAGAAGAAGGATCATTCAATAGAAGGCGAGGAAGAAGAATCAATTAGCACCCTCCTAACGACCTCGAAAATCAGCCAATACTGTCAGGAATGACCCTAAACTGTAAGTGCATAGGGATTTTAACATTTTTACTAAGACACTAAGACTAGAAGAACGGTGGAACTTTCAATTTCACGAAGAGATGGCAAGTGCGATACTTTGAAATTCAAAATACAAGAAGTCGCTCTCACTCTCACGACTAGGTGTCAATCCAAGCAATTTATGTCTTTAGTCATCAGATCCCAAACAGCATCCAAAGAGCATGCACATGGATTTCTATAATTCCAACTTCAAAACTCTAGATCTCACCTGCTGCGGTAGAGGAGGTACTATCTCCCTTCGATGCGCTTCCATTTCGTTTGCTTCGTCTCTCAAACGGCTCCGAGTATTACGAGTTGTCCTTCCTTCTTGCACTCAATAATCACAATGAATTCGAAATGCATCACATGCAATTGTACTCAAGGAACACTGCTTCCACCAAAAAGATGACCTTTGGAATGATGAGGTAGTTGGGAAGTTGACAGTGGAGGGGATGAAGTCCACCATAGAATTTGCTGCTTGGGAAGATAAGCACCGCCATGATTTTCGGTGGCTGCTGTTCAAAGCCGCAAGTTCGGCATGCAAGGAATGCTTGCTTGTCCAAGTTCGGCATGCTTGCCTATGCATTTCTGAATTTAGAATGCTCGGCACAAGTGTTAGGGATCGGAAGATTTAGAACTGGCAACTGATTTTATCATCTCATGATTTTTTGTTTTAATAGTATCATTGGAATTTTTTGGCATTTGAATTTCCTCTTCGAAATGAAGGCCTCGTGAAGCAACACAACTAGTGGGTGGAATGTTATTTGAGCATTAAAGTAAAGTTTCATTTTCTAAGAGAAACAAAACCAAATCCAACTAAGACAGGAGGCAATATGCCAAAATAGAAGACAGTTGATGGGGAGAGGGACAAAGGCTTGGAATCTCTAGAAAAGCACCCCATTTAGGGTTTTATCCTATTCCTATGCATCTGTTTGTGAGTAAAACATAGGTTCTCATGCACATAGTAATGGTTGCTTTACTTACATACATTTTGTCGTTTGCGTTACCAATCATAAGATAATAGCCTCTAACCTCTATCTGCAACGTCACAATATAGATGGCTATGACAAAATTTTGGAATTTTGAATTCATATTTGCAATCACATGCTCCAAATTATCTTAAAAAGGTGTATAATGCAAAATAAATAAGGTAAATAATAGGGACCTTAATGTATATTTGCAACCCTGGAATGACATGGAGTGGCCAAGTGATGGTCTTGTTCACACCAACCCTTTGTGAGCTCAGATGAAACTTTATGTATTAAAACTTTCAGAGAAGAAGAAATTGAACAACAATCAAAAAGTACATTGAGCCATTCTAGATTTTTTGAAGCAAAATTTCATTATTTATTTACTAATGCCTCTATAAACAGTTAAAGACACTTACATTTCATTAAAAGGCATTTTTAACATTGGGTTGCAATACTACTACAAAGGTCCCTAATAATGCAAGTGATCCTTTTTGCGATAGCACATATAGTTTGGACTTGAGATTTTAGGGTAATTTTGAATTGTCTATATGTACCTAGGTTCCCAAGAATGAGAAAACTTCCATAATTGTATTTTGAGATTAATGATGCCTACAACTAGTTGTAAAATGCTTTCAGTATAGAAGACATCATGTACTATACATGAATTATTCCACTCATAGTTAAGATGTCCAATATTCCATGTAAAGAGTGCATGAATTGACTTATGTAATACTTCAAAGAATTAAGTGCAGAAGGAGCTCTAAAATAATCCCTCATGAAAGTCAATAAATCATATGTTGGATTAACCACTATGGAATTTTGAGTTCTTTTACATACATTTTTGGAAATTTAAAATTTTTTATGTATCCAATAATGAGATTGACCTTTCTTTTACTTGGGGATCTATAATATTATTTATTTTTAGGATTACAGTTTCTAACAATGTCTTAGAGTTTGTTGTCTTCTATACCAAATATATCCTATTTTTCCTCATGTACTATAGTAGAAAATATGCCTTTTTCTAAGTTTGGACCATTTGTATACAATGAGTATTTGGGGAATCTGAATAGTAGAACACATAGATAGTCAAGACCTATAAAGCAATATAACCACAATGAATAACACTTGCATTATTATTAAAAAAAAAATCGAAAGCTGTGTTTTGGCCTAAAAGGGTTCATTTGAGGGCTTGCTCATATGTTGCAATTCCAATTCCCTTTATGTTCCTCAAATACAAGAAAGAGTTTACAAAATCATACACTTAGAGGATACGTGAAGAGAGGCAAGGTTGTATTTATGCTACCCTCTACTAAAAACTTTGTTTGTTTCAAGTCATACTTCCAACAATGGCATACTCACTACGGAATGATGGCATATATGAAACTAGATTAGTACAATACAAAAAGCTCAATTTCATGAAAGGTGACGCCTGCAAAGTAATCATGTATGGACTCTTCAAGTATGGGCGCATGAACTCCTAAAGGCCTATAGTGATTTGAAGCTACATAATAACTTTTACAGGAAAAAGGGAGTACGAAATGACATGAAGAGTTGAAGTGCTTTGAAACACATTTCGTGTTTGCAGAGGAACTTACATGAAATGTAATGACAGTGAACAAATTGAAGAAAAATAATGATTTGGCTAGGTTCTTATAGTAGTGGCGACCTTTTGTTGTCCTTCATTTTGTCCGCTTGTTGTATCCTTAGACATCTCTTGCAGTATCTCCAAGTCGTTTGCTCCAATAGTTTCCTCTCCATTCCCATCTCCAGTAACAAAGCGAAGTGCTTTGCGAAGGTCGCTCGGTGTGGACTGACTTGTTTTTGACATGACTTTCTTCCTTCACGTCATTCTAGATCTCTGCAATTCCTTACGAGACGAGAAATACAAAAACCTATGCCTACTCTTTTTCCTTCTCAATAACGTACTAGGAACGGCTATGCACAAGTTCTCTACAAGCATGAGAAAGATGACTATATGGAAGCTAGCACTATGAACTCCAGGGAGCACTTGGAACTGGATGTATGCAATGGCTCTACCTTGCAAAAATGGCTTCTACATATAAAGTTCAGAGGAATGCTATGGAAGCACACAATGTGACATTAAATGCTATAGTGATGGCAAAGGCTTGTATTGGAAGTGACAAAGTGTTATGTCAAAGCTGTCTTCATGCATCGTAAACAGTAATAATTGAAGGCAAGCGGATTTCTATTCAAATCTAACACATTCCATGAACTTTAATGATGTCCAAGGGGCAACCACCATGCATTTATGAATTTGCTAAAGAAGGCTACTCTAAAAGGTGTAGAAGGTGGTGGCGGATAGGGATGGAATGGTCAGACTTTGCAGTAGATGATAGTTGGTCCAAAAAAGGTTAGAATGGCTTGGGTGTCAGTGTTAAATGGATGCAGATGGCGGCCTGTGATAGTAATTCAGTACTTGTCAATTGAAGTGCATGTCAATAAGTACTTAGAGTAGATGGCAGCACATAATGGTACTATAATAAAAGTAGATGGTTGTAGAGTGCATGTCAAAAATAGATTTAGAAGATTTACTTTTGAAGAGGACCCTAAATGTTGAGTCAAATACGAGTACTATTTCATAGTCTTCTACAAGTGACAGTGATGAACCATTTGAGCTCTTTCAAATTCTACTCGTCCCCATCCTATGCTTAGGATCACCGGTCTTCATATTCATTATTGTATGCATGATTTCTCAAAATGGCTTGCATTCGAGTAGACAATCATGAGGTACCTCTTATGTTTCTGGTTGAGGATGGAGGATGTGCTACAATTTTTAGTCACCTTCTCCATGTCCAATTTAGATTTGTAGAATCCTCCATCTATGTTGAAGAAAAGAAGATGTCAAAGTTAGGCAAGGTGAAAGAATTTGTCCTTGTTGTGAAATCTACAGAAGATGAAGGACATTGTTGGTACTTTTCCCCCAGGAACTATAGAGCATATGGACTCCCTCTTTCCATGCTAGGTTCCTCTACTAAGATTTGGAGTCGCCAATCAGATAATTCTACAGTAGATATGCCATATGGAGTATACGTTGTTCCACCTACTGCAAGTCCTCAAGTTTCTCTAGTTCTTCTAAAGCCTTCATTATTTACTTCACGTTGTCAACGTAGAGAAATTAGATCTAGTCATTGAACTGTCCAATGAATTGGAAGGAGAGTCTCCTAAGTTGACCCTCAGAAATCCAAGATGTTCTATTGGAACTACACCAAGTAAGAAGGCTCTATTGAAGTCTACATCTCGGAGTCCATCAAATAGTCAATTGCAATCTTCGTTGTCTTGTCCTCTATTGCATCCGTACTCAATTGGTAGAGTAAGTATAATGGACTATTTGAAGAGACTAGCCAACATGCATCGATCTCGAAATGAATTGTCTACAATGGATCTGAGTGTCATGAAGCACCAACATGTTGCGTTTCTTCCAGCAATATTTGATGGAGATATCATTTTTGAAATACCGCCATACCGCTCCACTTCATCTTCATCGATGACATGGAGCTTGGAAGGAATGGACAAGCGCTATGATGGACACCCGTGGTATAGGCTCATCACCACAAACATCAACAACTCAGACAACCTCAAGTTCCGTAAGTCCCATTGTGCCGGCCATCTTGCTTGTGTGAATCCAAACTGTGATTATTCGAACAAAGCTTTGCAGAAAAATGAAACAGAGTGGAGTGGCTTCACACCCATTCCATTTGTAGTAGGGGATGGACCTCCCAAAGATTGTACTCTAGTTTGCAAAGTGTGTAGGAAACCACCTTCGTGTCTTAGCCCCTGCAATGCTAGGATATACTATTTTTTCAATGATAACCTAGAAATGAGTAAGGCTGCTATTCACTTCGGAGAGCACAACCACCTAGTTGTGAAGGGCATGTACAGAGATTCTACGGAGGAAATCTATGGGCTCATTGAAGAGCAGGTGGTGAGAACACCAACAGCTACAAACTCCACAATTGCTCTCTTTGCTAGTAAAGAGTTCTTAACAAACTATCTATTTCACAACGGAGATGGAGAGAAGAAGATATTGAAGGCGAAGGAAATGGAGGAGGTTACGGACCACTTCCAATATCTAAGTAGTCCAAGTATACGGAACGTGATCTCCTCCTTTTGCTCAAACAATCGAGGAGGGGTCATTGACAACATTATGACCATGAAGGAGTCAAAGTTTGAATTCATACACGATAGTGTCTTCCCAGGCCAAGGGAAGGAGAAGGTTTATATCTTCAAAATGCTCATCAAAGGACCCGAAAGTGGAGTGGACCTTGTAAGGTGCATGCAACCTGGAGGTAATCTGCAGAATGCGTGGTTGATGTTTGACCATGTGAAGCACGTAAAGGAGTGGACAACGATGGCCTACCACGTGTATGATGCCGAGTACAAAAAGGTGATGACTATTGCAATATGCGATATGTAGTCCGAAGATACCGAGGTGCAAGTACAATTCTAGAAGAGCTTAAACATTGTCATGGAGTGACATGGAGTGGCTAACCCAAACTTTAAAGGATTCATCGTAGATAGTGCTATGGCCAACTAGAATGCGGTCCATATTGTCTGTGGCAGTGGATTTGCCAATGAGGAAATGGAGAATCGTGAGAGGACATGTTTGTTGCATTGGAGTAGTTCTCTTCATAAACACAACCAAAAGTATATCAAACAAGCATTCCAACAACATATTTCTCTGTATAAGCAATACAAAGATTCCAAAAATATGGATTAGGCCGAGACACGTTACCTTGCAATTCGGTCATGGTGGCTATCATCAGGAGTTGCAGATGAAGAAGTACTTCATCACTTAGATCATTGGTTGGCATTTTGGCATTTTCGGTATCGGCAATGGGGAGGCTTCATGGACATGGTAAGTGAAGTAGTTATTTGTATGCATAAGAGGATTTCAATTTTTGAAGGTGTCTTTCTATGATGAAAAGCTAAATCTATTGTGCTACATGTAATTTTTTGTCTTGTCCAATGATGTAGAGTATTGAAAAATGTTGATTTCTTATTTATAATTATGTGAGTTATTTTTCAAGGTACCCAAAATAGGGGGTCTATAAAACAATGAAGAAACATATGTCAGGTCCCACGGATCTATTTGTGGTGTTTATGAAACCTCTTATTTAGGATACCTTGAAGTAAATAACCAATTCTTTGGAGACTCAGAGTCCTCATATAGGATGAGATACTTCCTTGTACCAAGAAGTTCAAACAACATTGTATTGCTTTGACTTTATGTAGTAATATATTTGCATTTGAAATTGTCTTTGTATGTCCTTCATTGTATGATAGGACATGTTTACTGGGTCACAAACTGAAGAGTCTATATTTACAAATGTTTTATGAGGTTTTCAAATTAAAGTGTTAATTCTTCCTTGAACTTGCATTCATTTTCAGAAGTTGAATTTGGAGGAGATGTTGGAGTTGCCATCATGCAATTTATCTGAAACAGTTCATAACAAGTGGCTCCAAATGTCTGGAAAAAGGAGAAACAATTGGTTTGATGCCACTTGTGATGATAGTATTCGTGCTTGGATGCAAATGACAAATTATCGAGCATACCTTAGAGGTCATGCATGTGGCTCTAGTCCATCTAAGGGTGAGTTGAAGTTGAGGACTGCAACTCGAAGCAGAGATCCAAAGAAAATGGCAGAAGCACTCAACACTTTACCTAGAGCAAAAAGACTTGGAAATCGAGTACCGCATTTGGAAGGTGAAGAGATTTTTGGAAGCACATTCAAAGAGGAAGTTGGATGTATGAATTGGAGATCCTGGAGACTCATATAGACCAGACAAAGTGAATTTCTCTCAACCGCGTATGCGTACAAGGTCCTCAACAACTTCTATTGAGATCTTGGAAGCAAAAGGTAAAGAGACTAAGTCAAATATTTTTCCACATGTCATTACTGCATGTGAAAATGATTGTGACACATCAAAGTGGCATATTGCAAGGACCAACTACAAATTGAATGCAAAATGTCATGCTCAACAGAAGGGGTTGAATATCAAGTGCTCCACCAAAATTGCTAAGGAAAAGAAGGGAATCCTTGCCCCAACATATCGAGGTAGAAAAGTAGATTATGGTAACAAGTAAGAAGTGGTGGTTGACTTGTGGTTTTGTTGGGATGACATTGAACGTTGTGTGAAGGGCTCAAAAAGAAAGTAGATAATCGATTGGCCAGAGGTGCCAAAGGTTTGGCCTATTCTATCAAGGACAAACTTAAATCGGGAGGAAACTCTACTCTTGCAACATGTAGGATTTCAACTCCAACAACGCTCTACATTATTGCCACGTCGACTTTTCAACATGTCCAAGATTTTTGAGACTGTTGTATTTGACCAAGCACTACTAAAGAATCCGGATGTGTATCCAACGGTTAGGAACAATCGAAGTATTCGAAGGATTGCTAATGCACCAACTATAGAGCAATGAAACAAGTAGGAGAGTGCTGGAAACATTAGAGGGCAAATTTTGGGAGTAACCTTATTCTCCCAACCGGGCCTAGGTGCAATAGTCTCGCTAGAGACAGGGGCAACGGATAACAAGAACATCTATCGAATTACAATTGGTATGTTTTCTACGTGCACATGCCCTGACTTTATGAATATGGTTGTTTCTGCTATTGGAGGTCAATAGCAGTATATGAATTGCAAGCATTTGTACTACTTGTATAGGTACTTCTACAAGATGGATGTCAATGAAGACAAATTCATTCATGCACCTAGTTATAGCTTCAATGAGTTGAAGGTACTTCTACTTCGAGCAGGAATTATTACAGTTCCCAAATAGGCATGGATGCCTTTTCAAGAATACTTCATTCGTATTGTATTCATTTACATATGTTATGTTTCAAATGATTTATAGCACATGGAATTGAAAATGTCTATGCATTTCCTAAGTATTGGAATATGTCTTGTTACTGTTATTAGTAAAGTTTTGTGAAGCAAGTTCCTGTGAATAATCGTAAACTGTAATCCTAATTCAATACTACACATATGAATATAAAATCCTATTTAATTCCATTCATTCTCAATTTTTACAACCTACTTCATTTTCTTCTTCATTCCTTTGACTCCCTTCTCTTTTTTTTTCATTGTCTTTTGTTTTTACCTTCCTTGACAATCTTTTTTCTCTTCTTTTTTGTTTTATTCTCATCTTTTTTAATATCCCTTGCACTTCTATTTGTATTCTTTTCATTTCCCTTCTATATGTTCTTCCATTTTCTTTTCATACCCTAATCACTTATATCCTTTACTTCCCATTTTATCCTTTCTCTCTATTTTTTATTCTTGTTCTTCCAATTTTATTTGCACTATTTTTATTCATTTAAGTCCTTACTTCCATGGCTTGTTTTTTTGTTCTTTTGAGGACATGTTCTATCTTTCATAGCTCACTTATTTCTATAATTCTCTACAAATTCAAGAAACATGTTTACATGGGGCATTAAATTACATGGAACACAAAATTAATTCTTCCAATTTGAAATTATCCTATGCAATACACTTACAAATGAGATTGAGATTTAAACCACAATGATTTCTAGTAGACATCTCACTCTAACCCATTAGTGTAGGAAACATCCTTCATATGTCATCTTATACTAGTACATGTTGGAAATTCCAATCCATGTGGGATACTTAGAAGACATGGTTCTCTATGTTCCTTTAAATCAATCAAAAAGTTACAATGTGCTATTGCAAAAGTGACATGAGTCTACTATACATGAAGTGGTTGGCATGTTCTCTACTATGGATGATAAAAACATTGTTAAAAGTTTGCACAAAATTTTGAGAGTTTAAATGCATAGCCAAAAAAATCAAGGACAATAAAGTATAAAACTTTATGATAGTCCACGGTCATAGGGGACACGGTCATAGGTCACAAAATTTACTATAAATAGTAATATTTCCTCAATTTTTTCCAACAAATATGCAAACAAAAATTTTTGGAGACAAATTTTCAAAAAAATACAGTTTGGGGGCTCACCGCTCACAAAGTCCACACTCATAGCTTGCAAGCTCACCACTCCAAGCTACACACTAGCGTCGTTGTTCCCTAAAAGATAGGAAGGGTCCAACAATACGTTTTAGTTTCTAGAGTAATTAGTGGTAATTCAAAAATTAACTTTGAAAATATCTTTTGGAAAATCAAAGATTGGATTTGGTCACACTACAAGGAATTGTAGTCTAAGATGACAAATTTTTGATAGAGAATTGTCAGAAATGACAATAGCCATATTATTGCTACCTCATTTTGTCAATTTGTGAGAACTTGTCAAGTTGTTGTCAAGTTATTGTCAAATTTGTAGTTGATGTTTGGTTCTCTTCTCCCTACTTGCCAAAAATCGATAGATTTCATTAGGTTTTTTATACATTTACCTTTTCATCAATTGCCATAGATATCTTAGCTTGAGTTATGTTTATATACAAAACTTCTCTTCTCTTTTCAAATCCACAAAACACAAGTGGTTCATGAAATGTTGTGAAGCAACGGCAATTGGTTGTATTGTTTATGCATTTTTAATCAATATATGAAGGTTTAAAAATTAAAAAAATTTCAATTTTGATAGTCCTTCGTAGAAAAATGGGGATACTTGTAACCATTGATTAGGCCATCATGTTAGTATGGCATGGGATAACCAGCAAAGGAAGGTTTCATGAATAGAAGTTGACAAAAATTCTAGTAAAGTGGCAAAATAGTTGACAGAATTTTGTCAAATTATTGGTTGAATTTACAAATTCTCATTGACAAAGCAATTAACAATATTGTGTCAATTTTCTATCAAATAGGACATAGTTTCCCTTGCAGTGTCAAGATCTCTTTTCTTGCGTAATAAGCCATTTTTTTTCTTTGAAGAAAGACAATTTAGAAATAAATTTGGATTAATTAGCAAAATATCTAGGTTAATTAGGGTTATTTTCAAAATATCTTTAGGAAAAGATTTTGGATTTGATTTAGCTAAATGGAGAGGATTCTAGATATTTCTTCCATTAAACAAAAATTATTTAGAAAATACTTTAGGATAGTTTAGCAAATATCTAGAGATTGAAAGTAGAATATTTTTCACCAACAATTTATTGAGAAGGGGCTTGGGACAAGTATTAAAGGCCCACCCCTCAAGGTTGTTGGTACCTCCATTTCTTTTATTCAAGCCACCAACACTCTATTGGGATGGTATTTGAGGCTGGTTTGGCCCTTTTGTATGTTTTTTTCTGTACTCTTTGAGCATTTGTTTACACTTCCCATTGTGGGAACACTTTTTGAAGGACATGGGGGTTTCTTCAAGTTGTTTTGCTTTCATTTCTTTGCATTGTGGGAGTTTTTAGTCCTCCAAACTCTTGATCTTTGAAGTTCATTTCAAAGTTTATATTAACACCTAAAGTTATTCTGGTCGAATTCTGGTGATGTCGTTAGTCAGAATCTTTAGCTTTTGATTTTAAATACTTTTGCAATTGAAATTTGGAAGGATAAACTCCCAAAACATTTGATTTGTGAGAGTTTTGGGAGGGATAGACCTCTAAACTCTAATTTCGTTTAAGATTTCTTAAAATATTAACAATATGTGTTCATTGCAATAGAATTTGGTGTTAATAGGTTTAAGGTGGCAAAGCTTGACTTTGCCAAAAGTTCATTAAACCAATTTTTTCTCAAAATTCATTGTATAACAGAAATTGGGACTTTAGTTACTAAAATTTGGTTTAAAGGCTGTCATGTGTATCTCTTTTAGAAATTAAGCTTTCTAAAATACTATATTGTGTTCTTAGGCAAAGTTTAAGCTAGGGGTCACCCCTACATGGCAAAGCTTTGAACCTCTAACTTTGTTTTCTCTTAGTTTTCTTCTTTCTTTTCATAGGTATTAGTTTGGCGACGGAGCTTTGACCCTCTTCAAAATATTTTGAAGTTTTGAAGTTGCATTAGTTTCCTCTTCCTCATTGGACTCCAAACTTTCATAAATTTACTTAAAACCTTTGCCTTTGATTATTTTGAATTAAGTTTAGTTTGAACTTTTATTTAGAATTTCTCATGCCTTGTTAGGTAAATTAGTTTTGCTTAAATTGGGAAGTTGCTCTAGAAGCATCCTTTATTAAGGAAATGACTTAAGAAGTTTCCTCAAATTAGAAAATTACTCAAGAAGCTACCCATATCTAGGAAACTTCTACAGAAGCTTCTTTTGTTCATAGATAATGTTATTAACAATAAGATAATAGATTTGGTTGACTTTCTTGTAATTTACTGTAGTAAGTTTAACCCCTAAAGTCCCAAGGCTTTTTTTTCCATCAAAGAACACTTAAAACTGCCATTTCTAATGCAAAGAGCAAAAAACTTTAAAAATTGTTTTTGTTTGAATATCTAACCATAGGTACTTGTACTAGACTAGTATGAAAATGTGTGGAAGAGATTTCAAAATCTTTGACTGTGTAGATTGCAAGATATTTGTATTTGAAGTGAAGAAAACAAGTTTTTTTCCACCTAGCTTGACTAAATTTTTTTGGCTTCAAATCTTCTTAACTTAAAATTTTTGGACTATTGATTTTGATTTTATAACTTTTTATGTTGAAGAATTAAGTTGAGAATCTTGGAAAAAAAAGTCAACAAAAAGCATTTAAATTTTACTCATTTAAAAATTGTTAAGTAGAAGTAGGTTCAAGATTCAAGGAAAAACTAAAACGTTAATAGCTCTAATATGGAATTGAAACACAATAATTCCAACGGTGAGATTGTTTTAGTAAGGAAACTTAACCGTGCCTAACAATTATCTTTGAAAAGTTGTAAAAATTGCATTCAAAAATGGCTTCTATAAAAAAAATTTCCTAAAAGATGCTTAGATTACTTGAAAAACAAGATTGTCAATAAATTTCTTATTACTAGTCCAAATAGAATGATTCAAAGCTTCAAATGTACACAAAAAATACAATCTTTGAGAAAAAAATTAAAATTTTAAAAAACTAAATTTTCTGTGATTTTTTTTGGATTGCCCCTTGAGTTGCTTTTTGGACTTAGGATGGCATAACTTTTGCTCTTGGGCACCAATTGAAATAAAAATTATATTCCCCAAAAACTAATTTGAAAACCCATCTTCAAAAAAAGTTTCAAAAAATTATGTCAAAGATTGAGATCACACAAGCCTACCTGAAATCCTAATTGTCCCTTGTAGGGACTTTGGGACTTTAGAGGTTAAAAGTTATCAAGATATTTATGAAGGTAATTTTCGAAGTTACTAAGATAGTTACTAGGATTAAATTACAAGTTACTAAAAATGTTACTACAGTTACTCAAAATAGTTATTAGGATAATTTTCAAAGTTACTAAAAATAGTTATTAGGATAATTTTTGATGTTACTAAAAATGGTATTAGATAATTTCCAAAGTTACCAAAAATAGTTATTAGGTTGATTCTTGAAGTTATTGAAAAAGGTTTATTGCGGTAAGTTTTAAAAGATATCAAGGTAGTTATTGAATTATTGTGGTAGATTTAGAATTTAGATTATTAGGTCATAAGATATTAATGAATGAATTTTAATATGTTAGTTAGAAACAAGACTTCATCCATTGATTACTTCTTGTAGGAGTTTGCGTTTTAGACGTATTTTAGCTTTTCGGAAAGGGCATTAGATGCTCTACAACTTAGTTTAGTTCTATCCTTAATTAATTCGGCTTATCTTTAGTGGACCAGAGTTTTGGCTGCTTTGGCCAAAACTAAATTAAGTTATCAACCATTTCATATTTTTTTAGTTAGGTTTGGTATTTAGGTATTGAAAAAATTAGGAAAAAAGACAAGGTTGTCTGTTTTTAGGGTAGCACAATTGGACTATGCTAGACACCCATAGGATAATTTCATCAAGGAGACATTAGAACCTGTTGTGTATATTCTAGCTCAAGGGTGGAGTTAGAAACACTCACACTAACCAAATCAGAAAGGAGTATAGTGGTGGAATGATTTTTGGAATCCAACTTTAGAATCTCTTTGATATACCCCATGTAGTCATCAACTCTTTGTATGGTTTGCTCATTACGAAGCCTCCATTGAAGTTGTTGATAGAATGATGCTACAATACATGAATCGTGTGTAACAAGACCTCGTTTCCTAGTACGAACTTGGAAGTGTATGCCAAATGCATATATTTGACACTACGAGGTAATGTATCACTAGTGAGGTTGGCTATATTATACAAAATTGTCATGCACTTCTTGACCCAACTCCAACTCATTTTTTACTCATGCGGTCAACCAAGAAGCAAATGAAGGCAAATCATTCAGTTCAGCCAAGTAGCATATAGGCACTGAAGGATGTCGTTGCCTAAATTCTCTCTAGAATGTCTCCCTCTCTTCCCATCATTGTCCTCTAGCTACCACGGAATCTTTATATACCATTCCATGCAAAGCTAGTTAGATAAAAGCTACAGCTCATAAGCATTCGCTTCGTCAAGTCCAATGAGTAAAATGTCTTCTTTGACATGCGTCCCAATAGAGGTTTCAAGAGTATGCCCTAAAAGATGGTTGACAAAAGCAGAAAATGGAGGACATATTTTTCCCCTATTGCATGCAACAAGGAGCAAAGTAGTTGAGTTTTGAAGACACAATACAAGTGCATAGAGACGGATGAATGAGAATTGTGAGAACAAGGAATAGCATCATATACAATTGGATTGTCACACTGATTGTTTCCAAGTCTCTAAGCATGACACATTGTCCAATACAAAAGCATGTACATAGTTACAAAACTCATTAGACATCTTCAACTTTTGTTAACAGTTAGAGTGGAGAATCTCATAAATTATGGTCGCATCTTCATTCGGGTCTTATATGGGATGCACTTTTCTTCTATATTGATACATGTACTTTGTGCAAAATCCTAGTGTGTCGTCTATCCAATACCCTTCAAATATGTTGCCTTCTAAATGTATAAAAGTTCTAACGTAATCCTTCAATGTTTTCATGTACCACTCATTAGGATACATCCATTGACAATGCATAAGCCTACATCTAAATAATTGTTCTACTAGATGCACGAGCAACTACATTATAATGTTCAAAAATGTAGATGGAAACTCTTTCTCTAGCACAGATGTTGCCATGACCACATCACACATTAAGTTGTGTTGGTTTGCATGTCGTACTTCTTTTGCACACAATCTTTGAAATACTCAATTCATTTTGATTATAGCCAAGCGCACATTCTCGTCGAGTACATTGCGAATTGCCATTGGAAGGATCTATGCAAGAAGTACCATGACAACCCCAACCTTAGTTCAAACCATACCAAGTGATAATGCAATTAACAAAGTGCCCATTGCTCAATGAAGGTAAGGTTGACTCATGTTCTTGCCTTGTTTGCAAAGATTGGGCTAATAGATACATGTCTAAAAAAAGGACAACCTCTACATCATATGTTGTTAGGTTTGACACCACTACTAATGCAATGTACGTCACACATGGTATGGTAGTGTCCCCTTCTCCAATGAAGCTAACATCCTTTCCAACTTCCATAGTATTTCAACCTCACAAAAGTAACATAAGGCACATGAGAATAGGGTGAGTTAAGCATACCTACTACATGAGCACATGGTAGTCAAGTGTTTTTACGTATTGAAGTTTTCCATCCACTAAGTGTTTATGAATGTTGTCCATGTAGTTAGAAGGGGTTTGGATATTAGAGGCAATGGCAACAAACTAATTGCGTTTATTTGGCTTCAAAATGTATAATGCATATGGCATGTAATATTCATCTTGTTGTCATTGTGGAGGTTGCAACCAAATCTCCTCACAATATTCCTCATCTAGACAATTTCCAGGACTATCATTCATGGCCAAGAAAGTCTTCATTATGTTCTCACATAGATTCTTTTCATAGTGCATAGCATCTAAAATATGGCGATCTAACAAGTGCTGCCATCAAAACAATGAAAATGCTTCATGACTCTTTTTCATAGAAGCTATGATATCTTGCACCCTTCTACTCCTCTTGAATACTGCATTTCTGGTTGGAACTTTGAATACAAGATGTAATTGCCTTTGACTTTGATGCACACAAGAAGTATGCATTAACAGTCAAGTGCGTCAATGTCGATGTCATTTTGTCCATGGTGACACAATACTTAACATCCACAAGGATGTGAACAACCATAAAAAACTTACGCACAATTCATACCTACCAAATGTAATGTCCACAATAACACCATGAATGTACATGAAAATGACAAATGTAAGGAGAAAGAGTTCTAATTTGCCAATATTCCAACTCATAGAAAGCATTGAGACACTTCACCCCTATAATGTGTATTGGATCATCTAGTCCATTCTCTTTACCTCCCAACTCCAAATACAATTGGGTGGTTGTAAGAAACACCTGTCCTATTTTGCGTCACACTTTCAATGCGGTGGTTGTTTTGTGCCATAACTATTGGAGAAATGATTGAATGAACATGAAATTCAAAATGTAGGTTCCTCTAGCATTGATGAATGAACAAAAATTAATCTGAATTTTTCAAAATTATTTTAGGGTGTGAAATTGAATTTCATTTACATGTCACATTTGCGGTTTTGATAGTTTTTAGTACTATCGAGTACCTTTTCTGAAGGATTACATCGTCAAAACTGGATAGTGAGCTGCTGTAATGGAATTACAACTTTTGTGGAGAGGGATTTGTAAAATCATGTTTCAATTGCCTTTGGCATTGCTCCGATGTGTGCGACGTTTACACAACATTTTCTAAGTAATACAAAATGTTTTCCAATTTCTTCTTACTCCATTCAGTAGTTCTCTCAGTTGGCAATAATGGCCACTTTTAAATTTATTTTTCCAAAATCATTAACTATTTTTCAGAAATGGGAAAGTTCCAGCTTCATTTTCTGGGGTAAATCAAAGACACTGTCAAAAAATAGTAGTCTAAGGTATAGTGTAGGACTCCTTAGTACTAGGCGGGGCCCACTACGCCTGCAAATTTGCCAACATGGATGACAGGGACTGTCCCAAAACATCATCCTTCCCTGACATCTCCTACTGTCATCCACTACCATGCATCCACGTGTCTTCCTAGTGTTTCATCTTGATTCCAATCAACGGTCCACTTTTCATCTCCCATACCCTTCATAGTACTCGCAGGACTCGTACTACTAATTGGACTAACGCAACAAAAACTGAAAACGCAACAAATAGGACAAGTGTTTCTTGCAATCACCCAATTGACTCCACATTACCAATCGAATGACATCAACCCCTAACTAGATTCGTGGCCTTTCACAGTGCTCTACTTTTTCATTGAATCTCCTATTTCATCAGTAAGGGTGGTAACAAGGTATTTATTCACACATTCTACCATACACTATTTTTGAACCCCTTGTTATTCTATTAGGAAGGATGTCACCCATTCTAGCCATCCTCGTACCTGTATCTACTCCATAAGAAAGACAACTCTTGTAATCCTTACAACAAAGTCCTAAAACAAGTCCATACTTTGGAAAATCCAAAATTGTCCACATAAGTAAGGCACAAACTATGAGATTACAACTACCTTCAAGGCCTTATTTGTTAAATTGAGACAAGCTGAGGTCTCATTTTAATTCACTTCTATATTTAGAATACAAAAGAGTTCATTAAATTGAGACTTGAAAATGTTGAAATACATGTTTAATTAATTTTCTATTACTATAAACAGTAGGAAGAAGCCGCATTCAACCTTTGAATATTTTCAGAGAAATGAAAAATATAGACTTTAAATCATGCAAGATGTCATCTATTGAGACATTTCTTGAAATTGAGAGGTGCATCTACTGAAGACTAATCTTTAGGTTGTTGATACTAAACTTTAACATGAAAAACATCTTTATCAAATTTTTTTTAATGAATACACTTAATATAGAACATTGGAGAAAAATAAGAAAAGAAAATATATTGTTAATAGAAATCAAAAACTATAATATAGTCAAACTACCCTAATAAATTTGACAAAATATATTTCTGTGAGCTTCTCAAAACTTGTAAATGCAAAGTCCATTCCACTTCACATTCTACAACAAAGACTACTTATATATCTACACACTATTCATCCTTCCGCCATAGATTCATTATTGTTTGAATTAGCCATGAAGGCTTCCACTGATGCTTTAATGATGTCAATTTGTGGCTTCGGAATTACCACCCTTAGATCTGAAGTCCCCTCTTGCATATATGGCTTTCAAGCCGTCATGATACAGTTTTTGCTGGACCATGTTGGGTTGATTGCTCAATCTTCGCACCACACATTCCCTTTTTTTGTGTCCCATCTATCATATGTTTCCATATTAATGTATCGATCTGAAGCTGGCGTCCAATATTAGATTTGGATCATATTCATAAGCCTTGAATCCAGATTTGGATTCATAATGGCTCTAGTAAGCCATAATGGCTTGGAATCACCATTAACAAGTCACACCACGACAAAATAACTTGCTAACGTAACGCGATTAACACAGAAAGAAGCATGTGGACGATCACGCCTTCATCCAACAAAGGGTGCATCTTCTACATCTTCCTCACGCAATGTACCATCCCATTGCTTGCGATCTGCCTTGCCATGAATGATCCTTGAAGCCGGCCAAAATCCATGTAGTAATGCCTCACGCGGCTCTAGAGGTGCATCGAGAATTGTTCAAACACATTTCCCATACTCTTTTATAGGGGCATTTTTCTTCTTGAATTCTCCAGATTCATCATCATTTGCCATTCCGCTCCACTATGCGATGAAACCATTCAAACCTCTCTTAATCTCATCAAGAGAATGCATCTTCTAGGGAACTAGAGGTGGTGGATCACCGCTTGGAACTATTGGACAACTGTCTTCAATCTCAGACCATAAGCGAATTCCATTGTCGTGCTCTAGCAACCATTTCCTGTCCGTACACAAATTTTTATACTCCATCAAAGGCCATCCATTGGAATCCATGTAGAACTTGAATTGTTGGGACCTAGAATGACCTTCCAAAAAATCTTCGCCTGTACCTAAATATCCATCTACATATCGCTTGAAATCAAGAACTTCTTCAATGAGATGAGGAATGAGGGGGTGCATTTCACAATCTATGAAAGATTTCATGAGTTTCGGAAGTGTCGGATAGTTCTTTGTCTTCAATTTAGTGCTCCTTCAACCCAAAAGAACGTCAATGTCTTCATGAGTGTGCGTGATAATGAAGAAATTGATGTACACTTCGTGGAAAATCCCTTTGTATACTAGCAGGGAATAAAAAGCAAAACCCATCTATTCTTATTGTTTCCTGATGCATTATCCAACTGCAAAGTCAACATTGGTGGCAGAGGTTGAGTTGGGATAAATTCCTCTGGAGGAGGAAAGAAAGAGTTCAAGCAAATATTTGAACCATGTAGAACCGCTTGGGTTAATGTGGATTGCGTCTTCTCTTTAGAGAATAACTTGCGCGATAAATTCTTTGGTGGTTCTTCAACATCACGCAAGAGCTTTGCGATAGACCCAATGGTATGATTTGAGTTTGGGGGAAAAATGTCTAAGTCATAGTGTGCATACCGAACATCCCCATGCCCATAAGCAATCATACCCGTAACTACAACGGGCATTTTCATGCTGGAATCCGTTGCTTTGGTCTTGTGAGAGAAGTGTGGAGAAGCGGTCTTGGAGTGATCTATTTTATCATGAATGATGGTTAGCATCTTTTTAGGATATATTTCGAAAATATACCGATTTCACAATTGTTCTGGTGGACAGTTCGAAAACTCGATGAACACGACATCTGACATGTCAAGTAGACCCTCTTGTCCGTCTAATAGAGTCAAACTTAGCTTTGACTTTTAAAAAAAATTTCACCCTACTTGTGAGGCCACCTAAATGCCATGTGGCAGACATGTGTCTTCCACGTAGCATCCTAAAGGGGCGCATGCGGGTGTGGGCGACCACGGGTAGGGCGACTTTGGGTTCAGGCTGGTGGGCGACTGCGGGTGTGGAGTACGTGGCAAGCTGCAAAGCAAAGACACGAAGTGAGAACCCAAAGAGAAGTAATGCCCCACAATTACCCGCGGTCGCCCCAAAAGACCCATAGTTGCCTCCCAAGGGACCCGCACGTGCCCCCAAAGACCCGCAATCGCCTCCCAAGGCACCCACATCTGCCCCCAAAGACCTGCAGTCGCCCCCTAGAGGACTTGCACGCGCCCCTAAAACTGCAGTCGCCCCCCAAAAGACCCACACACGCCTTTGGACCCGTAGTCGCCTCCTCAAACCCGAATGCGCCGTACCAAACCCGTAGTCGCTCCTCAAGATCCATGCGCGCCCTTTGGAGACCGCAGGTTCAATCGGTGGTTGCCTACCCGCGCTCGCCCCACCTATTTATCCACTCACCCAAGACCTTTTGGGCACCTTTCATTGAGGCTTCTTGTCTTGTATCCTTTAATGGCTACATGCGTGAACCTTGACTATTTACTATTTATTACATTCATCCACCCTTCTTACCTTATTAGTTGTAGACCACCTAAACTCCCAAACGAGTTTTTTGAGCCTTAGACATGACAATCATTGATGGCCACTGGAGTTAATAATGCCAGGGCATTGCCTATCTCCGTTGCTGCACTGACTGCCAGGGCATTACGAAAGGCTGCCAAAGACAAACATTGCAAGCGTAGGGGCACTATTCATCGGAAGCGATTGCACATGCTCAATAGTGAAGCCCACCTTGCTTTTAAGGGTTGGAATGAAGAACCAGAGCCTTGGACAATACAAACCTACGAAGACTATATCAAGTGGTGCCACATCGGCAAGTTCTTTCCTTTATGGCGTCATCATTATAATCGGCACACCAATAAGGCCAACTTGAAGTACTGTGAGAATTCAACATTCCTTCAAAGATGCATTGAATTGTGACAAGTTCTCTACAAAACCACCTTTGTAAATAGGAACGAGGTCCCCCTCTTCCTTGGTAGAGGAGCATATGCTAAGGTCGCTCTAAACAAAGAGGTTGATTGGAGCACAATCAACGGAAGTATGTATGTCACTCATCTAGAGAGTGGTTTCATCCCAAGAGGTATACTAGCCTTTCCTGAGGGGGGACTTGGTCCTGTTCGAAGTGTATACAAAACGCAAACCCCTACCACTGAGGTTGACACTAAGAAGTCTGAAGAAGATGATGACTCTAATGGTACACGCATCCATAAGGTAATACGAATCGTGGAGCAATCTGTTTGCTCCATTGAGGTTCAAAATGAAATTGTAGAAGGACCCGCGACATCCACGGGACAACGACCAAGGCAACCATCTAGAGTACGGCGTTCAACAACACGAGTGGGACCCGCATCGATTCCAACTATAGTTCCTAATCCATCGTTGCCAACATAGCACACAAAGGACATCTTCGACTTTGGGCCCGATGAGGACATGGCTATGGAAGAAACTGACCATGTTCCCATTTCTCCATCAATAATGGGCTCAAGCCACGACATTATGACTTTGGAAAAAGCTCTGGACCTCCTCAAGACCAAAGATGTTGAAATATCTTCACTACAGAATGAAATGAGGAAACTACGATGTGAGTGTAAACACAAAAGTACACTCATCTCTCAACAAACTACAAAACTGCAACACCTCCGTGAGAAAGACCATGACACTTTCACTTTGTCAGATATGGATGACACCTTTGTTGAGCAGAACCTCCAAAATGTAGACAAGGTTGTGGGGGACCTTACCAACCATATCCTTCAGCGTTCTCCTCTTGCTAAGCGCACTAGATGCTCCCCCATCATTTCGAATACACTTCCTACTATTGTCACAAGATATACTACCAATGACACAATTGAACTCAATGGGACCCAAGACTCTCTTTCGTTTCTTGTGGTTCCATCAATGATTCAATTGGAGAAAGACCATGGACTTCAAGAAGAAAATAAGATGCTTTGAAGAAAGTTGGTTGAGTTGACTACCGCATACTATGATTGGAAGGTTGCCTGCATTCTCTCCATGGATAGATCCCAACAAGTTGCGAAGGAGCTAGAAAAAGTTTCTAGAAACTTTGTTGCAAATGCTCCTAAACGTGAGAATGGACTGACGTTCTGGGCATTGTTGGAGGACATGTTTTCTAATAACATGTGCATGGTGGAATTGCCACAAAAGGAGGTCATAGATTGGAGCAAAAATGGTTGGGACCATGAAAACCAAATGTCTAGCCATATAGAAGAGAAGAAACGAATGCTCCTATGGCCTAAGCCTACACCTTTTGTTTTGGACCATACCAAATGTTCCATATGTCTTGAACAATTTGGCCCCGAAGGGGGTTGGGCACAAGGATCTTATGCACATGTATACCACCCCCAATGTCTCATCACACAATGCTTGATTAGACGACGTTGTGTGATTTGTTCAGCACCATTCCACGATCGCCTATATACCATGTTCAACTTGACGACCTACATGCCTCCTTCTTGGGAACACACACGTGATACTATGGTTGACACAACCTTGTGGGGCCGAGATTTGGTTTGGAGTTGGCGAGAAGGACAACATGATCAAGAAAAAGGACCCACTAACTCGCAATTGAATTGGGAAACAAACCCAGACGAAATTGCTAGAGTTGCACCGAGGCTCATGGGAAAGGGGCCACAAAACGAAGGGAGGAGGGCATTCTTCTTCCAATGCTTTGGTGGATATTGGGACAAGACCTCCTCAACCTTCAAGCGGGGTCTTCATCCACAACGACACCGTTGAAATTTAGAAGGAGAAAGGGTGGCTAATCAAGATGATAGTACCTCACTAGAAGACTTGACTAGTATGGCTTACCTAGACTCTATGTATGAACCATATTACCAAAGTCAAGCATTTGACTACTTGTTGGAAGCACATTCTCCGCAAACAACAAGGACCCTCCAAGCTCTACAGGACTCCAACGTGTTGCAATCAATTTTGAAGGCAGACGGACCAGCTTCACGAACCCGTGTATAGTGAAAGCTAGGGGTTGGGGAAGCATTGACCTACGAAGAAGGTGAAGGAAGTGGCTCTTAGAACAATCCAAATGTAATTGACTAGACATTTGTAGGAATCATGCAATTTAGCCTTACTTCCCATCATAATAGATGACAAGTAAGGGTTAGGTTTTAGTTACACTATGTTTTTAGTTGTTTTTGCAAGTACGATGGAGTGGTTTAGGGTTTTCTTCTTTCATTCCACTTCTACGACTTTCTAGCATACCTATGTACGGCAATTCCATATGGCATTGATTTTTATTTAATACTACCTTTTTTTCCTCTCTACCAAAGTACCAATTTCTGAAATCATATCGAGAATGATCTTTTCTAGTTCTTCCAAAAATAGTTCGTATGAATCAAATCAACAAAGCTCTTGAAGTTTAACTTTTCAAATTAATTTCACTTGCATTGAGAAGAAAACTAAATCACTACTCACTAGAGTGGAACATCATTGTCCAATTGGATATTTCCTTTCATATTCTTTAAAATCGTGAGGTTCTAATTATAGGAAGCTTTTCCTCTAAGCTTTCAAGATACTTGGCCAAAGAAGGAATAAAAGGGGTTCAAATACAACATGCCCTTTTTTGTGGATGTTGACTTGTTGACTTTACATTACCATACCTTCAAATGGCTCACCCTGTCCTTGGAGGTCAAAATTTTGATTCATAAAAAACATGAGTAGGCCAACTTACATATAAAACCTACCTAATTCCTCAATATCCATTGTAATTTTCTTCAAATTACGCTAAAGCTAGAATTCTAAAAAATCCTATATACAAGGAGGAACAATGCAGCAAATCACCTGAGACAAATAAGCCCAATAAATTTCCTCCATTAATATGGTATTTTGGGCATAATCGGTTTCTCATTCTCCACTATTCATATGAAAATCATAAATACAAGTTGTATTGTAGATTTCACGAGGACATTCTCACAAAATACTATGTCAACTTTTATAGTCAAGAATCAAGAACTTCCCATAAATCCCATGTTCCTATTCGATTGTAATTATGTGCGAGAATCCCATTCCATTCATCATACCATCACCTTCTCCCAAAACATGAGAAAGACATATTCATCCATATACAAAAGTTGTAAGATCCCAAAATGGTGTGCCATTTTCTCCCTTCCATGCACGCCACTAGTGTGCCCACACCAATTTAACTATTCTAGTATACACATTGCTTCAAGACACCATATACATTGTTTTATCTCAAAACATTGCATTTCTTTATAACACCATGATAGGCAAAATACAAAATAATCGTGGTGAAAGTATTTATACTCATTGTATTCCTAGGTATTTTATTTTGTGTTGAGGTAGTCCTTCAAAATGGGCTCCGGACCCATTTACTATAATTTTGCATCAAACTTCCCTATACTAGCTCTATTCCACTTATACCAATCCGAATAAAAACGACTTTCCGCCCTCAGAGCTTTCAACTCCGATACCATCAATGGTAATCTTTGCTCATGGAACTTCACCAACTTCTCAAGCGTTGCTACTTCTCCAGCAACACTACCATATGCTGAGGAAGAAGCCAAAAGCTCTACGTTTGGAATGTGCTGGACGGCGGCCTCATAATATTCTTTTTTCTTCTCCATTATTTGAAGTTCTAGGCTTCGCCTTTCATTTTGTACCTCCTGATGTTTGCGGACAAGGGGTTCAAGTTTTGATTCCCATATCAAATAATGGTCCATTTTATGCACCTTCCCACTCTTCATTTCCTTCAAATAAAAATCACCATTTCTTTTGAAGGAATGGAAGCCCTTGTCATTCTCTTCAATGATGTTTGTTATGGCCTTCAACCGTTGCTTCAACACCTCTACGAAAGTGGGATTCACTTCTTGCTCCTTCAAATTTTTCAATTGCTCATTCTTTGCATGCAATGCTAATTTTGCACTTTCTATTTTGGCAAGCAACATTGCCTCTTCATTTTCTGAATCGCTTCCTCCACCACTCCCGTCACCCTCTCGCAAAACGGGGTCCACTTTCCTAGCCACCCCATCATCCATGCCTTCTTCATCCATGTCTTGTACTATGATGGGCTCTTGGGCTAATTGTCCACTTTGGTCGACTCCCACATCCGTAGCCAGCCTAGATTCTTGTATGGCAACCTCCTTGTCATCGATGTGGAAAGAATATTGTGAACCACCATATTGGTTCACTATTTAAAAACCCGAAAATATAAACATTAGGCATGAATTTACAAATCCAAAAGTGTTAGTACTCCGGATAAAGCCATAACCATCAATTAAGGAGTTTTCCGCTAGATAGCAATGAAAACTTCAAGAGGTTAGGGCAAGATTCTAGAGAATGCAATTAGGAGGAAATTAGGGGAAATTCTAGGGAAAAAATGGGGAGTTAAAACTAAAAAGAGGTTAAGCAAGATTTGGTAGAGTAACCGAATTAGGCTAACGGTAAAATGATGAGAAAATGAAAACAAAAAGTGAAAAATGAATATGAAAACAAAAAACTAGAAGTAGGAAATGAAACTAAAAGTAAATTAAAAACCACAAAAGTAATAAATAAGAAAAAACACAAAAGAAGCTAGTTAAACTAAAACTATGACTAAAATACTAGTGTAGTGGATAAAACACTAAAATAGGGCTAGCAACACTAAAATAGGATTTTTCAGCAAGTTAGAGGGTTTTACAGTATTTTAAGGGGTGGAACACTAAAATAGAGAAATTTACACTAAATTAGCGGATTTACAGTAACCTAGTGCGATTTGCACTAATTTGGCGCATTTTGCACCAAACTAGTGGATTAACAGTGAATTAGTGTAGGATGAAAGTAGTTTAGGAAATTAATCCGTTAGAAAGTTAGATGTAGGCAAAATTAGGGTTTGGATCTCTCTCTCTCTCTCAACTCTCTCTCAATTTTCCCCAACTTGGTGTGCATGTGTGTTGGAGAGCATTCTTAGTGATGAAGGGCGTTTTGAAAGCATGAGAAGCTAGAGATTAAGATGAGGGAACTAAAGTAAGACAATTTGTCGAGTAGGTCACCATTTTGTGAGAAGAAGTGGTGAAGGATTGATGGGAGTGAAGTCAGATGGGAAGTGGAGTGGAGAGAATTAGGTTTTTGGGGAATTGGGAGGGAACTGCCAACTTTGGTGACTGATTGCGGGAGACTGAAAAAGCGGAATGGGCTGAATTTTTGGGAGGAAGGAGATGGGAAAGTCAGCTTTCCAACAAGACCAGTCTCGACCAATTCCAAGCAAGGACGAGGATGGAGCGGTCGATTTAGTGCGAGGAGGTCAAGCCGCTATCGCCACGGAAGACCGACGACTTCGGCGAGCGACTGTGGGAGTTCGGCGAAGCGAATCAACGTGAATTTTGGAGAGGAGAAAGATGGGAAAGTCAGCTTCCCAACAAGACCAGTCCCGACCAATTCCGAGCAAGGACGAAGCCGGGGCGATCAGTTTAGTGGGGCAAGGTCTGCTGCCCATCTAGCGGCAGTGGATTCTGGGTATTTCATCTTTTGTTTTCTTGTGATTCAGCTGAATCCAAATGTAATGTTCATTACAATATGATATTTTCTTATCCATCTTGAAGCAATAGTTCTATGACTTGCATGCAATGTTCTTGTGGGGTATGAATGTGTAGAGGGTCTATGAGGATTTTTTTAGGGTTTTAGGGCAAGTGCGGAAGTGCTGCCCAAATTGGGGCAGAATTAGGGTTAGGATATGGATTAGGAACGTGAAGGAAGAAACTAATTGGCCTAAAAAGAATGGGTGAATAGGTTAGGGATGGGATCTATGGAATTAGGGAAGTCTTGGGCATAAATTTAGGGAGTTAGTTAGGAATTGGGGTAGTTGTGGTGTGCTGGAATTTAATTTCAAGACACCAAATTGACCCATTTGGTGCCCGAAGGGCTAATTTTAGGCAAAATTAGGCCTAGTAGGTTGCCCTAACCTCCCAAAGTAGGTACTAGGGTCATTGGAGGATTTTAGGGTATATATTAGGATGGTGTAAGAGTGCTGCCCTCATTTCACTTAGAGTAGTTTAAGGGTAAAAAATTGATAAAAAAGTATTTAGGAGTCCATTGCTTGGAAGGCAATCTAGGTAGGTGTCCCATACACTCCCCGCCGGCCAACTCTAGGGTTTTTTTTTACCTTGCGGTGAAAAAGCCTCATAAATATCCATCGTATTCATGGGTGTGTTGATCAGAGCTAGAAGTCTCTGACCAAACCACACTTTCATCGCGAACAAATGACTTCCCACGCTTCACCTTGGATAACATCTTCTTTACATCCATAGGTTCATCTGGTGGTAAAATTTTTGCAGTCTCCGGAATGATTGCAATAGGGACCTCCTTCAATGTTGACCAATCCACCTCCTTCTTCAATACATATTCAGCATACACCATTCTCACAAGAAAGAAATAGAAATTGTCGTTTCGGTAAGTTGAGTCCTCCAAATACAAGTGCTTCCACACCTCACAACATCTAAGTATGAAGCCCTTGTCCTTCGAGTATGCAAGATTTACTTTGTTTTGCTTTAGATGTTCTCTGTGTTGACACAAGGGAAATAATTTGCTGATGTGGCACCAATCCATGTATTTTCAAACCGTTTTGTAACTCCAAGGCTCAGGCTCATTTCTCCAACCTTTAAATGCCTTAATCTTTGGATGGATCAAAATGGCCACACACTTCTTGTGAATGTTACTACACCGTTTCCGACCCTTGTCACGGATGAGCTTCATCTCTTGTCGTGTAAGGCGTTTGATTGTGGCAGGCGTCAATGGTGGGGGCTCATTCTCCATAGTGCTCAATCTATACGATCAATTCTACTCGGATACTATGCCAAATACAACAAGTCTAAAACCTTGTTGTACAAACTTAAATCTATTACCTCATGGTAATTCACATTTACAAATACATCAACCTATATATTTACAATCACAATCAAGTTTCAAACAATTCAACGTGATTTACAATCAATGGATGAAAGTGACATGAAGAGAGATAGAATATCCTCCTTACAACACCCACCTCCCCTCTCAAGCTTGCAATTAGCCACTTCCAGGTGGATAATAGACAAGGCGCAAAAGGGAAAGACGGGAGATTGCGGGTTTGGGCTCCGATTTTGTACCCGCAGTCACCTCAGGGCAAGCGTGGCTCTGGATGGGGCGCGTGTGAGTCTACAAGGGGGGGGGGCGTGCGGGTCGGGAAGGCGACCGCGGGTGATGGCAACTGCGGGTTTGGGGCGACTGCGGGTGAGGGGAATCCCAATGGGGGGCGCATGCGGGTCTGGGGCGACCGCGGGTCAGGCGCAACCACGACTGGGGGGCGCATGCGGGTCTTGGGCAATCACGGGTCTGGGGTGACCGCGGGTCTGGGGCAACTGCGACTGGAGGGCACGTGTGAGTCTGGGGCGACCATGGGTCCCAAACCCCTGACCGCGATGGCACATACCTTCACTGAATAGTGAAATTAGATTGCCTTAACAATTAGATTGACTTACCTCCAAATGAACCATGCAAAGAATTCATATTCAAACCCAAATGCATGCAAGTAGGTGATGTGTATGTACAATATTCAATATTTTGGGTCCAAACATGCACTTAAAAATACTTTATACACTTGTATTGCTTTTCGAAAATGAGATGCACAAAAAGTGGCCAACGTTACTATTTCCACTAGAAAACTATTACATCAAATCCTATGAGAAGACAAAGTCCCGAAAGATGAATTCGGGTGGTTTCATGAACCATGGTTTACCCATGAGGAGGTCCACCACTTGCGCACATGTTGGTCTTTTGTTAACATCAAGATCACCTAGTTCACGTAACTTCATGGCAAAGTACCTTGATGACTCATGATTTCTAAATAAGTCCTTATCGTATTCAACCATGTATTCTATGTTCATGCATTGGGTCAACTTTCCAATCGAATAAGAGTCGGACTTCACCAAATATTTGTAGGTCTCTTTCATCACATCTAGACTTGTACCTAAACCCTCTAGCCCAAACAACTAGAACAACTCCAGAGCTGCCCACCAACGACCCATCCTCTTAGCATTAAGTTTTTCCTATTTTTCATATCCAAAATGCAAGGGAGCTCCTTCTTGAATATGACTTGCAATTCCCCAATCACAAATTCCAATGTTGATCTCTTCGTCCGAGAAGGGGGAATAATGCAACAATATGTTCACAAGTGACAAGTCATTGTGCAGTACCCCTGCATTGTGCACGAGACTTGTCACGTAAACTAGGGCCCACGCCAACTTCACCTTGTGTCTTCGAAAGAGGCTAATTTCTTTTTGTTGTTGGCCTGTAAGTTGCTTGACCAACTTGATTTCATGCCATTCCGCATGCGGCACCACCTTCTCATTCAAATGAAGCAACTCTTTGAAATTACCACCATTCCCCCACAAAGTGTATGCTTCCATTCTTTGGTCATGGACAGCTAGGAATTTAATAATGGCCGGATGATTCAACGGGCATACCAAAGCCTCCACTGACCGTTCCACCCTCGCATCACATTTGTTCCTTTGCTTTGACAATTTCCCCGCAAAATGTACATCTGCTGGGATCGTTGACATCCCTTCAATGCGTACCTTGCGCACCTTTGCATATCCTCCTTGACGGTCAAATCTAGTAAGTGGGACCACCTTGGCCTCTAAGTAGACCCACATGATACATGAACCACTATCTCTCGTAAATGCAACCTTCAATGCATCCGTCTACCACCCCATACCCCTAGCTTTAGACCTTGACAATCTTTTTGTTGCAATTTGCCACCAATCCATCTTCTCACGGAACTCCTAGGCCCTATTCGTTTCTCCAAATCCGGGCACTATAGGTCGCAACTCAAGCATCAACTTCTTGGTGTTGAGTATACCAGTTTGTAGGCAATTGCCAATCCACGTTTGCCATTGGTTGAAATACACTTCATCCACATCTGCATAGTCCGAAGATTCCTTGCATTTCCTTGTAATAAAATCCTCTAACTCATCCTTCAAGGATTGGATGCCTACCTCTTTATTTCTCAAGTATTTCCTCTCCAAATATTGTACACTTTTTTCCTCATACCATTGCACACAAGCCTCATGCGCATAGGTCGTATATCGTGCTGGAGGATAGGTAGGGTCCTTATCGTGTGCTGTCTTGGACTTCTTTGTCTTGGATGGTCCGGCACCCCCAATTACCTCCTTGGTAGTTATATCTACAACAAACGCTGTAGGATTATCAAGGTTCTTGTTCCAAGCCAATATCCGACCCATCCTACTTCCTTCCTTTGAAGTAGACATGGTCCTCTTTTGAAAAACGAGGCGTTCTTGGCTTGAACTTGGAGAGAAAAATGGGCAAAAACTTCCCCTTCTAAAATCACCTTGGCCCACGAGCACGCATTCAGCCACTTCAAATTGGATGAAAGCCAATGTGCAAGACCAAGAATGGCGACCGCGGGTCTAGGCGACTGTTTAAGTACCCGAGGTCGCCTTGGGGCGCGTGCGGGTCTGGCGCATGCGAAATGGGCGACTGCGGGTATGGGCCGACCGTAGGTATGGGGCGACCACGGGTATGGAGGCAACCGTAGGAGGGGGCGATTGCGGGTGGGAGTGACTGCGGGACGGGGTGACTGCGTGTTCTAGAGGTGCTCGTGGATGTAGGTGACCACGGGTTTTGGGGCGACCACTAGTGCAGAGGGCAACCGTTGGTGTGGGGGCAACCGATGGTCCTGGGCAACCGCGAGTACAGAAAGGATGGACCATCATAAATAATAACTAAAAGAAACCTTGATATGGGGTATAAACATTGGCATTACAACTTCCCACTTCTATTTTGCTTGCTTTCAAATAAAATCATAAGACCACTATGATATGGTCTAGAATGTGGAATTAGATTTTGGATTGTTTCTTTATGGTTCCCAAAATATGTTCATAATGTTCACAAAGAAAAAAAAAGAATGGGCCAAAAGGGAAAAAGGGAATCAAAAATATAAAATTACATGACATGATTGACTTCTATCGAAACAAAAAGGGAGAACTTGAAATACTTACATTCTACCATTGCATAATAATATTATAGAGGTTACTTTAGAAGTGTCCAAAGTCTTCTTCTAATTTCTTCAAGTTTGCTCTACATTGAACATGAATTCGGCTTTTTGACACAATCCTAAACCCTTTTGGGGTGGAAGAGATCATAAATGCAAACATACATGTTGCAAAGCAGATTGAAATGAACAACAAATTATGCATATGCACATCAAGTCAAAAGATTGTTGTCTTTGATGAAGACATTGTTCAAACCATCAAGGGTGTTTGAATGCTATCATTTCTTTTTTTTGCATGCCAATCCTTCAAAATTGGTCACCCACAAGATACAAGAAATTTTTGAATGGACAAGTGGGACACCTTTGAAATCATCTTTCTTAGACGTTGTAAATTGTTAAGTTACAAATTATAGATGCGGTCTTCGGAAGTAAACTTTCTAAGGAGGACCACCCCTTCTTACACTACAAAATTTACAGGATGAATAGATGCTTTTCTATCCTATGTAGAGAGTTTCTATCATTTATGGACTCAAAATTAGCCACCCCATCGTTTAAAGATGAAGAACTGTCACATGCAAATCCATATACAATGTACGATTTCTTTGGCTAAGTATTCTATAGAGGACATTCAATATGTTCTTGTAAAAGCTATCCAAGGTTTACTTGAACTTTTGTATACAAAGAATAATCTCTCTCCAAAGAGGCAAAACGTCAAGTTTGGTCACTCCGATAGGTGAGCAGGAAACATCATTTGATTCCCAAGATTTCAGAGATGTACTATGAGGGTTTAGACGGTTAGTATTGAATTTAGAATGGAGATGTATGAGGTGCAAGGTTGCACCACACACATCTCTGTTCTAAACTCAATACTGATTTCTTATAACTCTCATGGACCATCTCCTAGACCTTGAGAATCAAATCACCTTCCCTCCCACATACCACAGGGAATTAGCTTGACATCTTTTTTTTTTTTTTTGTCGATTGGCTAAAAGAACCAAACCAAATTGATCTCATTAGGGATCGAACCTAAGACCTCCACAAGAACAATGACTTCCAAGAAACCAATAACTTCCATGCATCACCCGAAGATGCCTTGAAGACCCCAAGGTCCTAATGAAGTGACTTGTTCTTGGATGTTAAAAGTTGAACTCGATATACTTATTAAAACTTCTTTGGATTGGAAGGCACGCCCCCACCCGTAGTCGCCCAGGACCTGAACTCGCCCCCCACCCGCGGTCGCCTCCCATTCCACGAAATTGGGCTTGAAACCACTAGGATCTGAACTTGCCCCCTACCCGCGGTCGCCCCCCATTCCACCAAATTGGGCTCAAAACCACCAAGACCTGAACTCGCCCCCCACCCGCGATTGACCCCCATTCTACCAAATTGGGCTCGAAACCACCAGGACCTGAAATCACCTCCACCCGCGGTCGCCTAGGACTTGAACTCGCCCCCCACCCACAGTCGCCCACCATTCCACCAAATTGGTCTCCACACCACCAAAATAGAAGACTGCGCCTCTACCCGCAGTTGCCCCCCATTCCACTAAATTGGGCTCGAAACCACCAAGACCTGAAGTCACCCCCACCCACGGTCACCCAGGATCTAAACTCGCCCCCTACCTGCACTTGCACCCCATTCCACCAAATTGTGCTCAACAACACCAAGCCCGAAATCCAACCCCCACCCGTGGTCGCCCAAGACCTGAACTCACCCCCCACCTGCAGTCGCACCTCATTCCACCAAATTGGGCTCAACAACACCAAGCCAGATATCCAACCCCCACTCGCAGTTGCCCAGGATTTGAACTCGCCCCCCACCCGCAGTCCCCCCATTCCACCAAATTGGACTCAACAACACCAAGCCAGAAGACCATGCCTCCACCTGTGGTTGCTCAGGACCTGAACTCGCCCCCTACCAGCAATTGCTTCTATCTTAAAGTCACGTTAGTCTAGAAACCGATGTAGCAAAAGATGTGAGCCATGTCCAACACTACTGAAGTCAGACTTAATTACGTCTTCCATAGACTACAACTGCCCTGTCCTTCAATGTTAGTAGCTAGTTAATATTATAGAATCAATCTATAAATACAGAATTATAGTAAGACTAATTAGACAAATTGAAGAGGGTTTTCCAAATCCTAAACCCTAACCTTGTACCCTAAACCCTATAGAAAAACCATGGACCTTCTCCATGTATGCCACCCCAAAAGTAATGTACTTCTATTTTTTAGGGAGGATAAAATGATAAATACATGTGATTTGCTTTTCATTATATGTCATAAAAAAGTTTGAACTCCTAAACCTTGCACTTATAAGATATAAACCATTGAAGGTGTCATTTCTGAACTTTTTAATCTTCAATAAATGCAATATTCTTTCACCCCTTCAAATGTGTTTTAAATCTCCTTGATGTATCAAGGGAAGGACTATATTGAAATTCCTATGTTGGAGGATGGAAAATGAAATGACGAGGAGAAGGGCTTCCCCAAGTCTCCATTTCGTAAACCACTTCTTATGTAGATAAAAAGATTTCTTCTTCATGCATTCCACGATGTTAGTATTTTTTTTGTACATCGTTTCCTCCCAAAGGGAAGGTCTCCTCCAAATGTACTCCCTCCAAAAATTAAAATAGGAAATGCTCATGTTGAATTTTACATGAGCATGAAGAAAAAAAAATTGTGAAGGAGAAGAGCTTCCCCAAGTCTCCATTTTTAAAAACCACTTTTGATGTAGATAAAAAGATTTCTTCTTCATGCATCCCACAGTGTTAGTATTTTTTTTGTACATCGTTTCCTCCCAAAGGGAAGGTCTCTTCCAAATGTACTCCCTCTAAAAATGAAAATAGGAAATGGTCATGTTGAATTTTACATGAGCATGAGGAAAAAGAAAATGTCAAGGAGAAGAGCTTCCCCAAGTCTCCATTTTTAAAAACCACTTTTGACGTAGATAAAAAGATTTCTTCTTCATGCATCCCACGGTGTTAGTATTTTTTTTGTACATCGTTTCCTCCCAAAGGGAAGGTCTCTTCCAAATGTACTCCCTCTAAAAATGAAAATAGGAAATGGTCATGTTGAATTTTACATGAGCATGAGGAAAAAGAAAATGTCAAGGAGAAGAGCTTCCCCAAGTCTCCATTTTTAAAAACCACTTTTGATGTAGATAAAAAGATTTCTCTTGATGCATCCCACAATTTGAGTATTTTATTTGTACATCATTTCCCCCTACAAGGAAAGGTCTCCTCTTAATGTACTCCCTCCAAAAATTAAAGTAGGAAATGATTACGTTGAATTTTACATGACCTCATGGATGGATGAAGAAGAAATAAAATGTTAGGAAGAAGGGCTTTTCCAAATCTCCACTTCCTAAACCAATTTTCTTTCTTTATTACTTAATTAACTTTTGATCACTTAGTATTGAATGCCTTAGTCTTAGGATTTTCTAGAGTTAATCCTTAGAAAAGGGGGGAGCGGTACTTGAAAAGTTTGAACACCTTCCTTCCAATTTGTTAGGGGGGAAACTCAAACTCATGTTTTTTGGCGCCCCCGACCCGCGATCACCCCATACACAATTACCCCCATCGTCATGAACTAGAAGACCTTTCTAAATCTGAGACCCACAGTCGCCCCATTACCCACGGTCACCCAGGAAATGACCTATGGTTGCCCTATATGCAGCCGCCCTCTGTACCCGCGGTCGCCCAAGAAATGACCTATGGTCGCCCTATATGCAATTGCCCCATCACTTGCAGTTGCCTAGGAAATGACCTATGGTCGCCCTATATGCAGCTGCCCCCCTATACCTGCAGTCACCCTGCACTCGAGGTCTCCTTCCAGAAACTCTAATTTTTCCTAAATGGCAGTTTCTAGACAATGGGACCCAGACCCGCGGTCGCCCAAGACCCACACGCACCCTCTTCCCGCACGTGCCCTAGGTGACTTCGAGTACTTAAGGGGATACTGGATTCCCAAGTCAGCACTTCCTTCGTCACACTGCGCCTTTCATTTGCCTTGAAGCGTCTGACTGCCAATTCGTCGGTTGGAAGTTTGGGCACCTACACGTGTTGTGGCTTCCATGTTTACGAATTCATTTCTTCGATTATATTATCAAAAAAAGTCTAGTTATCTTTATGCTAGAGTGACACGACAAGATGACGAAGAAGAAAAGAGATCGCCATAGTAGGCAACGACGCGCCCTTCTTGACCCAACGGCTAAGGCATATCGGGGATGGCGTCATGTAAATTCCGATTGGACCTTGACGACTTGCAAGTTATTTGTGGATTGGTGCCATATCGACAAGCTATTCCCTTCCCATCGACACATTCACCATGTGAAGCAAAACCAAGCAAATCTTCATTACTGCAAGGATGATGCATTTGTCTAGAGATGTATCGAAGTGTATCAAGCATTGTACGGAAAGCGAAAAATTCCACGGAGCGAAGTCTCAATGGGCATATGCCAAATGGTATATGTAGAGTTACAATTGGGGAAAACGGTAGATTGGATGACCTTCAAGACATCCAAGAATGTCACGCTTCCAACTACAAAAGACATTCCAAGAGCGGGTCCTTCAAATAATCCTCGAGAAGGGCTAGGGCCCAAAAAGAACATTATAGAAGGAGTGGCAGATGAGGATTATGTTTGGTCAACATCAACTGGAGAATCGAACTCCGATGAAGAGCCATTGCTTGAACCTAGGGACAGGATGGAAGATACATCAATGGAAGAAAACTTAGCATTGGTGGTATTAGAAGAAGGCAACATGCAACGGACCACACCAATGTATGGAGAACCTTTTATGTCTGTGGAACCGATAGGGGTCTGTTGTCTCGAAGATGACGAAGTGTTCCATTACGTGCAAGCTCGCTTGCAGGAAATTAATGAAGATAGGTTGGATGGAAGAGTGAAGCCGAAGAAGAGATTCCTCTGACCTTGATGAATTTGCCTTCCATGGAAGTATTGCGTGAAATGGAACAAGAACATCAAGGTGTACTTGGAGAAGACAATAATCAGCAAACGAAAGAATCCTATAAAGTGGAATTGGAGATGCTTTTAAAGGATCTTGAAGAAAAAGAAAGGGAGTGTGAGATCATCGAGAAGTGGAGCGCAGAAGAGATTCAGGTTGAGGATGTGGGCACCCTCAAAGAACTAATTCAAGCTTGACAAACTCGTTTGGCAGCCCAACAAAGAGAAATGGAACAACTGGAACAATTTTACCTCAAGTTCAATAAGGGAGAAGATGGAGGTTCGAGTTCAAATGTCAATCCTGTTATGGATGAACGACTTCAAACAATAATGGAAAAATGTAGGATGGAAGAAAACAACCTTGCCATTGAAAAAGGAGGTGTGGAAAAGGCAAGATCGACATTGAACCGCTTGAAGGAGATGAAGGATGCAGATCCTATTGATCGGTTGTTGCAGTCGGATTCATTGTCTGTGGATGTTGAAGATTCATCATCCACTAGAGAAATAGAGATGTTGAAGATGAAGTTAGCTTCTGTGAAAAGATTGGAACAAAAGTTGGAGGAAAAGATGTCATGGCCAAAGGCACACATCCGGTTCAAGTCATTGATCAAGAAGTGGTGGATCCAAAATAAGATGTGGAACCATGACCTGACTCTTTTGAAGAGAGAAGAGAGAGTGGCAAGAGCCCAAGTAGAACTAGAAAAGAAGAAAAGGGAAGAACAAGGGGAAATGGATGGAGTATAAATTAGGTGGCTCTTGTTTCTTTTATGACTATGTACTTCTTCCAAGATATATGAAGAAAAAGGCTTTGTCCTTATTTTTGTTGAAATACAAGAACGTTTATTTTTATTTTTTGTGAATGAAAATGTGATTGCATTTGGATCCAAACATTTGAATTTTTGACAAATTTTGATGATTTCAAGTTATGTGAATGTTAATTTCTTGCAAAATTTGTGCAGTGTTTTAAAACAAAAAAGAATTCTAGTAACTTTGAGTCTACACAAAGAACCCTCAATAAATTTAAGCTGCATCATCCATGAGAGTTTCAATATAAGTTCATATGGTTGCATTTTTCTGTATTTTAACATATGGTTTGAACATATTGTAAATGACAACATTCCCATGCCCTTCATCCCGTGAATGTATGGACTGTTCTTGAGATTTATAATTTGGGAAAAAACATCATAAAAAGGTACTCAAAAGAATACTTTTGGAATTGATAGAGAAATGGAAGTTATACATTTTGAGTTTTGGATTCCATGTATATGGTTTGATCAACCAATGTTGTCCCCCATTTTTCTTTTTCATTTGAAAGAGAAAGTTCTTAATTTTTTCCAAATTTGAGTACAAGTTAATTCTATTTATTTTTTATTAAGTTTGTTGGAATGGATTTGAAATGAGTTTCCCTTCATGTGGTTGTTTAAAAAAAAATTGTATTCTTTAAGTCTATGACCATTTTCCCGAAAATCTTTTTTTGAAGTATCTATAAATAACACGTCAAACCCTTGGATAGCGTTTAGGGTTTAATAAAATATCTATCTAAACTAGGATGACTTTCATCTAGAAACTCAACGATGGAACGCTAACGGGATAACAAAAATGGCCTTGGGTCCTAAGCGTAAGCGCGGTCGCCCTTCAAGTACCCGAAGTCGCCTCTTGAGACCTGCGGTCACCCCCTTCTACCCGAAGTCGCCCCCCCTTCCACCTGCAGTCGCCCTCTAGACCCACACTCGCCCCCCAAACCTATAGTCGGCCCCTTTTCGACCCACAGTCACCCCCCTTGGACCCGCAGTCGCCCTTTGATCTGCACGTGTGCTCCTAGTGCGAACCATCGACCTGTAGTCGCCCATGGGGCGAGTGCGCCTATTACGAGGTCGCCCATTTCCTGCACCCATTCTTGCTCTCAGTGGACAATTTGCGGTGCTAGCAGGACTGCAATATAAAGCTGAAGGCCTGGACTTTGGTTTTCACCTTGCTTCGGGGATGAACTCATGGCTTGAATCTTCGAAAGAGGCTTCTTGCGGATGTTTGGTTCTTTGGAGGGCAACGACTTGGTTTGAGTGGTTTAAAAGACCGTTCAAAGCAAGTGGCTTTGCCATTCTTTTTTCTAAATCAAGGCTCTGATTCATATGATAATATTGTTTGAAGAACTCAAAGGTGAGGAACAATATGGCTAGTTAGGGTGAGGGGAGGACTACCATTAACAATACAAGGAGAGCCACGAAGGAGTGGGACCCTTGGTTGGTTGTAGACATTGACCGTCAATTTGCAAGAAACACACGAACATGTGTTTTCTGTGGGTGGACCTCTGTGTTTGTACGAAAGCGGGCATTCTGTCACTTTGGATTTGGCGGCAGGACTGCATTGGAGCGATGTAAGAAAATCCCATGGGCAGTATTGCAAAAGTTTAGGACTTGTCGTGGGGTTGTTCCGAAGGAAATGAGCTTTGAACAAATGCATGAGGAGGTTCCAGAATTTGATGTTGTAGGTGAGATTGTGGTAGAGCCTATATTAGAAGGGGGTAGGGAGAGGTCAGAGGAGCCTAGTGCTACGAATGAACCAGTGCTCCCTATTACCGATTCAATAGATTCCACTCCTCAAACAATTTTGAGGAGGAGGAATAACCCTTCCATTTCTAGGCAAACTAGCATGGATGAGGCATCACAAAGTAGCACGAGAGCAAAGTTGGATACCATGTGGGCTTCCTTCTTTTATGAGGCTAGCATCGTGTTCAATGTTGCGTGCCATCCTGCCTTTGTGAAAGCACTAAAAGAGACAGCAGCATCAGGACTACGATACCAACCGCCCTCATACAATGCTTTGCGTACAAGAATGATAGAGCCAAAGAAGGAAAGTGTTTCTAAAATGGTCACTTAGCGGACAAAGCACTCTATTGAAGTTTACGGAGCGACTATTTGTTCAGATGGTTGGTCTGATACTAATAGCCGTCCATTACTAAATTTAATGCTTGTGTGTCTTATGGGGGATGTGTTTCTTGGATCGGTGGACACCACGGGGGAGAAGAAGGACATTGGATACACAACCAATATGATAGCGCAATACATAGAAGAGGTTGGCCCCCAAAACATTGTCCAACTATGTATGGACAATGTCGCTGTCATGACGGGGACTTTGATGTGTTACAAGAGAAATATCCTCACATGTATACCCAAGGATGCGCAACACACATTTTGGACTTGCTTTTGGTAGACTGGGCAAAAGACAACAAGGTGACGAAAGTAATACTAGATTATACACACATTGTAAAGTTCATCAAGGGGTACCATTCCACATTGGCTCTCTTCCAAAATTACTCCCCAGACAAGGCATTGCGAATGCCTTCTCAAACACGCTTTGCAGTGAACTTCCTCATGATATCACGTGTGGTGGAGTGCAAGTCAGCATTGATTCGAGTGATAATGGATGAGACATATGTGCAATTTGAGCCTAGTTTGGAATGTCGCCAAAATAGAGATATATTGAAAACGCGAGCCACTATAGAGTGGGAGGACATTCATTCGGAATCTTTTTGGGTGGAGTGTGAGAATTTTTTGCACATGGTGGAGCCTGTCCTTATTGCTCTCCGAGTGTTTGATGGGAAAGCCCTAGCAATGCCTAAGGCTTGGTTGGTTATGAAGACTCTTCAAGAGCATGTGTGGAGCTTGAGAAACGAACCTTTTTTTTCTGAATGATGAAACTGTGACGAACTTTGAGAAGCATTTCGAGGCTCGTTGGAAATTGATGTTCACAAACCTACACTATGCAGGGGCATTCTTAAATCCTTTCTTGATTGAAGTAGGAACCCTTCATAATGACGATGTAGCCAAAAGAACCTTAAATCGGGTGCTTCGAAAAATGAGCGAGTCATTGGGATTATCATACATGGAGGCATTGTAGGAGCTCACGCAGTTCAAAGAGAAGACAAGCCTTTTTGACCCCTTAGAAGAGGCTCCTGATATTACATAGTGTAAACTAATGCCTCATTAATGGTGGAATCTTGTGGGTGCTAATGTTCTCCCAAAAATTGCAATGAGAGTTCTATCGTTGACGTGCTCAGCATCATCATGTGAAAGGAATTGGAGCATGTATTTGTTTGTGCACAATAAAGTGCGAAATCGCCTAACCACATCCAAGGCGGAAGCATTGGTGTATATCTACACCAACAGTAAACTTGAATGTGAGAAACGTGGACGCAATCCTGCAATGTTCTACGAAAAATACCTTGTGGATGGAAATACCTCGGAAGAGAATGAGGAGCCATTAGGTATAGGATCATCAGGGGATGGCGACCCAATTAGAATGGCTCGAGCTCATGAGAATGTTAGGCTGACAGAAGAGCGCCTACGTGGAAATATTTGGGCAGGATTGATTCGTAGAGAAAAGAGTCCTCCACGGAGACACAACTATGGAAATACATTTACAACTAAGAATAGTAGGTACTACTCTGAAGAGGAGGAGGTTCAACGTGCACCGCAAAGGCCCCCGCAACCCTACGTCTCTGCTAGGGATAGGAATGTACCTCCTCCAATAAATTCATTGCTGATGAGGGCAAGTAGTCCTAACAACCCCAATGAAGGCATAAATTGTCCAATGCCCACAAGAGTTGAGGAAACAAGATCTCCAAATGTTGTAGATCAGGGTTCTACAAGGGTAATGAACCTAGGAAGCGCCACTCAAGTTGCTAAGGTAAATGAAAGGCAAGAGGAGGCAACACCGCCAACACACGTCAAAGATGTTGTGCATACAAGCATTCCACTTTCTCCATTACAGAGCCCTTTAAGAACAGAAAATGTGGAATATGATTCAGACTTTCCCTTGCAAGTTGTTATGGACCAGAATCGTACGGTGCCCTTAAGTGGAGGAGGAAACGCAAACAATGCTAGGGTGACTAGGTCTATACCAACCCATGCAACTAGGCCGCCCTTGCATAATAGTCCTCTTAGGGCAGTTGATAATGAAGTCCATGCCTCAGCTCCGCAACCCACTCAACCCTCCTCTATTTCTGGCCTTGGAGAATCATCCTTGCCCGTGCATGAAGGCACAAGAGGACAGAAAAAGCGATTGAGGAAGACGCAAGAGAAGCTATAAAGAAATCCCAAACGACAGAACCATATTGTCCAAAGATTCATCATGGGTGAAGCCAATTCCAATCGAAACATTGGGAAATCCAGTAGAGGCAGACAACACCCTACATCCAACCTTGATGGAACAAGAGATGCATTGAGGTTGACTAAACGACTGGTGCAAACTAGTGGCAATGGCGTTGTGAATACTGAAGTGCGGAATGTGAACTCAGAGGTAGAACATGAAGTGCAAAATGAACAAGTACGAAGGGAGGACGACGAGAATGATAACCGTGATGATAATGAAAGGGTGGAGGAGTCAGATGATGATTCTAACCCTGACGCTGATGAGGTGCCTAGTGATTACACATTTTCACCGTAACTTTATAAATATAGATTTAGAGGTAGTGAAGTGGTAATGTAATGCCTTTGCATAATTTTGGTGTGTTGAAGTTTTCCAGCTTAAGTTCATAGGCAAATAGCTTATAGATGAGCTTTGTGTAGTATTTAGTTTAGTATGAAAGCATGATAGTGTTATAATTACAAAGTTTTGTTTAGTGTCTTTAGTGTGGACTTCTATAGGTATAGACGTGGAGATCTTAACAAAGTTCATGGAAGTACAATTGAAGTAGAAGTTCATTTATAAGATTGGGTCACTACTCTATTAGTGTGTACAACTTATAATTACAGTAATACTAATTATCCTTACTTTTTTCTTGTTTTTGTATCTATTTTTGGTGTAATTATTATATCCAATTGCGATATTGGCTTCTACACTTCAATAGGAGTAGAAAATTTGAATTAGAAATTCCCAACCATATGTAATAAAAACATGTAGAACTCAGAGGCTCCTATGAATGAGTGAATGAACACAGAATGTGAAGTACTTAATTTAAGGCTTAGGAGAATGCAATGGCACATGGAAACTGAAGGATCCAAAATCGTAAGCAAGATTGAAATAGTCGTTATATCCATGTTTGCAATTGCAACGGCACACGAGGTTGCTCTTAACCTTTTACGGATGGACTAGTGAGTATGAAAATCATCTCCAATGGAACTATGTGATGTGATGTACTTGCCTTTCCCCTCACAAAAATACTCATTTCCGGTGTGAGGACTCAGTAAGATCTCTCTTTTGGAAATTGGGACCCAATTTTCAAAGATGAACAATTGCATTTATGTCGTATATTAGAAGTTCTTATCATCCATAGAACAAAAGAAATTCCTTGCGTACGGGATAAAGCCAAGATCACCCTTTTCCTTACACCCGCAGTCGCCTTTACACCCTCAGTCGCCCTGAGTTGGACCCATAGTCGCCCTAGATTTTGGACCCATAGTCGCCCTAGATTTTGGACCCACAGTCGCTCTACTTTACCCGCAGTCGCCCTCATTTAGGGACCAGCGATCGCTTCACCTTACTCGTAGTCACCCTGGATTTTGGACCCACAGTCGCCCTCATTCTGGGACCCGCGGTTGCCCCACCTTACCCACACGCGCCCCATCCATAGTTGCCTATGGTGGCATGGTCAAAGCTTTCCACGTCACTATTGACAACCCACCATGTAAGATAAAATTTTTGGTTGCCCTGCCCGAAAACCCTAAACCCTAATTTCGCACTCGTCAAATTTGTCTTGTATATGCAATTCTCGTCTTATACGACATGCGACATCAGATGAACAACTCGACACCCAAACCCCAAAACACGTTCGATAGAACAACCCTGGCCGATTTCCATAGTACAATTTTTTATTGGCCTTTCAACCCACAAGGTGGGTATCTAAAGCAAAGGACCACTTCTCTTGGGCATATGAAAGGGGAGTACATGCACTCCTCAATTGCTTGTATTTATCACACAACACACAAGCCACATCGAGCAAAACTATCTCCACATGCCTTTGGAGCAAATTCTAGGAAAGAAGCATGCTAAATGTTGCTCAAGCCATTAGAAGAAATTGGCTGCAATTGAAAAGTTACATTGGCTTCTTTGATTTTTGGTAATTGATCACTCCAACAAAATGCAGATGACAAAACCATTGCAAGGACTTTCTCCCCTGATTTAAGTGTCCTCATTTTGTGTAGAATTTTGTTAGCTTCAAGAGCTACTAGTGTTTGGAGTGTCGCAGGAGCTTATACAATATGTTTTAGTGGTTTTTTCGATCCCAAATTCTTGTGCGCCTTTGCTTGCTTCGCATCTTTGGCCATATCTTTGTATTTGTACAAGGTAGCTTTTAAAATCCCATGAAAGGTCCACCATGCAATGGGACACACTTCCCTTCCTTTCAAGGTTATCCACTCCTTGCCAATAGGATCTTTGTGGATCTGCCTATACACCTCAAGAAGACACTTCTTTCAAGCATATACCCTGTCATAAACATGAAATTGAGAACAAATGGCTTGAATTTGCCCATGCGGAAAGGATTGCAAGCAATTCTTCGGACAACATGTTTTGGTAGAGACTTTCGTGATCGCTCCATCAACAAAGAGGGCCTCTTTTGGAGGGATTACTAGGCTCCATTCTTTCATGAAAGCTTTCATAGGATTGAATCCCTTTACGAATTCTTCTATTAGTAGCATTCATGGCCATGTTGTAAATATGTGTTTGGTCATGGTCATACAAACTCACACCATGGAGGAAAAACTTACTTGATGTGCTAGGAATAAATTGACCACATCCACCCGGATGGGACTTCTTCCTTGCACAAAGACTCCGCAATTTGAACAGAAACTTGATCATTGCCAAGAGGCTTCCCGTCATTGTCCACAACAACATCTAGATTGATGCTTTGGCAAACTACATTTGGGACATCATCCCCTACTTCATTACGGAGAGTAACTAGTTGAAAGTTTCACTTTGCACAAGGACTCCTGTCACAAGTACAAACATCTGGGTGTAACATAGGCATTGGATTTGCAAAATCTTCAGGTCCATGAATATCCATTCTGTGAGAAACATGTCAATAATCAAATGATATCTCATCAATCCAACAATACACATGTGATGTGTAGAATCTACAAGACATGTACACATTAATTCGGAAAATTAGTATTTCCTCAAATTCTTAAATAATTTTATTTCATGAATGGCAACCTCATCCCGTCAAAGATCATGATTTTGATACTAAATTAACCATCTTGGAATTCAACACTTTACATATTGTAATAATTTATATTTGATATTTGATTATAAATAAACAAATTAACAAGAGAATGATTATCCTTGTATTGACGATAAATTTCAATTATTAGAAATACAAGAGGACTTCATTCCATATTTCCAAAATGACAATCACCAAATCATCTCTTCATAAAATTCATTTGCATATCCTCGATTCGAGGATAAATGTTAGAAGAATCACTACAACAAAACGATTATTTTATGATTGCAAAAAATGACTACAATGAGTCATAAAATCTTAAAATATGACTTAGGCAGAAAACATTGTAGATGACGCATGATATGACTGGGTCTAGTCATTTTTGACTAGTCAAACTTTTCATGAGTCATATTTGCAGTCATTTGTATTTGGGGTATACTTAGCCATATATTATCTATGTGGCATATATGTTGACTATCCATGGAGTCTTGACTTTTCTTCGAACTACCTGGACAGAAGAAAAAAAAAATCTATGTAGCATATGACTCCATGTAGTCATATTTTTGGTTGATGTGAAAAATGACTCTTATGAGTCATATTTTTTGTCGATGTAAAAATGACTCTCATGAGTCATATTTTTTGTCGATGTAAAAATGACTCTCATAAGTCATATTTTTTGTCGATGTGATAAACGATTCTCATGAATCATATTCTTTACACGTTGATGTAAAAATGACTCTAGTGGGTCATATTTTTTGTTGATGTAGAATATGACCTTTAGGAGTCATATTTTAGCTCATGTAGGAGTTCACATGGAATATTACTTGTAATTTTATGATTGAATGTAGTCATAATATTAAAAGTATAGAGTCACATTATTGACATGATTATGAGCATTATATAACTACAATGAGTCACATTTTGGCTAAGATATATTATAAATATGACTCAAGCAAGGAATATTTGTATTTGGGGTGACTTGAGGTTTATAATAGCTTTTGTTTCAAATTACAATCACATTCCATACATTATAAATCGACTCGAGGCGTTGCAATCATGCATTAATATGGTTTAGCAGTTGAATAAATGACTCCATCCAATGAAAATTGAGTACATATGATTTTTGAGATGTATAAGAGATAATTGTATTGAAGGAAGAAAATGCAAGAAAAAATGTGATTATTTTCAATAACATTTATTAGTCACTAACGCAAAACATATCACAATAACACTTTGTAAATGTATATTCCTTACAAAATGTGAAGAAGTTGCCTCTCCAGTGTTGTAAGTAGCCTCCAATAGCTTCATTCTAGCTTTAAGTGCCTACATATACAATGAAAGAGATTAATTTTTAGTGAATCAACAATATAGCTCAACCTTCAAAGATTTAAGGCAACAAAAAATATGAAGCACAAGTTTAAAGTAAGAAAAATTCATAATCACTATATCTCTAGAAATTGCAAATAAATAAGAAGAAAGAACAACAATAGTAATAAAGGGAATAAAAGCTAGAAGGTGGCAAGTGTTAAGAGGTAATAATAAGCAAGAAAAAGTAAGAATTAAAATGCAACAAAACCAAATAAGAGACACAACTTAAGATGCAATAAAATGCAACAAATAACAAGATAAAATAAGAATTAAGATGCAACAAGAAGCAACAAGAAATATAATTTATGATGCAATAAATAACAAGAAGAAGAAAGAACTAATATACAACAAGAAGCAACAAAAAGCACAATTTAAGATGCAATGAAATGCAAGAAATAACAAGAAATATCAAGAATGAAAAAGAAACGCAAGTTAAAATGAATCAAGACAAAATTAAAAGTAAGAAATAGGAAGCAACAAGAGATGAAAACTAGAAAGCAAGAATTAAGAGGTAACAAGAAGAAACTACAAACAAGAATCAAGAACTAAGAAGGAACAAAAAGTAAGAATTAGGAAGCAAGAATTAAGAGGTAACAAGAAGAAACTACAAACAAGAATCAAGAACTAAGAAGGAACAAAAAGTAAGAATTAGGAAGCAAGAATTAAGAGGTAACAAGAAGAAACTACAAACAAGAATCAAGAACTAAGAAGGAACAAAAAGTAAGAATTAGGAAGCAAGAATTAAGAGGTAACAAGAAGAAACTACAAACAAGAATCAAGAACTAAGAAGGAACAAAAAGTAAGAATTAGGAAGCAAGAATTAAGAGGTAACAAGAAGAAACTACAAACAAGAATCAAGAACTAAGAAGGAACAAAAAGTAAGAATTAGGAAGCAAGAATTAAGAGGTAACAAGAAGAAACTACAAACAAGAATCAAGAACTAAGAAGGAACAAAAAGTAAGAATTAGGAAGCAAGAATTAAGAGGTAACAAGAAAAAACTACAAACAAGAATCAAGAACTAAGAAGCAACAAAACGTAAAAATGAAAAGGCAAGAAAAACTAAGAGCTAGAAAACAACAAAAAGTAAAACGTAAGAAGCAACAAAAAACAAAGAAGAAGAAAAAGTAGCGCCTAAGGTTTTAAAATCCTAGTTATGTATATGATTTGCTCTAGTCATGCGACAACATAATCATGCGAGTCAATAAATATGACTATACTAAATAACTAAGTTATTTTAACAACAAAATTTGCTACACAGTGGATGTATGTTGCAATACAACTCTATAAAATGTCTAAAGGGAAGTTATAAGGCCTTAAGCACTTATAGTTATGGCAAAAAAAGACAACTAAATAAATGTTATGCATCAATCAAAGTATCTACATCCATGCACTAAGTATATAAGAGCAAAAGTATTTGATAAAGGCACTATTGAAAAACATCTTTGAATTTGAAAAAGGGATTATGTTTTTATAATCTATATCCTTGTAAGAACATTCAAAAAATCATGTTTTAATTTAAATTCAAGCATGTATATCACAGTGAACTTCAATCTTCATATGAATAATTCTGTGACTTCTAAACGACTTTATAGAGACCTTTTATAAATACGACTTATATGACATTGCAAAGAACCTTTCTAAAAAATAGACAAAATTCAATACATGATATATGTGAGTGTTTTATCTATATCCTTGAGATAAAACAAACACAACTATATTTTTTGTTGTTGGACTTTAAATCCTAGGTTGGATATTTAAATATTATGTAATGGGCATTTTAAGCAATGAACAATTTTTTTCTAATGATAAATTGTAAGTGGTTCACATCTAAACTAAAACACACTCAAACTATAAATGTTAAAGGTTTTAGATGGTTTTGGCCAATCAAGGTCAAAACTCTAAACTTCTAAATCCTAGTTGAGAAATTAAAAAATTTGTTAGTTTAAGTTGTAGAATGTTATAGGCCTATTCTAAAATTGTAAAGATATTTATAATGAAATGTTTTTAGCAAAAAAATATAAATGGATGAAGGTTTGTTTCTAATTTATCCTTCAAGATTTCATCCAACATTTTCTCTTAGCCTATAATTTTAAATTCATTCATAGTTTCAAAATTGGATTCTAAATGTCACTAAATTTCAAGTTCTCTTTTTTACTTGAATTGGATGAACTTTGGTATTTTTTAACCAAAACTAATGCCATAGATTATCTAATTTTATTGTACTCTATCTTCCATAATTTATCACGATTTTTTAAAGTGTGATCTATTACTAGAATCCTCTACAAATTAACAAAGTAATCTTGAATTCAAAATTGGATTTAATAAATTCTTAGAGGTTTGATTTAAACCTCTAATTTCTAGCGCATCTATAGTTTCTACAAAAAGAGAATAAACTAAATGCCAAATTTAAGGACATGCCTTGAAATCTGTTTCCACAACATTCCCAATCTCCAATATGTATATTGTAATTGTATCATGAAGTCTACTTTAATCCATTTTTGTTGCATTTTTTGTATTTTTGGATACAACTTAAATAACAACTTTTACAACAAGGGGTATAAATTAGATATATGATCTCATTCTTTTTTTTCAACCTATTTCTTTCTAATTCCCCCTCTTGACTTTCTCCAAATTATTTTCAACTTTTTCTGTTTTTTTCCTTCATTTTTTGAAATAGTTTAGAATTGCAATCTTTGACTTTCATTACTACTAATTGATTTCTAATTACTCTAGGAATCAAACAATTATAATGACATCAACCTCATAAGTACTAACTAAATATCTACTTAAGACTTCAAAACTTCACTTGATCAACTATGTATATTATAATCAACAATCTTTGTTTAATACATAGTCAAATTTCTATAAAGAGGTTATATTAGTCTCCTAACCATGTTCAAAGCTTGGAATAGCAACTTGGAACCTATGCTTCTTCAAACACTTAGAGACTCTCAACACAAATCGCACTCCTCACATACTCTTGCTTCATAGCTTCTCGGGCATGAATTTTTCTCACACTTTTCTTTCATCTCTTTCGATTAGATTTTTCTCAATTTTTAAGTAACTTTTCTAAACTCTACAGCCTTTAATCTACATCACTAATTTCAATGCATTAGATTTTGCTTGGCATTGGCCATCACAATTAATTAACATAATTAGCCAATTCCATAGCAAGTTCTAGTAGTGAGTCAAGGCAGGCCCAGTTTCTATCTTGGATTCCCAAGCTTAGTTCTACCTTGGTGCTTTGGTTTGTCCATAGGCTTTTATTCCTCTCTAATTTTTCCTTAAATACTCAAATAAAAATTGATCATCTCCTATATTAATTGTTTTATTCCTCTCTACTCCTTTTCTAATTCCTATGAAAATTTTAAATATATTAATTGAAATATAAACATGTGCCATTCTAAATTATTTGGACATTAATTCTATAATAGACACATCACACAAAAGAAAAGAATTTTTTTTAATAGGTATTAAACAAAGTCATGCCTTCATCCCAAGGAATGGCCTCTAGGGGCAAAATATAAAAGAGCCATCTTAGATTGCCAACCTTTTCCTTAGGCTCCCACCAAAAAAAAATAATAACTACCAGAGAAATGTGTCTATAAAATATGACTAACTTAAAAATATGACTGCAAAATATGACTAAAGTGAAATTATGACTGGCAAATATGATTTAGTACTCTCCAAATATATTTCCTGCGCAAATTTTCTTCAAGTTGCCCAAAAGAAAAAAATGTGACTTTCATAAAAATATGACTACAAAATATGATAGATGCAAAAATACAACTCATAAATATGATTGACTCAAAAATATGACTGCACAATATGACTAACTCAAAAATATGACTACACAATATGACTGAAGTGAAATTATGACTGGCAAATATGATTTAGCACTCTCGAAATATATTTCGCGCCCAAATTTTCTTTAAGCTGCCCAAAAGAAAAAAATGTGACTATCATAAAAATATGACTACAAAATATGATTGATGCAAAAATATGACTAATAAATATGACTGTGTGTACTCCAAACATGTTCCCTATGAAGCTCTATGAAATACTTTGGTGTTCCCAACGAACGTATACTATACACTCGCAATGTACAAGGCCAAAACATGACTAGCAATCATATTTTTTTTCAAAGAGTTGGCCTCTAAAAATATGACTGCGAGTAGTCGCCAGTCATCCTCATTCATATTTTTGTAGTCATAAAACACCCGTTTTCTTGTAGTGAATACAAAACGATGAAACTGTTCATTTTCATTTCAATCTAATATGAGTATTTCTAACAATTAAAATTCTTATCATCGAGTCGAGGATATCCACACTCTTTGTCAGAGTTAAGAATCTCTGTATCTTATTAATTAGTAGGACATAAACAGAAGTTATAATAAAAAAAATTACACACCAGATACAAGAATACACTTGATATCATTCATGTAAAAACATAAACCAAAACTATTTATCTTTGAGTGGATGATAATCATCAACTACCTAAACCTAAGAGTTATCGTCGACTAGTGGATATACTACATAGTAGTTATGAATGTCCAAGAATATGTTCTTCCATACTTTTTGGCATAAATATCAGACCTTGCATACCATGCCATCACGACGATGCAAAATACAATACTCACACTATGAAAGATAAGCAATTCAATTTCCATGATTCAATGACTTGCTCGAGAAATCACTAATCTAAAATGCTTCACAACTTGACAGAAATCAACAAAGACAAGTAGCATCTACTCTGCAAACCAGTGAAAGCATAATAATACTTACAAGAAAGGGCGATGAAGGCACACTCTTGCTCCTTTTAAACTATCTACTCTTCATAAGAATTTGTAGAGGACTTAAAATATTTGCGAGAAACAAAAAGGCAATGCAATGTGGAAGTGATACAAGAAGAGAAGAACAATGAGGAGAAAGGAGTAGGGCTGTTGCACATGACACAAAAATTGCAACATCAAAGATGCTGGGCAAAGAAGGGGGAACTATCAAGAACGAAGGGGCTGTAAAATATTGCCACGAAAGTTAGAGAATTCAAATTTCTTCAAAAGTTATGGCATCTAATCATGTTTATCGTTCATTCTCTCTACTAGCATTCAAATGACACTTTCTTTGGGGGCTATTATCAACTTCCAACTATGAAGATTTGACTCTAATAATACCGGCCTAAAACAAGTTAGTCCACTTATAGTTTGTTGTGTTTACTACATCACTTACACTTTCTAGTTAGTTGACTTTCTTTCAAGCTTTCTTTTTTCGGGGACTTCTAAAAATTTTATTCCTTATTTTTCCTTTGTCATTGTCTTTTCTAGTCTCCAATCCTTAGGGTATAAGGCTTCAGGTTTTTAGAGTTTAGGATTTAGGATTTAGGGCTCAGGGTTCAGAACAAAAAGGGTGATTAGGATTTAGGATTCAGGATAATTTGGAGTTCTAGATTCCTCTAGTTCGGTTTACATTTCAAAATTCTTTGTTGTTGCATTGTTTTGGACGTCAAACTTTGGAGTAATGAATTTAGTTCCCCTTGAAATTTGACATTTTGTCATATTGATTTTGACTACAATAAATTTTGAATTGTGGTTGTTCTACACTATTTTCTTAACGTTTGACACTACTTAAATATTATTAGTCATTGTACAAGAATGTATTGCTTTTGAATTAGGTGTTCTTGACAATGAGACTCTTGAACCTCCATATAAGAAAATGAAAATATTGTAAGAGAAATCTGTTCATTTTCATGGCATGTAAAGTACTTCTCTTGTTCTAAAGCAATGTAATTGTTAAAACAACATAATTTCACTCTTGTGTATATTGTCTTAGTCATTCATATGTCTTCATAAACTAGCTGTTTCATACATGTGGAAGATCCAAAATTTTATAATTACATTTTGTTAGAATAATTTGTTTGTATCTTTTAACATGAATCATGCTTCACATTGCCAATATTTATTATTCTATTTCATTTCAATATTGGGCTAGGTTAAAGTTTTCTATTGTTGTGATTTTAGGTTGGAGTTGTTAATTAAATTGTTTCATACTAAAGTTCAAATTAATATTTAATGATAGGCGTTTTTGAATGAATCAACATATGTGGGATATAATAAATCCATTATTACAATTAGTGGAAGCATGATTTGTTAAAAGAAAGATGTTTTCTTCCAAAGTGTAATAATGAAATTTATGATTTATTACATGAATTTTAAATGTTTGATGACAATGTTGCTCTTCACTTTGAGTTTATTTAGGAAAAAAAATAATGAAATATACCAAATTTGTGAATAGTGAAAGTGCTCTACAGTGTAAAGAAAATGTTCACTTACAATTTCTGGATACGTAGTTTAAGGGCTCAGGATAAAAGAATAATGTCAATGAACTTAATACTTGCTTAGTAAAATATATTGTGGTGAATACTTTCAAATATATTTTCTTCTAACAAATTTTGCCTTCATTTTATTTTTCAAACAATTGATGCAATCATGTTTGTTATTTATGTTTTATGAATTCCATAAAATATATTCTCTTTTATAGGGTTTAACTTGGAGGACGTTTTCAACCATTAAGGATAGCATTTTCTTTGTCAAATTTTTAATGTTATTAGTAATATGCTTAGATCCTTCAATTTTTTCATGAATGTCAAATGTAAACAATTGTTCTTTTGTCTGACTTCAAGAATCCTGAGTTGTTGAATTTTATTTAATTGAAATAATTAGACAACCAAGTTCCAAATTATATTGTTGTCACATAGAACTAATGTTCACTTATACTTTATTAAGCAAGCATTCAACTCACTCACATAATTAATTTAGTTTGAATAAAAAGGGTCAATATTTTCACAATAAATCTAGGATTTAAAAAAACATTTCACGTGTTGTATTTTTGGGGGTCGAAATACATAGTAAGTGGAGGTTTGTGTATTTTTTTGTAAATAAAAATTTGATTTGTATTTTACCACTGCAATTCTAACCTCATTGAATGTATTCATTAAATTTTATTGTACTTAAATTTTTTTTGAAATTATTTAGAATTCTATTGAACTAATTATGGAATGATCCACAAATTAAAAACTAATGCACAAATTATGGAAATTCTCTTTCATTTGACTTGTATTGTTTACATGGGCACAAAATTCCATTTCTTATTTTATTTTAAATTTAATTTGGCCCAACATGATGATTTAGGTTCATTTTTTTTTATCAAAACTTTACAATTACAATATTAATTGTGGACTATAGATTCATTGACAATTAGTAGTTTAATACAACAACTAAAGGATTTAGAGTAAACTACAACTCCATGAAAAGAAATTCCATTGAAGTTAAACTTCTAGACTTCAAGTAATAAAATAGTCTAAGAAGTTACAATATAGATATCCGTGACATGAAACTTAGGCTAATGGTTTGTGACTTAAGTGTTCAAGGTTTTTCTCACAAACTTCTCATGAACATTTAATTAAATTATACGCCCAATTTTATGGATCCATGAAATAGATTGTTTATCATAACATTACAACCATTGGGATTGGTATTTTGAAATTCCATAAACAAATTGTTAACAATTTGTATTTCAAATCATTTTAAGTGACTTATAAAATTTAAGGAAAAAAAGAATTGCAAAAATATTTGTACTTAATTGGATCACTCTTTGTATAATTTATATTCCCCCCATGTATGGACATGGGTTATATTTTAGGGGGCTATTTACCTTGAACATGGAAAATAATGAAGGGCCCCTAAAGTTTCATAATTCTGCAAAATGGCCTACATTGGGGCACTTTATTTTTACTTATATTGCAAATTGTCATGCAATTTTTTTCTTGCTATTTCTTTATAGAGAAAAGAAGTGAATTTAAACAAGAGTGCCAGGGGAAAAAAAAATTCAACGAATACATGCAAGGATTGTAGTACTTGGGCTTTTTACTCAATTTTTTTTAAGACACTTAAGTTGGTGTGAACTTATTATTCTTTTTCACACCCAAAAATGATCCGTAGACATTGGTTTATGTATTCAGAATACAAAATCATTCTCTAAAAACATACTACAATCATAGAAAATGTCCATTTCCAAAAAAACAAATAGGGATTATAGATCAAACAGGACTATATATGATGTACAACAATTTCATAACTTCTTATTACATAGTAATAAGTTATTGCATGATCTATAATTATCATTGATCTTCAAGGTGCCCACCCTTTTCTTCGAAAATCCATTTTTTAAAGAAATAGAAATTCGAAATTGATTTTCTACATTTATATCTATATATGTGCAAAGATTTGAATCATTGTATTTTGAATATTTTTGGAAAAAAACTAATTCGTAGTAACTATGGACATTGTTTATTGCAACATTATAGACATTGGGATTGGGATTTTTCAATTTCATAACTAAATTCTTAACAAATTAGTGTTTTCAATCATTCTCTAAATATCAATTTTGGATCGTTTATGGAAGAAATATAGTCAAAAACATTTAGAGGTTTCTAAATGAACTCTTAAACACCTATGCCATTTCTAATAGGGTTAATCCTTTGACATTAAGGTGGACATTTTGTATCTAATGGATGACTAAAAAACATCTTCTTTTGGAATAGAAATACAACCAACAATTCATCCTTGAAATATTGAGTGAAAATGACATCTTCAATAAAGGCCATATTCATTATATTGAGACTTTTTGCAGACTTTGAGACAAAATGCTAGTTATTGGAAAATTCATTAAAAAAATAGTAATTAAAACCAAAAATAAATAATGCTCAAATAGTGGTCCTATAATGAAATTCTAAAATTTGGTATTGTTACCTATTTATAAGAAGATACTAGTAAAGAGATAAAGCAGTTTATCTTTGAGTTGAGGATAAAAATGAGACTTCGAAAAGTCTCAATATAATGAATACGGCCTTAATAGTAGTTTGACTTCTAATTAGTGGTTCTGGATCTCTTTACACTAAAGATTCAAACAATATGAACATAGATGATGTCCGTGACTATCAGTGCTTATGGATTTTCTTACACCAACAATTCAAATGATTCCAATTGTATTAACAAGGATGATTATTTTTCACCATTATGAGTTTGTCCCTTCCATATTAAGAATTAATCAAGCTAAACAGGAATATGCACATGTTTATGTGCACTAGGTCCGAACGATTAGGTTTAAAGTGGGTATACATTTGGGAGTTCTACATCAAATAGGGGTATTAAAGGGACCCATACTAATTAATTGACATTTCACACAATATAAATATCTACCTTTCTTATACATCAATAATTATTGAAGTGTTTGGGGACATACATCATGTTTCAAACATCTATAGTTTTCCACAACCAGTCCCTTTAAATTTTTGGTCCCCTTAATATCCCTATTTAGTGTACAAGATTGAGGAACTAGATGTCAATTTCGGATCCCAAGCTACTGCTTTGGTATAGGCCAAACCTAATTTGTTGGCTTGGTGGAAATCGAAGGGTCGGTGGAGAATGGAGGCTTGGCAAATTGGGTTGGTGAAGAATGACAACTTGGTTGGTTGGTTCGGTAGGGCGTTGGGAGGTCATCTCTCTTTCTGTGCCACGCCAGCTTCTCTACGCCCATTTTTTTTAATTTCACTCTTGTTCTTTGCTTCTCTGTGTCTATGTTGTTGCTTGTGCCAAGGAGAGGTTTTCTATTGTCATTCTAGTTGTGGGTAGCTACAGGTGAGCGACTTGTTTTAGTTGTTGTCAACTTCTTCATTTGTGAGATCAATGCGAGCGACCAAGTTGTGAGTGTGAGTGCTTGTGATTGTGAGGGAGTGTGAGTTATGTTTCTACGTGTGAGGGTGAGCGATTGTGAGTTTTGTTTCAGTGTTGCGGATTGAGGAGTTTTTGGAAGTTTGGACTCCTTGTCTGGAGCAGATTGTGGTGGTGGAATGCGATTGGAGCTGTGGAGCTGTGGTTTTGAGTTCAAAATTTGCGGAGTTGTAGTGTATTGCTACATTAAAGGTTCAACATTCTAGGGTTCATGTGTCTTGGAAGTTTGTATTCCTTATTTGCTTGATTCATTGCTAGTTCTCTTGTTTGGTACGATTTAGGTTAGTTTTATTTCATTGTTATAAAACTTTGCATGCTTGCTATCTTGAATAAGGTAGCTTATGCTGTACAAATATGAGTGGTTTGGGTTTGAATTTGTTAGTATTCGCAAAATGTGACGCTTTCTCTTGTTGCAACAACTTCTTTTGCACTTTTGTACTATTTGGTTTAGGGTTCTATTGTTGTAATATGTATTGTTGATTTCCAAAATCCTGAGTACTCAATTCTATTATCCACTTATGAGTAGGATTTTAAAATTCACAGTAAGTGAATTGTCTGATTCATCGACCTAGGTGTAGTTTGCATACTTTTGTTGTCATCTCCAAGGCGCATTGAATTTTTTTTACTATGCTTGTAGGTTTCTGAGGCATTGGTGACAATTTCACAACTTCATTGGAGAAGATTGTCAATGGAATTTGCAAAAACTTGAAGTTTTAGGTACTCAATTCTCTTGAACATGGTATAGGGTTTATGCTTTAAAACTAGGGTTTACGCTTTCAAATTAAGGTTTTCATAGTTCAACTTTGGGATTTAAAGTATTTTCGAGTATCCTCGAGCAAAGGATATTTCTTGTTGACCTGAGGATAAAGCAAAAATAACATCTTAAGCATGGAACTCAAAATTCTTAAAGACTATTTTTGACTGAAAAAAACAACGAATTCTATCAAAAATATAAAACATTCTAGATAAGGCAGACCAACTATAGTTATCATTGAGTGGATGATAAATACAACCCCTCCAAAATAAGAAAACATAACATTTGTTCAAGAGTAATTGACATATACAAACATTTTCCCTAAAAAATCATCTTTATAGAAATACAAGAACTGTCGTATCATCAAATCGATGTCACACACCAATAATCCAATTACTCTCTATTATAGAACTCTAAAAAATATATATCATCAAACAAAAGAACTACACAAAAATACAATCAATTAAAAAATACATTTAAGTCAATTGCATATATAAAAAGAAGCCTATGAGTTAAAAAAATTTGTTACAATAAAAGAAATAAAAAATGCCTCAAATATTATCCTCGATTCGATGATAAACATTTGTCTAATATATAGTTGTTCTTATTTAAATCTAAAGTTTGAGCATATGTGAAAATCATATTATCTTCGAGTCGACCATAATAAAATATGTAGCCGAATAGAACAATATGTAGATCTTTAATCGATGAGACAACCAATCAAGATTCCACATGGACTAATACTGTTTGTCATAGACGTAAACATAACAAATTAATTTCTTTCATAGCATTATTATATCATCGACCTAATGATACAATAATACAGATCCATTAAATTATTTTTAGTTCAGTTATTTAGAGAATAATGCTAGATTAGACACTTGTACTTAATAAAGTTTGCATATCTCAAACTTCTCAACTCCTAGTGATAAGAATCTTATTTAACATAAAATGAAATTGTACAGAAACACAAGATTGGAAATGGATAACAACTACGACTATTCTTTGACTCAGCATCATCTCCAACCATTCATCAATCCCTTGAATGATGAACCATTCATCAATGAGATGGAGGACACATATGGAATGCTTTGGAAATTCAAAGAGCACATATAGACTTAGAGTTTTGGTGTAAATCGCTGGAAAAATTATGTTTATCTTCGCTATCGTATATATGGGAAGACAAACTACCTACCTTGGAACACTAAAGAAAAAGTCATGATGATCAAGGAACATCAAGGAAATTACATCTTTATTGTTCTACGAGAAGTTGATGACAATGGGAAAAACAAGGACCATTGTCACTCCATTGTGATAAACGTGAATTCCTATCATGGAAAATTCAACCTAAAGAACCTCATGACCTTCTTGGAGGGGTCATAGATGGAGTACTTAAATGAAGAGTTTGAAAAAAATGGGTATATCCCATGGAAGAACAACACGGCAAAATCCAATGTGTTGAGATTGCATCTCATTTTTCAAATGCTAGATCGGTTCGCAATAGAAAACGTCAAGCAAGAACCTACAATAGGTTGTAATTTTAGTCAAGGAAGAAGAGATGAATTGGATTCCTATCTGAGATAGATGTTTGCTACTACTGGATCAGGGTATAAAGGAACCAAATCCAGTTAGTCAAGATCAGAACCAAAACGGAAAGACACAGCATCATCGAGAGGAATTGAATCAAGCAAGAAGAGGAAGAAGAATCTTCTGAGTGGAACCAAGGCTATAGGTAGTTTTGGATCCGTATTAACGACAATCTTGGTAGGTCCTTTGTCCTCATCGGAACCACAGAAAGATTACAAGAGGTTTGCCCTCATACACAAGAACTTCTGGACCGACCACAAGCCATGCTTTCTACTAGGAATGGAGGTGGTAACCGTTGACATCAAGTAGTGCATCATTGTGAGTGATTAGTATGTCATCCGCATTTTGCAAAGAGACATTGTTGAGGCTGTAAAAAAAGAATTGATCTAGCTTATTGATACGAAGCAAAGGCAGAAAGTGTGCCTCATACTTGTGGACAAAAATCATCAACTTCTAAAGAATAAGACAAAGAAGTGGGAAGAGATTGAACTTGGCCAATTCATGATCATAAATGGCCAGTGTAGTATAAATACCTTAAAGGAGCTTTAGAAGGCAGGTTGCAGGGAGACTTGTAGAGTACAACTCTAGAGGTGGGATGCCTTCATTGTTTGGTTGCTAGATCATAACAAATTGAGGAACATTTCAAAATTCTACAACTACACAAACCACTTAGACCATGCCTAGCTGACTTGGGGAAACCAAAATCTCAATTGCCAAAACATCTAGTTGGCTTACAAATGTCCAACAAACGATCAATCGAAAGATGTGACAAGAAATGACAAATTCATTGTCAATGTAACGAATTATAAGGTACCAATCAATGCTATCTTTTGGTGTAGAATAGATGTTATTCATTTTTTAAATCATTTCATTCTTGTTATGAGATGGTCCTTTGAAATAATTTTTGAATTAGATATCTAGCCGATCCTTTCTTGGGAACATTATATGAGCTAAAAGACAAACCCATGATATCCTCAACTCAAGGATATTGTGCATAGAAATACAATATCTATGTATACTTCATAATTTTCTCTGCTGACATTTCCTAGAAATTTACGAATGCAGTTATCGAGCGCTTCCAGAATATTCACTTAAAGAAGGACGGAGCTTCGATTGGTGGAACAACAAATTTGAAGAATGAAATTCAAATAATAACATTGCTGGATTAGCTATGGAAGCACTAGGAAGCGTTCTTAACCAAACACACTTGTAGGAATATGGAAAATTGGAACGGATTGAATTAGGATAGAATTAAATTTTTCAATTTTTTTGGTTAGGCAAATGGAATTAGAGTCAACTAGGCTTGAACTTTAAAATTAATTAGTAGAAGTGTAACGGATGTTTCGTAACCAGATCCAAATTAGACTCAAGAACCGGAAATGATCCGGATAGGTAGACGCTATCGCCTAGAGTTTGGCCTAGGAATTTAGGGTACCATTACAGGAATGGCCTTCTACCCTTTCTTTGTCGAGAACTATCGACAAATTGTCGAGTACTAAAACCTACACCACCTCCATTTTCTTCTTCTTTGTTCTACAACACTCTTCACTCATATAATTGAATGAAAGAGTAGTGAGTTAGTGACTACGTCAGGGAGCGAATAGTGAGGTCAATGCTATCCATGTTGGATCTGTATTTTGGGTATCGGCATTCTATCGCGAAGGGTAGTAGTCGTAAACTTATTGTCATGGCCCGGATGGTTTGTCCAACCATCCCTATTGATCTGAACATCCAAAAGTAATTAGAGGAAGATCTCATGTATATAGGGGGTGTGGGGTTGATATGGAGACCATGGAGCCTCAAGAATGAGGAGATGATTCAGGAGCTGATCGTAGGAGCTTCGAATCAATACGGGTTGACAATGAGGGGTCGACCCATAGCTTGGACAGAGGATATTTGGGTGGAAGTCTATGGGCTCCAAAAGAAAGGATCTAGACTAGCCTCCCGAGTAGGTGACTATGCGGCTAGAAAATTTAGGAGTTTGGCTAATGCAAAGGAGGGTTATGCTTTTAGTGACTATAAGGATGAGAGGCATAAGTAGGTGTTAGAATTCTTGATCTCGATTTTGTATCCGGAAAAGCCTAGTTGGGTTATGGTCACGATGGCCAATATCATCTTTAGGGTGATGAAAAACAAATTTGTGAATTGGGGAAAGTTTATCTCAAGTGTAGTGACCAAATTGGCTAACCATGTTGAAAAGAGCAAGGACAACCCTATCAACTTGTATCTGTTTCATCTTTACCACGAGGCGGAGGTTCTAAATAGTGAAGAGAGGATAGAGTATAACTCCAGATCTATGCTCTTGAAGTATGGCCTCACAAGTGAAGTTGAGCCGGATTAGTAAGAATCCGAAGACGAAGAGTCTAAGGAGGAGGAGCCACTTGTTGATCGCCAAGAGAAGTGGAGGAAGTCCACTAATCTGGCCTCACAAGGAAAGCTACCGATTTTGGTGAAGCAAAGGGAGAAGGGAGGAGCTTTGGCATTCTACGACGCTGGAATTGAGTGGGTGATGTAGGTGAAGTAATACTACAACAACATAGTGGATAACCTGATTGAAGTCACTAAGGAGCTAAAGATAGGGCTAGATAAAGTTTTGGAAGAAATCAAGTGACGTTGAGTTTGGATGAATTGAGAAAAAAGGAGGAGCAGATCCAGAACTTAGAGAAGGAACAGGATGACCTCCAATCCCAAGTGAATTGGGCAAATGGAGAGGTCGCAACATTGAAGTAGAGGGAGAAGGAGGCTCTCTACTTTGTCAAGAGCTAGACTGACTTGGTAACAAAACCATCAAAGGTCATCAGCAAAGCCATCCTCTTCGATGCTTGGTTAATCCAAAAGCGTCATGTGACCAAATTGAAGATAGTGATGTTCTTGGTTGACTTTTCAGCTCGGACAGAGATAGTGTTGAAGGAGATGCGCCAACTGTTGGGACACCTTGACTCGAATTGGGTTATGGACTTCACACAATTTTTGGGAACTCCTTTATGTTATAGGAAGTCCGATTAAACGGACTCCATCAGTTCCAACGTTGCCATGATCGGAAGGTTTGAGGGGTGTCCTCTACCAATCTACAAAATCCTCCTCGAGTTAGGTATGAATGTTACAGACGAGTGGGAAGATGGTGCCTGAGCTAGAAAGAGATCTCAGTGTAAAGAAAATTCCTGTACCGCCAAAGGTTTCTGCTCCACCAAGTGTCTTGACCATCTTGTCGATTAGGAAGGGTGCTTTTAAGATGCTCGAATTACCAATCCGTAGCAATCTAATTGACCGAATTAGAGCCATATCAAATCTAGCCCAAACCCATCCAGAAAGCTTTGAATACATTTAACAACCTCCACCAAGGAAGGAGAGTGCAACAATAGTTTTGGATGAGACATCCCTAATAGAAGAAGAAGAAGAGGAAGTCTAGATCATTGGAAAGTCCGATGAAGAGGATTATCAGACTAGATCTGAAACGGAATCAGATGACGATGATGATTTGCCCCTACTAGTGACACGCAAGATTCAGACCTGGGTAGAGGTCAAGACGACTCCGATGAAGGCAGCCATTAGGGCACTAATGAGTCAGGGCGACAATAGTTCAAAGAAGGCAAGGAAGGGAAAGTAGTTAGGATGATTTTAGTTAATTAGGATTTGGATTTTTAGTTTCGAAACGGGTTTCGAAGTGTGGGCCCGGGTTCCAGGTTTTAAGGGTCTACTTGCATTTGTTTTTTTGGATATCTCGAGGGGTCATCGTGTGGACACCCTAATTTTGGGGTGGCTTTTTGCCTTTTGATTTTGTTTTTTAATGGGTGGGTTGGATTGTTGCCCTTCCATTCCATCCAAGTGCTTTCAATTGTTTATTGTGTGTTCTCTTTCTTTAATCTTAGACACCAAGTGGACATTCTCGTTCCAACTTTATGCACAAAGTTTTGCTTGTTTGTTTGCATGAGTGCTAGGGTGTAAGAGAGAGTAAGGACGAATCCAAAACTTAGGTAACTAGATAAGATTGGGAGAGTATGTTTGCAACGAAGTTTAGGCTTGTAAATGAGGACTTGAGCATGGTACCTTTAATTTACTAGAACAATAATCCGGAAAAACCAAGGAGTGGTGTGGATCTAGGTCCAAAATCTAGCACGATTTCATGTAGAGATAAGCAACTGCCAGAGGAAATCCCCACTCACCAAAAAAATATGTCAACCATAGGATTAGTCTAGCAACGAGGAGACAGTCCCCTATCGATTCTAGGTGTCTTTGATCTATCATTGTCCTGGAAGATACTAGAAACAACCTTGAGTGACCTACTTTCCGGATTGGCCATTCAAGAAGTTGTGAAGGTGTTTCCCTGTCTAATCTACTGCAATACATGGTTATGGGAGTTTTTGTAGTTAGAGAAAGAAGAGAGTGTGAGGAATACATGTGGTGAGTCCCTACTCCTCTAAAAGATCAAAAGCAGACCCTTTGAGAATTTGAGGGTAAAATAGAGGAATAGAGACCAGTCATTTAGAGAAGATGTAACCAAAATTCGAGAAAGGCTGGATCCGGATTGAATTATGGATAGATAAACAACCAGAAGAGAGTAAGAAATTGGACGGATTGAAAAGGGAGGAAATCTGGACACCTTAGCTTGTAACAACATACTAGAATCCCGTGGGATGATATTTTGAGTCATTTTACAACGTTTTGGTGTTGTAAAGGCAATTATGCCTAAACTATGCATATGTCAATGCTGTAGGCAAGTTGATTGATCCAATCACCTTGGCTTAGTTTAAGGATATTAAAGGTTTCAAGATAAAGACAATATCATTAAATAGATAATTTTTCAAACATTGTAGACAATTTACAGACAACAATTTTGGGACCTTTGAACAACACTTTCTGGTTGAAACACCTAGACAGCAAGTTGTTTTTCCAAAAGTCTTTGTCTCCTAAACAAAGATTCTTGTTTTGGACAATCTCTCACATGGGGACTAGGTGGAGAGGAAGAAGTGGAAGAAAATTGTCCATTAAGATCTGATGGCTATTAAACTTGCTCTGAAGCTTATGAACAATGGTGGGGCTGTTGTTGATGAAACATGGAAGTCTTGGAAGGTGAGACACATGCTAGTTTATATGAGCGACATTGGATTTCTTGATCTCACACCCAAAGGCCGAATAATTTAAGAAGCATCTCAGAAATGATGCATGGCTGAAGCGCACAAAAAATTTGGAGAAATAATTTCTAGAGGTGCTTTACATGTTCACAAGATTCATGAAGTTGAAGTACCAACTTCCGGACTAGGTCAGCGGTGTCCAAGTCAGAGGGATTGATATGTTCGCAAAGGTACTAGTGACTAGTACCAATTATCAGTACCATAGTTGGGAGGTGAACCTTGAAGTCTTGGATGCTTGGGAGGTTCAAAGAACAACCCCAATTGAAAATATAAGTGCCATTGACCTTGTCTTCAATTTCCTCATCTAGAAATTGAGTCCCAAAATGACTAAGCCAAATGTTAGCTTTTCATTCTAGAAGACAAGGAAGATGTCAAGGTGGCCATTAAATTCGCAACTTTCAAACTTGAGCAGTATGAGTACGTGCTATCTATGTACATACTAAGTAGGGTAGAGATGCTAAATAACATAACCAATCAAGGCCTTATTCGTTAAATTGAGACAATATGATTATTTTGAGACTTTGAAAAATGAGTGCGAAGCTTCATTGAGGTAATAGTTGTTGAACCCAACGATAAAAACCAAGGACACATAGTTTTGAATAAGGGTTGGGTTCAAATGACTTAAAACAAGTGAGTCGAATTGCATCGATTGCAAGAACTCATGAAAAGACATATGAAGACGTTCATTCAAGAATGTACCAAAGCCCTTGGAAAAATGAAATGCAAATGAATTTCAATTCAATCCGTTTGACTTATTTGGGAGATTGAATACACAAAGAGTATGTAACTTTTTGTTCATAGTGTCCTTTGAAGTGATTGAATTATGAAGGCAAACGATTGCCTAGAATGTAAGTAGTAACAAGGAGCGTTACCGTACATGTAAGAGTACTAAACTACTTTAGGTATTTTTTTGTGATTATTTTCTATGCTATTAATAGTAAAAAAGACCCCGAAGTTCCTTTCGCTTCAGAAACTTCAGTTGGTCACCTAGGCATCACTATTGGCTGTACTATTGCTCTTGGTTGCTTCCATTGCTTTTATCTTTGCTAGACCTTTAAAGATATCATCGTGTCGGGAATGATAGTGTCACCCACTTCCACCGTCCAATGTGCCGAGCAAATCCAAACTTTGAGATCCATTGTCTTTCCGCTTTGGCCTTCGAGTAGCTTGCGGCAGCTCTGAAGTCGAAAGCGATTTTGACCCTCGAGGAGGTAGCCTTGGTAGCGATGCATTGACATTGTCCACGTATGGAAGTCGAGCCCCATCTGTTTTTGAGTCGAGCGACCGCCTGTGATCTCTGAAAATTCGTTGCCGGAAGAGACTGTCGACAGAAGGAGATCGTCTGGCTCCAGCAGATAGTGAGGGACGAGGCTGTTTATCTTGGAGCCGAGGTCGAAGAGCAATAGTCATGGGCAAGGGCAATGCACTCTTTGTCTCATGGTCGAACGCAAGCGTCGCCTTACATCCGGCAATGTCATTAGGAAGGTGCTGAATCGCGAGCGATGATTGAAGTGCATCCTTGAGCCGAGGACAAGTTGCCAGTTCGTCTAGTGGCAGGTCTAGTTTACGACTCGTTGCAGCATCGGTTCGTGGAGTAGGGGAGAACGAGTCCCCTTGGGTCGAGGATGCCCATTTCAGCGACGAAGGAGAGCAGATGGGAGTCCTGACAGGTCCGCGACTCGGGGGGTTGTCCACGACGCCTTCTTCCACATCCCCCTAGGAATAGTCTATGGCCGCAAATGCGGCGTCCGTGGTAGATCGCAACATGTATGGCTTGGAATACGGAATCATGTCGCAACTGCCCCCCTCAGATTCGGACTGGTTGGAGAGCGACCTTTCGGATCCGGAGAGCAGACTCTTGGTCAGCCTTTGCCTTTTCGGCGATTCAACAAAATGAACTCCTCCAACCTGCAATACGTGCAAATTCCAGAAGCCCACCCACATTACCCACCATGGAATAAATATAATGCAAAGGCAACTTCAATCGAGAATGGGAGACATGGATGGTGACCCCTCTAAGCACATGGCAAAGATTTAAGAGAAATGCGAACTCAATATATTATTTACAGAAGATCGTAGCGTACAAATCGAGGACTATACAGAAATTGCTATCTCACACCTAGAGAGAATCTACTTTACAACGTACTTCCTACGTCGGCCTCGCTCTATGATTACGCCTATTCCAAGGAGCTCGTATCTAGAATCCATGACCTTCAATGACTCTCTCATCGCGTCTATGAGGTGGTCCACCTTGTAGTCCCCCGCTCCCAATGGGTTCAGACTAATGCGGTATTCCTCGACGTATGTCCGCATTTGGCCCGGTTGGCACTTGGAATCTAGACGTCTGAGCCATGGCAGGAGTTCCCCCATGAGGACGTCGTCTCTGCGATTATGGTTCCTCCAAGAGTCTAGGAATATGGCATTCCCATTCTCATTGCAGACACTCTTGTTCGTAGAGTCGTCAATGAGAAGCGTATTATCCGAGGTGAAGGACGTGCTTCCGCTCGGATTACAGAACAAGGTCTCAAAGAGCACTTTCATACAATGCACTCGCTCAGCTAGATGAAAGAACTTTTCCGGAGAATACTCTATCTTTTTGCACTGTTCCTGACTGAGTATATCGTAGGGTGCTCTACAACCGTTGAATAAGTGTCCAGCGATGGGTTCTGCATTACACTTCAACATGGTGGTCCACATTAAGACCCTATCTGCGATTGCGGACACCTGCCAGAGGAATTCACCCAGATTTTGCCGAGCGAAAACTGCCTTGGGTCCGATGATCATGAGATTTTTGTGGCAGAGAACATTGTCTTTGAGCTTGTACGGTTTGAATTTCTCCCCGTACGACTTCATCGTTGTATGGCAGAGTATGCCGTTCAAGTCGAAGACAATGTTCAGCCATTTCCTCCGCGGTGGAGGAAGTACGGGAGGCACATTCCTGGGCACAATCTCTCTTCCGCCCTCCGCTACTACCTGATCAGAGCATAACAACAAAGAAATGAAGTTACCTGTTTAAACGCAGAAACGGGTGAGCCAGAAAGGGGAGAGATGCATTGAATTCCACTAATCGACTACGGTCTCCCAGTGTGAAGTGCTTTCATTGCCAGTGGGTGGTGCACACTTTCAATTTTTTCGAACTGGTCACCCAAAACATCAAAAAGAGGATCCAATTAGACTACTGGATATTTGAAAAATGTGTATATTTTATTTACATAGATTACATCATACAGGTGAAAATTCTCTATGTCAAATAGGGTCGCAAAATCTATTCTAAGGCCTTATTCGTTAAATTGAGACAAGCTGCGGTCTCATTTTAATTCATTTCTATATTTAGAAAACAAAAGAGTTCATTAAATTGAGACAATTCAATAAATTGAGACTTAAAAATGTCCACGTAATTTTTTAATTAATTTAATTATTGCTATAAATAGCAGGAAGAAGCCGCATTCATCTTTTGAACATTTTTACTTCATTAAAAATATACACTTTAAATCATGCAAGATGTCATCAATTGAGACATTTCTTGAAATTGAGAGGTGCATCTACGAAAGGACTAATCTTTAGGTTGTTGATACCAAACTTTAACATCTAAAATATCTTTATTACAAAACATTCAAATGAATACACTTAATGTAGAACATTCGAGAGAAATAAGAAGATAAAATATACTATTAATAGAAATCAATAATTGTAACACAATCAAACTACCCTAATAAAATGGACAAAATATATTTCTGTGAACATCTCAAAACATGTAAATGCAAAGTCCATGCAACTTCACACCCTACAACAAAAACTACTTATATACCTATACACTATAATTCATCCTTCCGCCATAGACTCATCATCGTCTGAATTAGCCTTGAAGGCTTCCACTGATGCTTTGATGATGTCAATTTGAGGCTTTGGAATTGCCACCCTTGGATCTGAAGTCCCCTCTCGCATATGTGGCTTCCAAGTGGTCATAATATAGTCTGTGCTCAACCATGTTGGGGTTATTGCTCGATCTTCACGCCACACATTCCCTTTTTTTGTGTCCCATCCATCATATGTTTCCATGTTAATGTGTCGATTTGAAGTTGGTGTCCAATATTGGATTTGGATCATATTCATATGCCCTGGATCCGGATTCGGATTCGTAATGGCTCTAGCAAGCCATAATGACTTGGAGTCACCGTTAGCAGGCTGCACCACGACAAAATAACCTGCGAATGTATCGCGATTAACACGGAAAGAAGCACGGAGACGATCACGCCTTCGTCCAACAAAGGGTGCATCCTCTGCATCCCCTTTAGGTAGTGTACCATCCCTGCCCCTGCGTTCTTCCTCATCATGGATGATCCTCGAAGCCGGCCAAAATCCATGTAGTAATGTCTCACGCGGCTCTAGAGGTGCATCAAGAGCTGCTCGAACACCTTTCCAATACTCTTTTATAGGGCCATTTTTCCTCCTGAATTCTCCAGATTGGTCATCGTTTGCCATTTCGCTCCACTGTGCAATGAAACTGTTCAAACCTCTCTTGATCTCATCGAGAGAACGCATCTTCTCCGGAACTAGAGGTGGTGGATCACCGCTTGGAAGTATTGGACGTCCGTCTTCAGTCTCAGACCACAAGCGAATTCCTTTGCTGTCCTCTGGCAACCATTTCTTGTCCGTACACAGATTTTTATACTCCATCAAAGGCCATCCACTGGAATCCATGTAAAACTTGAACTACTGGGACCTAGAATGACCTTCCAAAAAATCTCCTCCTGTGCCAAAATACCCATCTACATATCACTTGAAATCAGGAACTTCCTCGATGAGATGAGGAATGACGGGATGCGTTTCGCAATCCATGAAGGATTTCATGAGTTTCGGAAGTGTTGGATAGTTGTTTGTCTTCAATTTAGTGCTCCACCGACCAAAAAGAGCGTCAATGTCTTCATGAGTGTGCCCAACAATGAGGAAATTGATGTACACTTCGCGGAAAATCCCTTTGTATATAAGTAGGGAACAAAAAGCAAAAACCCATCTATTTTTATTATCCCCTGATGCATTATCCAATTGCAAAGTCAATATTGGTGGTAAAGGTTGAGTTGGAATTGCTTCCTCCAAAGGAGGAAGGAGAGAGTCCAAGCAAATATTTGCCTCTTCCAGAATCGCCTTAGTTAATGTGGATTGCATCTCTTTTTCAGAGAATAATTTGCGCGATGAATTCTTTTGTGGTTCTTCAACATCACGCAACAACTTTGCGATGGACCCGATGGTATGATTTGAATTTGTCGGAAAAATGTCTAAACTGTAGTGTGCATATCGAACATCCCCATGCCCATGAGCAATCATACCTGTAACTGCAACAGGCATTTTCATGTAGGAATCTGTTGATTTAGTTTTGTGAGAGAAGTGTGGAGAAGCGGTCTTGGAGTGATCCATTTTATCATGGATAATGGTTAGCATCTTCTTAGGATATGTTTCAGAAACATGTCGATTTGCATAGTACAGTTCTCTATGGGCCCTTTGGCCCACAAGGTGGGTATCCAAAGCAACGGTCCACCTCTCTTGCGTGTACGAAAGGGGAGTGCATGCGCTCCTCAATAGCTTGTATCTATCACACAAGCCACATCTAGCAAAACTATCTCCACGGGCTTTTGGAGCAAATTCTGGGAAAGCAACACGTCGAATGTTGCTCAAGCCACTCGAAGAAATTGGTTGCAAATTTAAAGTTGCATTGGCCTCATTGATTTTTGGTAATTGATCACTCCACCGAAATGTAGACAACAAAACCATTGCAGGGACTTTCTCCCTTGATTCCAGTGTCCTCGTTTTGTGTGGCATTTTGTCAGCTTCAGGAACCACTAGTGTTCGAAGTGTTGCAGTAGCTTGCACAGTATGTTTCCATGGTTTTTTGGACCCCAAATTCCCATGCGCCTCTACTTGCTTCCCATCCTTAGCCATCTCTTTGTACCTATAAAAGGTAGCTTTCGAAATCCCATGAATGGTCCACCATGTAGTGGGACACACTTCCCTTCCTTTCAAAGTAATCCACTCTTTGCCAGCAAGATCTTTGTGGATTTGCCTATGCACTTCAAGAAGACACTTCTTCCGAGCATATACCCCATCGTTTACATGGAGTTCAGAACGAAGGGCTTGAATTTGCCCATGTGGAAAAGGCTGCAAACAATTGTTTGGACAACAAGTTTTGGTAGAGACTTCAATGATCGCTTGAGGAACCAAGAGGATCTCTTTTTTGGGATAACTGAGCTCTATTCTCTCTCGAAAGCTTTCATAGGATTGAACCCCTTTACGAATTCTTCTATTCGTAGCATTCATGGCCGTGTTATAAATATGCGTCTGGTCATGGTCATACAAACTGACACCAAAGAGAAAAACTCGCTTGATGTGCCAAGAGTGAATTGACCACATCCACTCGGTTGGGACTTCTGCCTCGCACAAGGACTACGCAATTTGAAGAGAAACTCGATCATCGCCAAGAGGCTTCCCATTGCTATCTACCACAACATCTGGATCGACACTTTGTAAGACTGCATTTGCGACATCGTCCCCTACTTCATTACAGAGAGTGACTGGTTTAAAGTTCCACTTTGCACGAGGAATCCCGTCACATGTGCAGACATCAGGGTGTAATGTAGGCACTGGGTTTGCAAAATCTTCAGGTCCATGAATATCCATTCTGCGGGCTAGAGCCAATTGGTGAATGAGAACAATTATCACAGATACGAGAACAACACATAATCGTCTCAATGTATCACACTCAATTTCAAACAGAAGACTATATGAAATATACATTATACACAATCTATTTTTCAATATATTACAAAGAGAATTCATATCCTCCAATCGATGTGAACTCTTAATCAATTGGAATTGTAGATAACACAAATCAAATTAGCTAACACACTAATCACAAAATACATATGTCCATCCTCGAACTGAGGATAGAGTAAAGAATTATCTTTACCTCAGAATTTGTAACTACAAAACGTTTCCTTGTGAATAATTTCTAAATATATTTTTCATATGAAGTAATAAATTCAGAAAGACTTCAAGAGACAACTAACAAGTGATTGGTCCAATAATGTACGGGAAATTTTGACTATTTCTAAATGACGTATAATGTGACTATTAATTATCAAGTTCTTAATGATATAGAAAGAAGAATGTGACTGTCCAATTTAGAAATGGGTATCGTCGACTCGATGATAATCATGTGTGAAACCAAAAATGTAAACCTTCCAACATTATCATATAAAGAGCTTCTCGTCAATTACGAGATATACAACATACGACTTCTGAATATATTAATCTCACATTCATGACGAAATAGATAATACTCATGTATTCCTAAATAAAATAAATATCATCGAATCGACGATACAATAACCTATAAACGGACACAAAGGCTATCTTCAAATCTAAGATAATGTATCAGAGACATTCCAAGGAATACCAACAGAACATAGTCGAATAATGTACGGATGAATATTATCAATTTATAAAACAAATGAAAATGAAAGGATTATGCACTAACTAAAAATGAATACCACTAAGTCGACAATATCCTCCTAAGAAAACAAACATATTAACCTTCCTTAGTTATAATGTAACTTGGAATCCAATATAGCCTTATTGATGATATAGGTCATTCCTGAAAATGTGACTTATCCTCGAGTCGACGATACGACCATCAGACAAATACTTTTCTAAAATATCTTACAATTTATGAACTAGGGGTACAAATTATGATATTTAAATATCGTCGACTCGAGGATAAAACTTCTTGAAATATAAACCTTCCATCATTAGACTTTAAGATGAATATCGTCCATTACAATATAAAATCGATATAATTCATAGGAATATAAAACTAAGACCTATCCTCGTGTCGACGATAAGACCCTCATATTACTAAATTAAATGGATATCGTCGACTCGAGGATAGGATGGATGAGTCTCAGGAATGCAAACCAATCTATCTTCTCTTGGAGTCCACGATTCTCAATTACATATTGAGTTCTCTTCATATCGTCGACTCGACGATATACTCTATATTGATATAATATAGGATCCTCTGTAATTTTCGGCGAAAATGTCAGGAGACATATTCCTCAGCATCTCGATGATGCACAATACCAACACTCGCATCAAACACAATAGCAATCAAATTTCTATATTTCACTCTTTCGCTAATGAAACTACTAATTGAAAATCAATGGGATGTCCGGTACAACAATAACAGGAAGTAGTGCGTACTCTACAAATGATAAGTCAAAGCACAATACTACTTACCAGCAACTGCAATCAATGTACACACTCGTCTTCTTAAAGTCCCCACTATCTGAACAAGCCTATTGGAAACAAAGGAGGATTGGAAATGAGAAAAAAAAATGCTGAAGCGTCTTCTCGGTCAGAGATGAGCAACTAAAAATGAGAACAATCAAATGGCGCAGTTGTGCAGGCAAAACAAAGTTGCGAAGTGAAAGTTGCAAGGGGGAGAGCTTGAGCTTCCGCTTTCGAGGGGCGGGGAAGAATTGGCACAGGAATTCAAATTCTTTGGAAATACATGGCATCTGACAATGTTCTTGGTCCACTTTTTGTGGCAGCACTTAAATGCCTCTTTATGTGCCGCTTTGTGTTAGCTTTGCGGCATAAAGATGTGGTTGAAGAAGAAAAGCAGCCCAGAAAGGCGTTTTGTAATACTAGCCCAGAAAGGCTTCACTAAGACGAGCCAAAACAGGCTTTACTAATTCTAGACCAAAAGGCTTTACTAATACCAACCAAAAAAAGTCTTCACTAATACCAACCAAAAACAGTCTTTGCTAATATGAACCAGAAAAAGGTGTTCGTTTATAGTGTATTTGCTATTCATGTCATTGTCTTCATTTTTGTTCATGTGACTGTCATTAATAGGGAATTCCTAATAATTGCTTCTTTGCTTATACTTTGTCCAGTGTCCGGGTTTCTTAAAAAATCCTTCCTTTGATGGTTTAGGATCCTAATTATGTGCAATGTAGGAATCACGCCTTAGGGTTTAGGGTTTACAGTTAGGGTTTAGGGTTTAGGATTTAAGGGTTTTAGGGTTTAGGGTTTAGGATTATGAACAATTGTAGATTTCTAGGAAAAAAATTTGGAATCTACTAAGTTTCTTAGGAGATGCAATTTATGTGAAGTTCATCGCTTGATTGTACAAAAGTATTCTTTAACCCCTAAAGTCCCAATGTGCTTATGGGGGACAACATGGATTTGAGGTACATTCCTATGAGCTCCTTCGTTAATGTTTTTTTTAAAACTTTCTCGTAAGATATAAAAACTCATTAGCTTTGGGGGAATATAGTTTGTAATTCAATCAGTGTTCGAGAGCAGAAGATATGCCAGAATAACGTAAAAATGGGGAGAGCGGGAAGCAAACATAATTTGTAAAAATCTTTTTTTTTTTTTTTTTTTTTAAATTTATTCTTGTAGATTATATTTTTGTCTACATGGGAAGCTTTGATTCATCCTATTTGGATTAGTGATATGATAGATATAGAGTTCCTTATTTACCAAGCAATGGGACCGTCTTATGCAAACCAAAAATTTCTTTCACTGTGAATGCTAATACCTTTCATTGCAACATAGTCAATATATGTTTGTATTTAATTTTTGTGTTGAACTATAAAGTTGGGGGCAAGAGGAATTTGGAAATTGAGAAATTTAAAAATACATAAAATCAGCAAAATGAAAGATCATTTGTCTATGCAAAGCTTGTATTCTACCAAGAATACAATACAAGAGTTTAGATATACATTGGGATGAGGGAGAATACCTATATGAGTTGTAGAGGTTGCATGGAGGGTGACCAATGTAGCCGGTATGCAACAATTATAGCAACTCCATTATAGCCCTACTCTTCTAATACAACTTCAATGTAGGCCTAGTCTTCAAGTTTCAATGATTTTTCAAAAACAAATGAAAAGGGTCCAAATTGTTTTTTAGATTTCCTTGGGAATATGAACTTTGGGCCTAGTTTGTTGATTTTCTAATTTTAGAATAGCATGATAACTTTCATTTATACCATGCTCTTATGCATTAAAATATAATGGTACTAATATGGTGAAAATTTCAGATTTTTTGAGTCTATTCACGATAAGTAAGAGTGATTTTCATTTTTCTCTTAAGAATTTCACAATAATTTGAAATAATCTGAAAGTAGAATTTCAAACCTCATTTGGGGCATAGTAGAATAATTTTTTTCAAAAAACTTGGATCTTTAAAAATTTGTGAAATGAAGGCAAGTTTCATTTTACAAAAATGGATTTGAGATTTGAAGACTCAAATAGAAAGTTATAGACACATATCAGAGAGAATGTTTTTAATTGTCCAAAAAAATATCTCTTCCAATCCCTCTCTAGAACTTTTCCATAACTTTGACCCTAAACCCTAAACCTCAAAAAAAATTTAGAGATTAAACTTAGCTTAGTTACCCACTTTTCTTTAGTTCAAAGTTTTTTGAAAGAAGGTATTCTACTATGCTAAAATGAGGACTAGAATTCTACTTTGAGCACAATTCCTGCATTTTGACAATGAGTGGTCAAGCTCTCATCTTCAAATTATCCCATACCCTGAGAGGATTCATGATGGACAATTCATTATTAAAAGATGTTCCCACCTTGATTTTGAGGAAAGGTTCATTTAGAAACAATGCTAATGAAGTTGATGGGGACCTCAACTGCAACTTGCTATGATGTTACCTTATAGCATGTCAAGATGTTTTGAAGTCCCCACGGTAGAAAGAAAAAGATTCTAAATTATAGGAGAATGCCTCGGTTGAGTGTTGCTACAACAAACCTTGTAGCATCACAAGCTGTTTTGAAGCACATCCTAGCATCATACCTTTCTATATTTGGATGACATGCATGTCAATGTTTTCACATACCTACACACATGCTCCTATAAAATATTAAATCCTGCAAACCATAGAACATGTGAGAATGTTCAGAAAAATTCATTGCTGGAATTACTCTTGTAATGAATGTTTGAAATTTTTTTTCATTGACATGTTTTATTTCTAATTCTAGGATGGGGAGGAAGCCTAGGTCTTGGATAAAGAAGAATAAAGTAGAAAGGTGGAAGGATGTTTGGATTGAAGATCACAACAAATATGAATGTTTGCTTTGCAAATGTATCATATCCAACTTTTAATGATTGGTACATATATGCCTTTCAAGACCTCTTACAAATTAAATATTTACCGTGTTTTAGTGAAAAAAAAGTTTTTAATAGTAACCCTTGAAAATTGCCTACAATATTTTTTGAAATAGTCAAGGGTATTCTATTGCCTATACAATGTCAAGCTAGAAATATTATATCAACCATGAATAGTTGATTGGACAATTAGGAATAAATAGAAATATTCATTTGGCATTGGAAATTTAGTGCCTAAAAACGATATGGTATTTCAAAGTTTATATCTAAATCACACAACTAACACTCAAACCCTACAATTGACACTTGAATTGTGTACACTACTCAGTCAGATGAGTAATGACTAGAGGCCATCCATCAATTTTGTGACAATGGCCCTTCTCCAGGTACACCTGCCTTGTTCTCCAGGGTTGTATCTCACTATCCAATAATATGGATTGACTCCATGGTATACGAACAACTTATTTTAGAACCACCCTACACTTCCTAATTTATCACATTGAACATTTTTTTCCATTTGGTGTTTTTCCATTTGGTGTTTTTCCATTTGGAAATTGTACTTAACTACAATATGTATGATAGGAAATTTTTTTGCCTTCAATATAGTCTCTTATTGTGGACCAATAGCCTATTGTATTCTCCTTTCATCAAAAGTATGGTGAAGTAGATGGTGAGTGTCTCCAAACCTTGAAGCATTAAGAGGTTAAGGGCCTCAAACTTTATAGATGACTTAAGAAAATAATGTTGCAATCTTTTTTTAGCTAGTACTAACCAATTTTTCGTTTAATGTAGAACAAAAGAAAAATTTGAAATACTCTATAGATTCTTTGTCAAAAAGCATAAATCATACAAAATGCGTTGACTTCCAATGAGCACTTCCATTTCTTACAAATTCATTATGTAATGCATTTTCAAAATTTCCATGGTCAATAGTATGTCTTATAGGGAATACAAAATTAACCCCTGAACATTGTGATAGATGTTTCTTGTCCACTAAATGACAAGGAATTTTCCCCTATAGGTTAGAATTGCAACTATTCATCCTTAGAATTAGGGGTGGAATAGAAAGTTCTAAGGTGCATGATATCACATAAATTGAAAATGACTAATTTCCATGGTCACCAACTTGACATTCAAAGGTTTACCCCTAAATGCCCAAGACACCAAAATGTTGTGTTTGCAAAACTTTGGAGTTAAAGAAAACCCTAACAATTGGCTATTTTGAGAAGCTTGTATTTCTAGAAAATTCTCTTTGAAGTTTACTTGTAGAATTACAAATCTGATTTTGAAAATGAATGATATTGATTTTTCTATCCAAGATTTTGTGCAAGGGTACCCATTGCAATCTTGACTTTCCATACTATTGAGGGCTCTTGGAAATGAGCCTCAAATACACTAGATCTTTGAGAAATAATCACATTCAAAATTCATTTAAAAGAATTGTAGAGTATATTTAGAAAAGCCATAAATTGATTGGGGTTATGCATATTAGGCCCTCTAATCTCATATTTTTTTTGGTCATGTATCAAACTTTTTAGATTTGACTTGTGAAAAGAGGATTGAAAGGCTTCACATCACTTTCCCAGTTTTAACACCCTCGTAGTCAAACATTATAATCTTTCACTGCATAAGTAATATTTTTTTCCTATGTGATCTACAATATGTCTACTTTGAATTTGTATGGTTACAATTAAAAAAAATTGATACAACTTATCAAAATGTTGGCATTTTCTTCAACTGAGAGCAAATACCCCAAAACTCAAAACAAGCCTTGGGCATTTAGGGGTTAAAGAACTTATAGAATAACCCCACCTCATGTTCGGATCCGAACGTGTAGGTTCGGCATCCATACAAGGGTTTGGGAAAATTGACGAACCTCCATACCAAGGCTGAGGTTTGAAACCGGGGCGGTTGGTATGGTAGAGACCAGGGCTAAGGTTCGGAACCGGGGCGGTTGGTTTGGTGGAGACCAAACCTCCTTTGGCGGCTCGGCGTAGCCTTGGGAGGTCTTCTCTCTCCCTTCGCTGTGAGTCGTTGTGTGGGGCTCATTGTATGTGAAGTCGCCGTGTGTGAATCTCGCTGTGTGCAGCTGGCTGTGTGAAGGTCGCGAGTGTTGGAGTTGGCTGTGTGAAGGTCGCGAGTGTTGGAGTTGGCTGTGTGAAGGTCGCGAGTGTTGGAGCTGGCTGTGTGAAGGTCGCGAGTGTTGGAGTTGGCTATGTGAAGGTCGCGAGTGTTGGAGCTTGTTGTGTGAAGGTCGCTGTGTGAAGCTCGCGAGTGTTAGAGGAGTGCACGGGCAGCTCGTGAGTTGTATTTCAGTGGCCGCCGACGTAGAGGGAGGCTTGCGCGGATTTACGGAGTGTGCATTCTATTGGTGTGAAGCTGTGAGTTGAAGTTCGCATTCAACTGTGTAGTTCTGCGGTTTGTGCTAGTTGACAAAGTTCCTCTAACTACACAACTTTGTCAAATTTGTGAGCTTCTTCTTTCTTTCTCACTACTTTTGCTAGTTATTCATGCATTGTTTGATTGTTTTGATAGTATTGCTAATTTTCTTTTTAGAAGTGGCTTACTTGATAGTTGATTGTGCTTGAATGTTGGCCACTGCATTTTTTCCAAAGGCTTGGAATCACTCTGATTCCAATACTGTGGTTGCGCATTGACAAAGTAGAGGTGCTGTTGTTTCACAATTGGGTTTCCGTTGTTGGATTTGTTTAAGAATAGGGTTTTGATTGTTGGATTTAGGAATTTGTAGTTTTGCTTTCGTGAGTAATTGTTAGGAATAGGGTTTTGAACATATTTTTCTCAAATGTGGTGCTTATGGGCATTGCTGCATTTCACGTTGACTTCTAAAACAAAGTTGTATATTTAAAAATCTCTGAGATTCCTTTTCTGTGCTTACAGGTCTGTACACCAATAAGGAAGAAGTGCCATTTCAATCTCCAAAAGCATTCAGGAAGTTTATAGCATAGTGAGGTTTCAAGTATTCAATCTTATACAAATAAGTCTATGATTTAGGGTTTTAGAATCTCAGCCCAGTCTTAGTACACAATTTTTGTTTGCAAATTCTCCAATTTTAGAGATTCGCTTATTCAAAAACACGTATCATCGAGTCGAGGATACATTACAAACCTAGTGAACAGATTATTCTACAAAGTCCACATGTTTAGGGTTTTGATCATCGGAGAAACGTATCCTCGACTTGAGGATACAGTCATCCATGATATTCTAAACAAAAGTTTGATAACTGGGAAAGTCTAATTCCCACATTCCCACCGAGGAATAACTTTGAAAATCCAATTAACAGAAAACGCCACCTCCCAAGTCATTTCCCTTATCATCGAGTTGACGATACCCTCTTCGATCAAGAATTTACAAAATGACATACTAGAAATTCAAGAAAATACCTCAAATAGGTTTAGATCCCACCCGTATCATCGACTCGACGATACGTTAATTAAAAATTAAAGATAAATCCACCTATCCAACGAGAAACCAACTACAAATTAATGATCAAAAGAAACATCTGGATTTCATTGTCATGAAATATGGCTAATTTCATGCCCTAATTCTGATGTCAAAGGAATAAATCACTAAGACATTAACAAATGAGGGTTAATGTTTATAAAAATGAATATCAATCTTTACAATAACTTCAGCCAACACCCTTACCTAAATCCAGCTGCCATCGAGTCAATCATTTTCATGCAATGCTTAAAACCATCACCCAATTGTATGCCCACTGCAATTTTTCCTTTAGCAATCCAAATGAACTTATCGTCGGATCGATGATAGCTCAATTTCTAACACATTCACACGAATCATTTGCAGGATCAGAAGATGGAGAAGCAAGATAACTACGATTATTCCGTAACAGTGCATCATCTTCAGCCAGTCGTAAACCCCTTGAATGATGAGCCCTTCATCGATGAAATGGCAGATAGCTACGGAATGCTATGGGAGTTCAAATACTATATCGGCACATGGACCTTCAGCGTGAACTGTTGGAAAAATTATGTCTACCTTAGATATCGAATTCAGTGAAAAACAAGTTATCTACCTTGGAATATGAAAGAGAAGGTGATAGTGATTGAGGATCACCAAAGCAATTATGTTGTGATTGTGCTCTGCGAAGTTGATGACAATGGAAACCAAAAGGACCACTGTCACTCCATTGTCATCAACATAAATTCTTATTATGGGAAGTTCGATCTCAAGAACCTCATAACATTCTTGGAGGGGTCGCAAATGGAGTCCCTTAATGAAGAATTTGAGAGATTTGGCTACGTTCCCTGGAAAAATGGCACTGCGAAGTCCAATGCGACTAGATTGCGCCGTATTTTCCAAACTCTTGATCAATATGCCTCGGCAAATGTCGAGCCTGCACCATCAATCGTTAGAAACCCCTCAGAAGGCCAGAGAGGGGAATCTGAGAGTCATCAACAAGATGCATCTGCACCCGGTGGTTCAGCGAGCAAAGCAACAAGACCAGGTCAGACAAAATTGGCAACAAGAAAGAGAGACAGCACTTCAACAGAAGCCCCTCTCTCTAGCAGAAAGAAGAAGAGAAGTCTTCCCGGAGGAGTTGCGGGTGCTAGAAGTTCAGGATCAGCGCTCACGACTGTATCAACAGGTCCAGCATCCTCTGATACTCCACAACAAGACTATGAGAAGTTTGCTTTAATTCAAAGAAATTTATGAGCTGACCACAAGGCTTGTTTTTTACTCGGCTAGGAAATAGTATCCGTGGACATCAAACAGTGCATCTAGGCCAGTGATCAATATGTCATTCGAACACTACAGAAGGATATCGTTGCTGCTATGAAGAATGAACTCATTCAACTGATTGACATGAAGCAGAGATAGAAGGTCTGCCTTACCCCCGTCGATTCTCGTAATCAACTTTTGAAAAAAAAGACCAAGAAGTGGGAAGAAATCATGAATGGACGGTTCATGATTATCAACAGTCAACATAGCATCACGGCTTCTAAAGAGCTTCAGAAAGGAGGTTGTGGAGAATTCCACCGAGTAGAGCTTCATACTTGGGATGCTTTTATTGTCTGGACCCTTGATCCAAACAAATTAAGAAACATCTCAAAATTCTACAATTGCACTAATCATTTGGATCATGCTCAACCAATGTGGGGTAACCAAATCATTAGCTGCCGAAACATCTAGCTCGCTTGCAAACGTCCCACGGATGTTCGCTCTAAGGATTTAACTCAGAACAATAAATCCGTCTTCAGCTTGACGAACTATGAGGTATGCAATTGGTCTTCCTCATTATCATCGAGTCGAGGATAACCTATTCGTTTCCTATGAGAATGTAAGTGTATATTGATAATATCGAATATGAATAACTCTGCGGTTTACTACTGTTTAGTGCATTACTTTATGTATGAACTATCTCTGCTTTTATTGACATAGTTTTATTGTCGACCCGACGATAGTACCAAATCAAATTCTATTGTTTCTCTCTTGGATTGTAACTGAATTATTGTATCGGAAAGTGCAGAGATTCACGGATGCAGTTGTCGAGAGATTCCAAAATATTAATTCTGAAAAGGATGGTGCATCCATCAAGGGGACTACGGATCTGAAGAATGAAATTCAGATCATCACCTTGCCCGATGATCTCTGGGCATTCTGGAATCGATTTCTGACAAAGCATTCCGAAGGCGAGCTAATGGAGCTAGTGTCCTTGAAACTGTTCAAGGAAATTAGAGGTTTCAAGATTAAAGCAATGTCCTTGAAAAGAGAGTTTTTCAAGCACTGCGGATGGTTCATGGACATTGACTTTGGAGTTTTTGCGCAGCACCTGCTTGGTGAAACTCCGGGGCGTAAATCAATATACTCGAAAGTCTCTGTTGCGAGAACCAAAATACTAGTTCCCGACAACATTGCGCATGGTGATTGGGTAGAGCGGAGGAAACGCAAGAAAGTTGTTCTACAGGATTTGATGGACTTCAAACCGTCTCTGAAGTTCATACACAATGGCGGCGATGTCATTGATGCGACTTGGAGAGCATGGAAGGCGAGGCACCGATTTACTTCCGCTTCGTGGGATTTCCTTCTCTCGCATCCTAGTGCTGAGTATTTTAAGAAACGACTCAGGAACGATGCGTGGCGGAAGCGAGTGAAGGATCTTGACAAACAGTTTCCGAAGGTCCTATACATGTTCAGAAGGTTTATGAAGCTCAAGTACCAACTTCCTAAACCTGCCGGAGGAGTGCAGGTACGAGGAATTGACTTCATTGCCAAGGCGCTCGTCACCAGCACAAATTACACCTATCATCAACGAGAGGTTAACTTGGCTGCCTTGGATATTAGGGTGGTGCCACAATCAAACCCAACTGATACCGAAAGCGCTGTCGACCCCTTTCTGACTTTCCTTGATCAGAAACTAGAACCGAAAATGACTAAGCCGAATATCTGGCTCTTCATTCTCAGTGGGAAGGAGGACATGAAGGCTGTAACAACTTTTGAAGCTCTGAGGCTTTCAAGGTATGACTCAGTGATATCCACTTATGTCCCCAGTAGAGCAGAGATGTTGAATAACGTGACGAATAGAGGAAAAGCACTAGACATGCCACTCCTCTTCCTTTTCAAAAAGGATAATGACTTTGCCACCGCCGCCCGCATGTGCCTCAAATCTAAATATGACACACCTTCCGGTTGTGTATACTATACCGATCCGTCCAAGAATACGGAAGCGAAGTGGAGGATACATCCTACTGAATTGCGGATGGAATTTTATCTAGACGTACTCCAAGCCTTCGCAAAGCCAGATGAAAATGTTCTTGGCATCTACGCAGGACCAAAGTTCATGCTAGCTGCGAAGGTTAGTGTATCTTCTCTCCCAGAAATGATATTCTTGTATCTTGCATAGTTCATCAATTTTTCTTACTTTATCTTTGAAGTACATGTAGTCCACTGTTATCCTCGGGTCGACGATAATATCATCTACCTTGGATATACATTCAACATTGATTTAGAAATATAAAATCTAAAATGTTTGAGTGTGATCTGTAGATGTTCGGTGTGTACTTCTATGGCTTCAGTGATAGAGAAGATGCAAAGCCATACTCGAAAATCGCTCTCCTAGCGAATAAGATGGATAAGAATGACTTCTTGATTTCGAATTCACCTCATTCGCTACTGTATGATCGTCCCACAAATCATGGACCTGTGGTCGTTCACTCCAACTCACCTCCATCGCCGCCCATGACATTGGAGTCGCCGCTCGAAAGTAATGTCGTGGGGAACCGCCAGAGGGAAGCAGTTGGGCCACATGTAAGTACTGATCCTAGTGTTGAAGGAATTGATCAATTCGGGACGAACACATTCCAGCTCCACATGGATGAACGTTCCTGCTGATCCGGTCGTAGTGCAAACTCAACATGATGACGAGGATGTAGAGACCGACACCGAGTTTGAGAGACATCTAGAGGAGCACGCTGGAGAGGAACAAGGGAGAGACTTTGACAATGCTGTCATTACCGACATGTTCGGATCCCAGGGGGATTGTGCAGCTAAAGAAAGTCAGCCCTCAACAGGATTGGATAATCCCATCATCATCAGTAATGATGATGATATTGATCATCCACACTCATCAGACGATGACGATGACGCAAATGGTGTTCCCAAGCAAGTGGAACTAAAACCTGTCATCGCACCCTCAGGCGTAGTGGTGAAGGTCGAGAAGGACTGGTGGAAGAAAGACCAGGAAGCCAGGGAGAGGAGGATAGCCAGGCAGAAGGAGCGGGAGGAAAAAGAAAGGCTAGTCGCTGAGCTACTAGCAGGCAACAGGGCTGCAAATGAAAAAATTACTGAACTCCAAGAGAAGTTAGCCGCAAAATATGACGAGTTGCAAAGCCAGTTCGCCATGCTTTTGAGTGCGTTGCAATCCCAGAAGAGCCAATCCCAGAGCTGTCCGATTACATTCTCTGTTGCTCCGACTCCACAACCTCAGATGCCGTCGGGTAGCGCTCCAGCCATGCAGGAAATGGCCCACTTGGTTAGTGGGCTGTCCTATCCTCGAGTCGAGGATAAGGATGAGGCGGTTTCACTGGCACATGAGGAACTCGTCATATCAACTCCAACATCCCACATACTCAGGATTCCATCTCTAGATGAAGGGGCCTTCGAAGTATTGGTTCCTGAGGCTGCTCCTAACGTTGCTCAACAGGATGACACCAGTGAAGGAGAAGAACATTATCATCGAGGCGACGATAATGTGGTCGAGGAGGCAGCACCAACTTTTGCGGTTGAGCCTCATAATACAACGGTTTGTGAGGAATCACGTGAAGTCCGCGTGGAGGTGCAATCTCCCCTTTCTGTGGAGGAAGAAATGGTGGACTATGAAGTTGGTGATGAAGACCTTCTTGACAATGATCCGGAGGAGAGCGACAAAGGACAACCTTCAGCAACAGAAGTGGCACCAGAGGATCCAGAAAGAACCGCTCAGGTATAACCTTCTGACCCTTATGATTTTGATTGATTCCAAAACCTTGGAGTCATTCATGATTGTGTTCAGTGATAGCGGCTAGGAAGTCCTCTATTAGTTATCAAATCTCATTTGTATCCATGCTTCTTGACAGGATGTCATCACTACTACTTGATTGCTTGGCGTTGACGACAAATCTATCTGTGGCTACCATCCGTGTATAATAGTGTAGCATAGTGCTCAAAGTAGTTTTCAATCGACTAGAGACGTTATAAAATTTTGTGGCTGCAATACGAAGACTTTGTAAATAAATTATACCCGATTTCCATGGATTCGCACGTTGGTCTAATTGTCTTTGGCTTTCAATGTTTCTGTTGCTCAGCTGCACAAAAATAAAAGCGTGCACCGTTCGCTGCCAATGAAAGCACTCTCTAATGGGAGACCGCAATCGATTAGGGGGATTGAATGCTTCTATCCACTCTCTGGATCTCCCGTTTCTGCATTGAAACAAGTAACTCCATTTCTTTGTTGTTCTGTTTTCATCAGGTAGTAGCGGAGGGCGTGAGAGAAATTGTGCCAAGGAATGTGCCTCCCGTACTTCCTCCACCGCGGAGGAAATGGCTGAACATTGTCTTCGACTTGAACAGCATACTCTGCCATACGGCGATGAAGTCCTACGGGGAGAAATTCAAACCGTACAAGCTCAAAGACAATGTTCTCTGCCACAGGAATTCCACGATCATCGGACCCAAGGCGGTATTCGCTCGACAAAATCTGGGTGAATTCCTCCGGCAGGTTTCGGCGATCGCGGATAGGGTCTTAGTGTGGACCACGATGTTGAAGTGTAATGCAGAACCCATCGCTAGACACCTGTTCAATGGTTGTAGAGCACCCTACGATATATTCAGTTAGGAACAATGCAAAAAGATAGAGTACTCTCCGGGAAAGTTCTTTCATCTTGTTGAGAAAGTGCATTGTTTGAAAGTGCTCTTTGAGACCTTGTTCTGCAATCCGAGCGGGAGCACATCCTTCACCTCGGATAATACGCTTCTCATTGACGACTCTCCGAACAAGAGTGTTTGCAATGAGAATGGGAATGCCATATTCCTAGACTCTTGGACGCACCATAATCGCAGAGACGACGTCCTCATGGGGGAACTTCTGCCATGGCTCAAACGTCTAGATTCGAACTGCCAACCAGGCCAATTGCAGACATACGTCGAGGAAAACCGCATTGGTTTGAATCCATTGGGAATCAGGGACTACGAGGTGGAGTCGCTCATAGAGGGGATGAGAGAGTCCTCGAAGGTCATGGGTTCTAGATACGAACTTCCTGGCATAGGCTTAATCATTGAGCAAGGCCGACGTAGGAAGTACGCTGTAAAGTAGATTTATCTCTAGATGTGAGATAACATTTTGTATATAGTCTTCCATTTGTACGCTACGATCTTTTGTAAATAATATATTGAGTTCGCATTTCCCTTGAATCTTTGCCATGTACTCGGGGGTTTACTATACATGTCTCCCAATCTCAATTGAAGGTGCTTTTGCATTGGTTGGACGGAGGTAATGTGGGTGGGCTTGTTGATCATATACGTACTGCAGGTTGGAGGCGTTCACTTTGTTGAACTACCGAAAAGGCAACGATTGACTAGGAGTTTGCTCTCTGGATCGAAAAGGTCGCTCTCCAACCCCTCGGAATCCGAGGGGGGGAGTTGCGACACCGCTCCGTATTCCAAACCATACCTGTTGCGGTTTGCTGCGGACACTACATTCGCGGCCATAGACTATTCCAAGGGGGACGTTGAAGATGGGGTCGTGGACAACCCCCCGAGTCACGGACCTGTAAGGACTCCCATATGCTCTCTGTCGCCGTTGAAGCGAGCATCCTCGAGTCGTGGGAATTCCTTCTCGCCAAAACCGCGAACGAATGCGGCAACGAGTCGCAAACTAAAACTACCCTTGCATGAAGCAGCGGGACATCCTTGGCTCGAAGATGATGTTCCAACTCCGTCTGTAGGTCCTACTGTCTGCATCGATGGATTGAAGTTGGCGGCTACGTTGGAGGATGATAGAGGGGGTGTGTTACGGAAGCTGACTACTGATGTTACTGTTCTTCGGATCGAGGATAAGCAACCTCGTCTCTCGCAATCTGCAGAAGCCAGACGATCTCCTTTTGCCGATAGTCTTTTCAAGCAACGAATTTTCAGAGAACATCGCTATTCGCTGGACTCCAAAACAAGAGGGACTCCACTTCCGGACATAGACAATGTCAATGCGTCACTACAGAGGTGGCCTCCTCGAGGGTCAAGATCACTTTCGGGTTCAGGGGCCCCCTAAGCCACTTGAAGGTCAAAGCGAAAGGAAAATGGAGCTCAAAGCTTGAGCTTATGCGAGTCTTTGGGGGGGGGAAGTGGGCCGCACTATCATTCTCAACGTGAGGATATCTTTAAAGGACTAGCAAAACTCAAAGCATTGGAAGCAGCTAGGAGCAATTGTACAGAAATAGACAAAGTAAAGATTTCGCCATCAACAAGTAAATCAAACAAGTAAATATTTCAAAGCACTTAGTTTTGAGGTACCTTTTACTATTAATAGTATAGTAAGTAGACATACAAATATACTTTCAGAAGTTCAATGCTTCATACACAAGAAACTGCTACATTGATTCCATTGAATCTTATGCCTTCATAGTTCATTCACTACAAAGAATATCTACATATTTTTTTTGTATTAAACCGCACAAGTAATTCCAACTTACTCACTTTGAAATGACTCCCTTTCTTTGTACAGAGTACTTCACATCTTTTGTTGTATTGATGCAATTATAATCTCATGTGTCAAGTCAATTGGGGCAGCTTGTTCAAGGCTTTTTATTGTTGTTACATGGCTGGCTCTACACATCGTTGGGTTCAACAACTCTTAATTCGCTGGAGCTTTGCATCCATTTTTCAAAGTCTCAAAATTGTCATTTTGTCTCAATTTAATGAATAAGGCCTTTTCTAACAGAACTATGGTACACTAGACTATACAAGAAGGAGCCGCAAACGTATATGTAGTCCACGCAGAAGCAATCAACGAGTGGCCACACCATCCTGCCACGCAGCAGGAGTACAAATGAGATTCGATGACTACTCAAAGCCTTCTCCCTACACTTCATACACAGAAACATGATCGAGTGCAAGTTTTTCCGACTCAATCGAAACCGTATGGGTTAGAGGGTTGTACCTGAGCGGATCCATGCTCTTGAGGCTCATCCCCTCCCACTAGTGTTGTAGTAGGAGGCTCCCCTTGGATCTCCTCTGCCACATTATCCTGTGTATCGTCCTCGCTCGCTTCGTAGTTGACCCTTTCATTCTTAGTGGATAAAGGTGATTGCAACTCCTCCACGACCTGAGATGATGTCCCGCACACCGGTGTCTCCATCTCCGTTGCTTGTGAAATAGGCCCTAATTCCACTTCGCCCTTATCATCGCCTCGATGATACTGCTGTGGAACTTCTCTCTCTTCTCCTACATGAGAGACATCCGCACCTCTAGGAACAAGGACTTCAAATGCCCCTTGGTCCGGAGAAGAAACCCGTGGCAGTTGGGATACTAGTGTTGAGCTCACCAGATCCTCATGAGCGAGGGAAACATAGTCCTGGTTATCCTCGACCTGAGGATAAGAAATTACAGGTATTTGATTTTGCATTTCCTGCAAGCCAGGAACATGGATTGTCGAAGGCAAAGGGTGAGGAGCTGGAGCCTTAAAAATAAAGGGGAGTTGGCCTTGAAATTGGCTGCTCTGCGAATTCATTGCCTGCAGGAGCATTGTGACCTGACTGTTCAACTGAGAGAATTGAGCCTACGACTCCTCTTGCATTTTCAGCATTTTGGCATTTGTCTCTGCATTTTTCGCAACTACATCTGCTAGTTCCTTCTCCTTCGCCTCTTTCTCCGCCTTCCGTGCGATTCTTCTCTCTCGCTTCTCCTTGTCCTTCTGCCACCAATCCTTCTCCACCTTGACAACCACACCAGAGGGTGCAACGATGGGTTTCATCTCCGTCACCAGTGGAATGCCTTCCTCCTCCTCGTCGTCGTCCGAGGAATGGGGATGATCAATGTCATCATCATCGCTAATGATGATAACCCTAGCCTCCTGCGATGTCGGGATATTATTTCTCTGAGAAGGCTGTGGTTCTTCTATGATGGGGATGTCATCGGGCCCGAATACTTCGTTGATGATCACATCCTGCTCGGCCTCGATTCTAGCCCCAGCCTCAGGATGGAAGCACCGGTCTCTATTGTTGCTTGCGCTCAAACTCCGAATCCGTCTCCATATCCACTTCATCGTTTGCAGCTTGTTGTACAGGCGGCGAGACTGGAGTCGACATCCACGTATGAATCTGAAACGTGTTGGTTCCAAACTCGTCAATGCCTTCCACACCGGGATCACTACACACATGAGGACCCACCGTCTCTCTTTCTCTGTTAAGAGGGACGGCCGCTGTAGGCGGTAAGTCAAATGACATGGGCGGTGACAGGGGAGAGTTTGAATGAACAACCATAGGTCCACGACCAGCTGGTTTTTCATACAATAGCGAATAAGGCGAATTCGAGAACATAAAATCATTTTTATCCATTTTCTTCGCCAGATTCAAAATTCGCATATACAACTTCGCATCATCCTTGTCGACAAAACCATAGAAAAAAGCTCCAAACATCTGTAGTGAATAAAGAGAGAATTGAGTGATTATCATGAAGGTTGCATTCTAAAATACAAGTTCTGGACATTTGATGTTATCCTCAAGTCGAGGATAACATAATTCTAAACTAGCAAGAGAAAGTAATAACTAATCAAACAGAACTCCATCCATATCCTCGAATCGACGATAACTAGTTCCAAGACTCCGAGAGTGGGTATACTTACCTTTGCAGCAAGCATGAACTTCGCACCCGAATAGAGGCCGAGAACATTTTTCTCTGGCGTCGCAAAAGCGTGCAAGATGTCCAGGTAGAACTCCATCTTGAGTTTAGTAGGCTCAATCCTCCACTTTGCCTCTGTATTCTTTGAAGAATCCAAGTAGTACACGCAATTTGAGGGTGTGTCATACTTGGACTTCATTAACTCCCAAGTGGCGCTTGCAAAAGTATTTCCTTTCTTAAAAAGGAATAAGAGTGGAACGTTAGGAGCAGTCCCTCGATTGGTGACATTATTGAGCATCTCTGCTTTGCTTGGTACGTACGTAGACAGTACGTACTCATACTGCACGAGCTTGGAAGTTGCAAACCTAATTGCAGCCTTCACATCTTCCTTGTCTTCCAAAATGAAGAGCCACACATTTGGCTCAGTCATTTTTGGACTCAATTTCTGAAGGAGGAAATCAAGGACAGGGTTGATGGCGCTTATATTTTCACTCGGTGTTGTTCTTTGCACCTCCCGCACATCCAAAACTGCAAGATCAGTCTCTTGACTATGGTACTGATAAGTGGTACTTGTCACCAGCACCTTCGCGGACATGTCGATTCCTTTGACTTGAACTCCACCGCTCTGGTCCTAAAGTTGGTACTTCAACTTCATGAATTTTGTGAACATGTGCAGCACCTCCGGAAATGGCTTCTCAAGATCCTTTGCGCGCTTGAGCCATGCATCGTTTCTGAGACGCCTCTTGAAATATTCGGCCTTGGGGTGTGAAATGAGGAAATCCCATGTCACTGATGTAAACCTGTGTCTCGCCTTCCAAGACTTCCATGTTTCATCAATGACGTCCCCATCGCTATTCGTAAACTTTAAGGCGGGCTTAATGGCCATCAGATCTTGAAGCACAATTTTCTTCCGCTTCCTCCTCTCCACCTAATCACCATGTGAGAGATTGTCCGGAACAAGAATTTTGGTTTTTGACACAAAGACTTTGGGGTAAACAGCTTGCCGTTTCGGCGTCTCACCAAGCAGATGCTATGCAAAGGTCCCAAAATCGTTGTCAGTGAAATGGCCACAATGATTGAAAAATTCTCTTTTCAGTGACATTGTCTTTATCTTGAAACCTTTCATCTCCTTAAATCGAGCAAAGGTGACCGAGTCAATCAATTCGCCTACAGCATGCTTGGTTAAGAACGCTTGCCAGTGCTTCCACAGCTCATCTGGCAATGTTATTATCTGAATTTCATTTTTCAGATCTGTCGTCCCACCAATCAATGCGCCATCTTTCTCTGGGTTGATATTTTGAAACCGCTCGACAACTGCATCCGTGAATTTCTGAAACATGCCAATATAAAACATGAGAATGTTTTACACCTACGTTTGATTTTCCTAACTCAGTATCCTCGACTCGAGGATAGCCCACGACTCGCTTCTTTATTCAAAGAAAGCGTAGAAAGGATTAATGAAATCAAAAATAATTTGAATAGACCAATATATAACAACATTGCAAATCATTCAGTGAATTATAAAACAATTCTGTAATTAAAGGGCCCATAGGATGTTACCTTATAATTTGTGACGTTGACAACGGAATTGTTATTCCTTGTCGCATCTTCTAATCGATCATCCATTGGCCATTTGTAAGCCAACCAGATGTTTCGGCAACTGATGATTTGGTTTCCCCAAGTCGGTTGTGCGTGGTCCAAGTGGTTAGTGCAGCTATAGAATTTTGAAATATTCCTCAATTTGTTATGATCTAGCGACCAAACAATGTATGCATCCCATCTTTGAAGCTCCACTCTACGGGCCTCTCCACATCCTGCCTTCTACAGTTCTTTTGAGGCAGTAATACTATGCTGGCCATTTATGATCATGAATTGGCCACGTTCTATTTCTTCCCACTTCTCTAGCTTCTTCTTCAGAAGTTGACGATTCTTGTCCATGGGCGTAAGACAGACTTTTTGTCGCTGCTTAATGTCAATAAGATGGATCAATTCTTTCTTTACCGCCTCAACTATGTCTGTCTGCAACATTCGAATGACATACTGATCACTCGTGATGATGCATTGTTTAATGTCAATGGATACAGTCTCTGATCCCAAAAGGAAACATGGCTTGTGTTCAGCCCAGAAGTTCCTCTGTATAAGGGCAAACCTCTCGTAATCTTCCCGAGGTTCAGCGGTGGACAGAGGACCTGTCGAGACCGTCGTCAACGCTGATCCAGAACTACCAGCAGCCCCGGTTCCGGTTGGAAGGCTTTTCTTCCTTTTTCTACTCGACTCAAGTCCTCCAAACGGGGACTTATCTTTTCATTTCTGCTCTGATCTTGTTTGACTAGGTCTAGTTCCTCTACTCCCTGATCCAACAGCAGTAGAAGATTGTCTCAGACAGGAATCAAATTCATCTCTTCTTCCTTGGCTGACATTACGACCGATCGCAAGTTCTGGCTTGACATTCTCTAATGCATATCAATCCAACGTTTGAAAGATGAGGCGCAATCTTGAGGCATTGGACTTTGCCGTGCTATTCTTCCATGGGACATACCCGCTCTTTTGAAACTCCTCATTCAGGTACTCCATTTGCGACCCCTCAAGAAAAGTCATGAGATTCTCCAGGTCGAATTTCCCATGATAGGAATTTACATTAATAACAATGGAGTGGCAGTGGTCTTTATTTTTGCCACTGTCGTCAACTTCTCGTAGAACAATAACGACATAGTTTCCTTGATGTTCCTCGATGAGAGTCACTTTCTCTTTTATATTCCATGGCATGTAATTCGTCTTCCCAGCTATACGATAGCCGAGATAGACGTAATTCTTCCAGCGATTCACTCCAAAACTCCAAGTGTGGATGTGTTCCTTAAATTCCCAGAGCGTCCCATATGTGTCTTCCATCTCAACGATGAATGGTTCATCGTTCAGAGGATTTACGAATGGCTGGAGGTGATGTTTTGTTACAGAGTAGTCGTAGTTGTCTTCCATGTCTATTCAATATCAAATTATATTGGTTAGATGAGAAATGTTGTAGTCGAAACAAAATGGAAGGGTAAATGATTTAGCTTTTCGAGGTCTTCTTTAGTATGTTGAATGTCTGGAAGATTGGAAATTCTCGGATGATTCTGAAATGGGTATCGTCGACTCAACGATACCAGAATGCTTCGAGATATCTTTCATTTTCATGATGATGTGCAATATACGTAATTCTACAATTATACGTATATAATAAATTTTCTTTAAATCACTTGGTTTTAAGTGATGGGTTTCTATGGCTTGTTATGATCTCTGTTTATCATCGTCTCGACAATAAGAGGAGGCTAGTCTGAAATTCAATTGTAGTATTAGATATTTCAAAGTATATAAGTAGTTCAGAGTATCGTCAACTCGACGATAAGAGGAGGCTAGTTTGAAATTCAATTGTAGTATTAGATATTTCAAAGTATATAAGTAGCTCCAAGTATCGTCGATTCGACGATACTTTCTTTGAGTTTAGAAAGTATAGGTGGGATCACAAAGCTTTTGAATTACTTTTAATGTCTTTTAATTTCTTTACAAATAGGGTGGGGAATTGATTAAAATTTTAGTTATCTCATTCGATTGCTTTCCTCATTATATTCATTTATGAGGAGGTGGTTTATGGAGTTTGCATGAGTTCAACAGTTTTATCATCGACTCGATGATACAATTGTTTGTGTTGTTTTAATTGTAGTATATCAAGATTCTCTAACCGGACCTCTATAAGTGCTAATTAGCTTTCTCCAATTATCATTAGAAGTTTGAAACGATTGATATTTCTGTTATCCTTGACTCGACGATATCTCATTCTATCAAAATCAGGTATCATCGACTTGAGGATATCTAATAAGTACTTATAATGTCTTCTTCACAATGGAAACCCTAATTTTAGCACATGAACCCTACGTATTGCAGATGATTTGCATACCTGAATTGCAAATTCTTGCAAATCCTTGTCAACTGACTTCTCCACCCAAATTGTGAATTTGGAACACACACTGGAAATCTAGAGTCATACAAGAATAGTATTAGTGTAGTTCAATGATCAGAACAAAAATATAAGAATGTGCCTTAAATGAAAGACTAGAGAGCATTCTAATTCTTGATTTTTAAGTTGGTACTACTAAACCCTAAAACCCAACTTTTTACATAAACACAACAACCTATATGAAATCAGGAATACACAGAAGAGTGCAAGAATTCAACAGTACCCTAAATCCGAATTAGAAAACCCAAAACCCAAAACCCAAACCACAGTGTGCAGCACTTGCATAGGAGAAGAAGAAAACTTACATAGGAAAAGAAAAGAAAATGCACACAAGAGAACTTGCACAACACAAGAGAACTTGCACAACACAAGAGGGAAGCAAAGATTGGAAATGGGAGAAGAGCTGAACCTGTAGATCACAGCTCCCCACGCGCTAACATAGAAGAATGACGAATTCAAAAGTTGCACGGGCTAAGTCGTTCACGATCTCAATCGCACACCAGATGATGCAACCATTCAATCACTCTCAAAGATAAATCAGGCAAGAAATCATACCTCACAACTCACAACCCAAAGAAGATACTTGCTACAAGAGAACATGAGCGCGGCCACTACAAATCGGAACTCAAATTGAAACCCTAAACCGCCAACGTTGCAACAAAGACACAGGCGTGGCACGAAGAAAACCAAACTCAAGCGTGGCGTGACAAAACACAAGCTCCCATGCGCTGTGCGAGAAAGTGGGAGGACTCAGATGCGGCGCGACGAAAAACAAGCTCCACTGTGCGAGAAAGTGGGAGGACTCAGGTGCGGCGCGAGGAGGGAGATGACCTCCCGAGGCCACACCGAGCCTCCTCCCGAACCTTGACATCACCTCGACCTTGAGGCCAAACCTCCTCCCGAACCTCGAACTCACCCCGACCCTAAGGCCAAACCTCCTACTCACGATGATGCTGAATACCTCACAGTTATTCCGTTCTTGTTTACTTGATGTATCTATTAGGAATGTTAAATTTTGATAATATAATATTCCACTTCTTCGGTCATGGCTATGGCTTTCTTCGAATTGTGTGAAAGTTTGTTGAAAAGTGGTATATAGAGAAACATATAAATATTTCTCAAAAAAATATTTTGGTACTAAATTCCTTTCAAACAGGATGAAATCAATTCCAAAATCTCGACAGAATCACTATGCTGGGATGAATGAGAACCCTTCGGAAATGTGAATGTTTTCATCCATGTTTTTGGCAAATTTCATCTACATCCATGAGCATAAACAACTTTGTGACTACAGTGAAGTTCAATTTTTCTGCACTGCCCAAAGTAAATTGCCCGAAGCCAATTGCATCCGAGCCTCAAAACGACCACCCGAACCTAGAGATGTCCACCCAAACACAAAGCCGAACCTAAAGCTAAGCCACCATTTTCAACCAAGCCTTGTGGACTTCAATTTTAAAAAGTGACTCTAAGTTTTACAAAGAATTACAAAGATAAATAGTTACTTGCACTTTTATTGTGAACATAAATCATCTATGTCATCCAACAGACATAAAACGTTCACCTCAATGTTTCGAAGTCAACCCCTACATGTCATAGAGGTTTAACCCTTATATGACTAGCTTCATCTCCTAAATTGACAATTTGAGAAAAATCATTAGGAAGTGCTATTTGGAAGCATATTGAAACTATTGTTATACAAATAAAAGTTGTGCAATATGAGTTGTATATTCCATCTATATGTTTAAAATCTCTCACTACTATTTTTTCATTAATTTTGACTAAAAATTCAAAAATTCCTTCTACATTTGATTATAAGCACAACATTACGAAAGGTTGGAGTAAAATTTGTTGGAATGGATTTCAAATGAGGGTATGTTGACATCATGATATTTTGAAATGTTTGTGTTTTAAAAATCTATGACCTCATTTGGGCTAATGAAATTTTGAACTAAAGCGAGTGCAATTCTAGCTTGGTCAAGCACTAGACATTTTGGTACTTTATTCAATTTTAGAAAATTGGGTGCTATAATAGCACTAAAATCCTACCATCCGATAGAACAACATCTTCAAAAAGTATCCACACAAATTAGGATGATTTTCATTTAAGCATTAATGAGGATGAAACTTCATGTCCAATTTATTCATCATTCAAAAAAACGGATGCCAAGGCACTCACAGGTTAAGGCTTCATGTACAAAAATTAAACATTAATACTATATTTAAAAATAGCAACACAACGTACTCCTAAGTTTGAGTATAATTATTAGCATTCAAAGCAAGAAAATGTTTTAATTCTTGTCAAAACATTCATACCAACTTTAAAAATAGTGGTTGCCCAATTTTTCTTGAGGCCCCTAAGTGTATTCCTTAAATATTGATAATTGATGTTTAACCAACACTACAATTCAAATTCTCAAGAATCATTCCCATCATTGTGATTTAAACCTTAAACCCATGACTTTACTATTTTCATGAATTATAAATCCTCCCTATATTTTATACTTGTACTAATATTATAAACTCACAAGTATTGCATCTATTGAGAATGTCAATGAAGTGGACCACAAAGTAGGGACTTTATTTCAAGAAACTAGAAGAACAAAAATTAGAACTTATGGTTGTCTATAATCCAAAAAACTAAACTTAAGGCACAAGTGGTATTTCATAGTTGCACGTGACATTTATCACGAAAATAGACTGAGCAAGTTTTGGACTCAGTCATTGAAATCAGTCATCAACAAAATAAAATGAAACAAGGACATTATTTTATGAAAATGAAACATTCCAACATTATAGTTTTATTCAATAGTTTCTATTGTAATTGAAAAGAGCCCACACTACTAGTCAACAAAAATATTGTACATTCGATTGATCATCATAGTTTACTACGCATATTAAGAAGTTATGAATATAGAAATTGTGAGTAATTATCCATACAACAAGGATTTATAGGGTTTTGGGTTATGTTTGATAAAAAAAATAATAACAATACATACAAGAACTTTTGGATGGAGTCAATTAAATAGGATGCATATTTCCATTCAAAGTTCATGAATAATTTGAATATTCATAAAGCAAATCTCCTTGTACTTACAATATCAATTCCTAAACCCACTCCAATGTACAACAACAATTCTCTTCAAAATCTGGGTGCAATGTTACCTTCTTGTATCCTACCCCCTTGTACATTTTGGAGGGCAGTACCACTGCAATTCAAAGTGATTTTGGCCCAAATTGAATTCAAAGAGGCTAGATTTTGGCTTGTAGGGTGGGGTAGGGTTAATACATATTCTATTATGTTGTTTCGATGAAATATGCACATTACATTTTAATTTATTGTATGAAATTAACATCTTTCCAATGAACCATACAAGTATTAGGATGATTTCCAAAGCTTTTGTCTACATCGTTGCCAATTGCATAAAACACATATTTAAGGGTATTAATTCGTATTATATATACTTTTGAAAAAAATGAACACAATAATTCTACATTTATGGGGAGATCAAATTAAAATTTCTTTTGAAACCATAAAGAGATTAAGTTTATTAAAATAATCATGGAAACTTAGTGAAATATCCATTGGGTTCTACTATAGAGTTATAAAAAATTCTTATTTTGGAACTCATGGATTCTTTATTGATTAATGGGGTTCAAAAAATATTTAGAAGTGTATAATTATTTGAAGAATTGTAGTTCACAAGCATAATTCATAGCATTTTTCTACATTAACGGTTTCAAACAAATTTTAAATGAAGAATTTTCCATGGTAGTTTAAATAAATGTATGATATGCCAAATTTTAGGAATTTAAAAGATATATAAGTTTCAAAATATCTATGATTATAAATCTTTCAAATACAATACCATAAAACCTTGAACACATTCAAAGAATTTAATACATATTTTGTTCTATTGTTTTGGTAAAATACACACATTAGATTTTAATTTATTATATGAAATTAACATCATCTTCTCAGTGAACCATGCAAGTGTTCAAATAAAGCCAGAAATTTATGTCAAAATAGTTGAAATTTTAATACAATAACTAATTCAGAGTATTGTTCCCTATTGTATATACTTTGTAATAGAAAAACATTGGTTAATTCTACATTCATGAAGAAATCCAATTAAATTTTCTTTAAAACCTTACAAAGATCAAGTTTATTAAAATAACCATGGGAATTTAATGCAACTTCTTGAATTTTATGAGTGACCTAAACAATTTGTTAATGAAGTACCATAAAACATTCATTCTATAAGAAAGAAATTTAATTTTGAACTTGGGTGTCTAGGTACACATAAAACTCTAAGTGAAAATTGCTCAAGTAGAAGTCTGGAACAATTGTTTTCATTAGCACTTCATAGAAAAAATTGAAATGAATTGAGCTAGGCATGAAATAGGTGAAATTGAAAATTTGACAAAAGAAATAGTGAACTAGTTCAAATCATCTTAAAATGTAAACCCTCAAATAAATTTAGTCTAAAACAAAATAATATGAAACATAATTATCTAAAATAATTAATTTATTAGAAGCCTAAAGTCCTAAAAAACTGTATGCAATTATCTACATTGTCTAAAATTATTTTTTTTCCAAGTGAAGAATATTTTTTGGAGTTCAAATATTTAGGGTTTACCGATATTTTAAAATTTTTAATAATAAAACTACAAGTACTAAGGAACATGATTTCATCTCATCATACACGTACAACTGTTTGGCATGCACCAAATGCTTGATGTCATCATTACCCTTTTGAAGAGTTAAATCTTCTTACTAAACAATGATTCCAATACTAGTAGACTTTCAAATGCATAGTAAATTGCCATTTAGCAATGACATATGCTGATCACTTCACAAATACATATCAATAAATATTAACAAGAAGTACACTAAAAATGAATTCACTTTACATTTCAATGAATAAAACATTAGTACATATTAAAGAAAACAGAATTATAGTAGAATCCAAAAATTTTGTATTGTATATCTAAAGTAGTACTCGTACTGTGATTTGTAGACAAATTACTTAAGCATACAATAATTGTAAATGCCATATTTTATGAATACACAGAAAAGGTCACACATGACTGTAAATGAATCATGGAAAAAAATGTATAAAAAAATGTCCCCCAAATGCAGAGCTTTTAAAGAATACTTTCGTAGAATTAAATGATGAACTTCATATAACTTGCATTACCTAAGAAACTTAGTAGATTGCACATTTGTATATGAGAAATTTGGAATTGTTCATAATCAGAAATCATAAACCCTAAACCCTAAACCTAAACCCTAAACCTAAACCCTAAGGCATGAAACCTACACTGTACATCCATAGGACCCCAAACCGTTAAAGGAATGATATTTTAAGAAATCCGGACTGTGGACAAAGTGTAATTGAAGAAGCCACTTTCTAGAAATCCCCTAGAATTGACATCCACATGAACAGTAGCTAATACAACGATATGAATAGCATATAAACTATAAACAGACGAATAATTTTTGTTGGGGCTTTGAAAGTCTTTTTTGGTTGTTATTAATAAGGCCTTTTTTTGGTTGGTGTTATTGGATCCATTTCTGGGTTGGTGTTAGAGAAGCCCTTTTGGGACTGCTATTGTTCTTGAGCCACATCTTTACGCCGCAAAGCTGACAGAAATCGGCACATGAAACGGCATTTATGCGCTGCCACACAAAGTGGACCATAAATATTGGCAGATGCCATTTTTTCGGGGAATTTGAATTCTCGCGGCAATTCTTTCCTGCCCTCGATCAGCGGAATCTCTAGCTTCTCTCCCTTGCACCTTGAGGTTGCATCTGTGTTGTGTTTGCACAGCCCTCGCTTTTGATTGTTCTCATCGTAAGTTTTGTTGCTCATCTATGACCTCCAAGACGCTTCAGAATTTTGTTTTCAGCATTTCCAATCCACCTTCGTTTGCAGTAGACTTGTTCAGATAGTGGGAACTCTCAGAAGAGGTGTGTGTACAATCATTGCAGTCTCTCATAGGTAGTATTGTGATTTGATATGTGATTTGTGTCGTGGACATGTCTTCCGTTACTGGTATACATTACGTCTCATTCTTTATAGATTTGTAGTTTCATTAGCAGAAGACTGAATAAGAGCAATTTGTTCTCTATTGTGTTCAATGATAGTACTTGTAATGTGCATCATCGAGATAGTGAAGTATACGCCGTCTGAAATAGTCACCGAAAATCACGGAGAATTGAACATTATAATGATCTAAAGTTTATCCTCGAGTCAACGATATCCATTAAACATAATATTTCCTGCACAATCGTGGTGTCACTAACAAGTTGGAATGGTTTGAATTCTTGCTTCATATCCATCGTATCCTCAACTCGACGATATTTGTTTTCTTAAGAAATATGTGGGTCTTATTGTCGACTCGAGGATAAGTCTCAGATTTATATTTTGAAGAATAATGTTGTCCGACTGCATATCTAAATGGATATTACTTGTCCTCTAGGTTTACTACTGATAGGTTGATGTTCTTTAGTTCTCAGAGTGTTATCGTCGACTCGACGATACCTATTTTCAACTTCTACATGAATCTTTGAACTTATACATGAGTAGTGAATTCTGTTTAGAAATTGAATTATATTCAAGAACATTATTGGTCTGATTGCCTTATCATTGAGTCAAGGATAAGTCACAGTGTTTTTTTTTTATGAATGATCTCTATAATATATTTGAATTGACTTGATTCAATTTAATATTACAGTGACGGAATGTAGATATATCTAAATTCTACAAAAAATTATCATCAAGTTGACGATACTTATAATTAACTTGAAGAAAAATATTTTGATTCATATTTGTCTAGTAGACAAGGTTTATAATTTGTAATATATTTTCAGACTACATTGGGAGAAGGTTTGATTGATGTTCCGTAGAATATCTCTGACATAGTCTCTTCGAATGGACGATGACGTTCATGTCTTTATGACATTATCCTTTTATTGAGGAAAATATCAGTACTAACTATGATTGGAGGCGAAGTAGGAGTTATATATAATAACAAGGAATATCCACTAGAAATTGTAAATATCGGTAATCCCCATCTGTAAATATGTTATGTTGTCTATATTTTAGGACTCTTTGATGACTATCGTCGACTCGAGGATGCCGATTTTTAACTTTGACTGTAATATTCTAATCTTGGATAAATAATGAATTGAGTTGATCAATTGGCATATACTTTCGAACATTATGGTGAGAATAGTTCTGGTATTGTTCGTTGAAGACTCTCTATGTTTGTCACTTTATTTGGAAATTTGTACTTTATGAATGTATGAATGAGGAATATTTTTTACTTGCAATTATTGAGTTATAATCAATTCTGTATTTTATCCTTGGTTCGAGGATAGTCAGATTTAGTTTGTGATCAGTGTGTCAGGGAATTGGAAGTGTGTATTCTTAAATTCAGAAATTGGGGGTTCACATTGATTTCAGGTTAAGAATTCTTTGTGTAATCAAATGATTGAAGTATAGGTTGTGTATATTGTCTATTTCATATAGTGTTTTGTTTCACATTGAGTGTGGCACATTTAGTTGATTGTGTACTAATATTATGAACTCAATGATAAAGGTTTTCATCGACTGACTGGCTTGGAGTTATATCGTCGACTCGATGATAAATGTGCATATTCTACGATTGAGTTTGACCCTTAGTATTAAAGCGTATTTATCATTCACTGCAATAGATTTATGACCTATTCAGTGTATAATCTATATGTGCATTTTGTAGTTCATGTGAGACCATCTGATCGTTCATTGTTTCCCACAGAATGGATATTCATGGACCTCAAGATTTTGCAAACCCGGACCCTACGTTAGACCCTGATGTCTGTACTTGTGACGGGATTCCTCGAGCAAAATGGAACTTTAAACCGGTCACTCTCCGTAATGAAGCAAGAGACGATGTCGCAAATGCAGTATTACAAAGTGTCGATCCAGATGTTGTGGTAGACAGCGATGGGAAGCCTCTTGGTGATGATCGAGTTTCCGTTCAAATTGCGCAGTCCTTGTGCGAGGTAGAAGTCCCAACTGGGTGGATGTGGTCAATTCACTCTTGGCACATCAAGCGAGTTTTTCTCTTTGGTGTCAGTTTGTATGACCATGACCAAACGCATATTTATAACACGGCCATGAATGCTACTAATAGAAGAATTCGTAAAGGGGTTCGATCTTATGAAAGTTTTCGAGAGAGAATGGAGCTTAGTTATCCCCCAAAAGAGACCCTCCTGGTTCCTCAAGCGATCATTGAAGTCTCTACCAAAATTTGTTGTCCAAACAATTGTTTGCAGCCTTTTCCGCGTGGGCAAATTCAAGCCCTTCGTTCTGAACTCCATGTAAACGATGGGGTATATGCTCGGAAGAAGTGTCTTCTTGAAGTGCATAGGCAAATCCACAAAGATCCTATTGGCAAAGAGTAGATTACTTTGAAAGGGAGGGAAGTGTGTCCCACTGCATGGTGGACCATTCATGGGATTTCAAAGGCTACCTTTTATAGGTACAAAGAGATGGCCAAGCATGGGAAGGAAGCAGAGGCGCATGGGAATTTGGGGTCCAAAAAACCACAGAAACACACTGTGCAAGCTACTGCAACACTTCGGACACGAGTGGTTCCTGAAGCTGACAAAATGCCACACAAAACGAGGACACTGGAATCAAGGGAGAAAGTCCCTGCAATGGTTTTGCTGTCTGCATTTCGGTGGAGTGATCAATTACCAAAAATCAATGAGGCCAATGCAACTTTAAATTTGCAACCAATTTCTTCGAGTGGCTTGAGCAACATTCGACGTGCTTCTTTCCCAGAATTTGCTCCAAAAGCCCGTGGAGATAGTTTCGCTCGATGTGGCTTATGTGATAAATACAAGCAATTGAGGAGCGCATGCACTCCCCTTTCGTACGCGCAAGAGAGGTGGACCGTTGCTTTGGATACCCACCTTGTGGGCCAAAGGGCCCATAGAGAACTGTACTATGCAAATCGACATGTTTCTGAAACATATCTTGAGAAGATGCTAACCATTATCCATGATAAAATGGATCACTCCAAGACCGCTTCTCCACACTTCTCTCACAAAACTAAAGCAACGAATTCCTACATGAAAATGCCTGTTGCAGTTACAGGTATGATTGCTCATGGGCATGGGGATGTTCGATATGCACACTATAGTTTAGACATTTTTCCGACAAATTCAAATCATACCATCGGGTCCATCGCAAAGTTGTTGCGTGATGTTGAAGAACCACAAAAGAATTCATCGCGCAAGTTATTCTCTGAAAAATAGACGCAATCCATATTAACCAAGGCTATTCTGGAAGAGGCAAATATTTGCTTGGACTCTCTCCTTCCTCCTCCGGAAGAATCAATTCGAGCTCAACCTTTACCACCAATATTGACTTTGAAGTTGGATAATGCATCAAGGGACAATAAGAATAGATGGGTTTTTGCTTTTTGTTCCCTACTTATATACAAAGGGATTTTCCATGAAGTGTACATCAATTTCCTCATTGTTGGGCACACTCATGAAGACATTGACGCTCTTTTTGGTTGGTGGAGCACTAAATTGAAGACAAACAACTATCCAACACTTCCGAAACTCATGAAATCCTTCATGGATTGCGAAACGCACCCCGTCATTCCTCATCTCATCGAGGAAGTTCCTGATTTCAAGTGATATGTAGATGGGTATTTTGGCACGAGAGGAGATTTTTTGGAAGGTCATTCTAGGTCCCAACAGTTCAAGTTTTACATGGATTCCAGTGGATGGCCTTTGATGGAGTATAAAAATCTGTGTACAGACAAGAAATGGTTGCTAGAGGATGGCAAAGGAATTCGCTTGTGGTCTGAGACTGAAGACGGACGTCCAATACTTCCAAGCGGTGATCCACCACCTCTAGTTCCTGAGAAGATGCGTTCTCTCGATGAGATCAAGAGAGGTTTGAATGGTTTCATTGCACACTGGAGTAGAATGGCAGACGATGACCAATCTGGAGAATTCAGGAGGAAAAATGGCCCTATAAAAGAGTATTGGAAAGGTGTTCGAGCAACTCTTGATGCACCTCTAGAGCCACGTGAGACATTACTACATGGATTTTAGCCGGCTTCGAGGATCATCCATGATGAGGAAGAATGCAAGGAGAGGGATGGTATACTACCTGAAGGGGATGCAGAGGATGCACCCTTTGTTGGACGAAGGCGTGATCGTCTCCGTGCTTCTTTCCGTGTTAATCGCGATATGTTCGCAGGTTATTTTGTCGTGGTACGGCCTGCTAACGGTGACTCCAAGCCATTATGGCTTGCTAGAGCCATTACGAATCTGAATCCGAATCCAGGGCATATGAATATGATCCAAATCCAATATTAGACGCCAACTTCAGATCGACACATTAACATGGAAACATATGATGGATGGGACACAAAAAAAGGGAATGTGTGGCGTGAAGATCGAGCAATAACCCCAACATGGTTGAGCATAGACTATATTATGACCACTTGGAAGCCACATATGCGAGAGGGGACTTCAGATCCAAGGGTGGCAATTCCAAAGCCTCAAATTGACATCATCAAAGCATCAGTGGAAGCCTTCAAGGCTAATTCAGACAATGATGAGTCTGTGGCGGAAGGATGAATTATAGTGTATAGGTATATAAGTAGTTTTTGTTGTAGGGTGTGAAGTGGCATTGACTTTGCATTTACATGTTTTGAGATGTTCGCAGAAATATATTTTGTCCATTTTATTAGGGTAGTTTGATTGTGTTACAATTATTGATTTCTATTAATAGTATATTTTATCTTCTTATTTCTCTCGAATGTTCTATATTAAGTTTATTCATTTGAATGTTTTGTAATAAAGATGTTTAAGATGTTAAAGTTTGGTATCAACAACCTAAAGATTAGTCCTTTCGTAGATGCACCTCTCAATTTCAAGAAATGTCTCAATTGATGACATCTTGCATGATTTAAAGTGTATATTTTTAATGAAGTAAAAATGTTCAAAAGATGAATGCGGCTTCTTCCTGCTATTTATAGCAATAATTAAATTAATTAAAAAATTACGTGGACATTTTTAAGTCTCAATTTGTTGAATTGTCTCAATTTAATGAACTCTTTTATTTTCTAAATATAGAAGTGAATTAAAATGAGACCTCAGCTTGTCTCAATTTAACGAATAAGGCCTTAATCGAGGAACTGCTCCTAGCGTGCCACTCCTCTTTCTTTTTAAGAAAGGCAATACTTTACGGTCACCGCGTGTGGATTACTAAAGTCTAAATACATCACGCACTCTAATTGCATGTACTACCTAGACCCTTCAAAGATCATGGAGGCACAGTGGAAGATTGAGACTAGTGAACTCATAATGGAGTTCTACTAGGACATCCTTCATGCATTTGCCACGCTGGAGAACAACGTCCTCAACCTCTATTCGGGAGCCAAGTTCATGCTTGCTATGAAGGTAAGTCTAGCCCCTTTCGAAACTAGTTATCATCAAGTGAGGATATTGGTTGGAGTTTTGTTTCATAACATGAATTTTCTTTGCTAATTTATATCTTATCTTTGCCTCGAGGATAACATCATATTTCCAGGACCTTTATTTTGGAATGTGATGATGATGATGATGATTTCATTATTTGATTATCGATTGTAAATGTTTGGAGCGTTTTTCTATGGTTTTGTTGACAAGGATGAGGCGAAGTCATATATGAAAATTTCGAATGTAGCAAAGAAAATGGATAAGAAAGTTACATGTTCTTGAATTCGTCCTATTCACTTTTATACTAAAAACCAACAGGTTGCGGACCCGTGGTTGTTCATTCAAATTCTCCTCTATCATTGCCCATGATGTTTGACTCACCAGTTGTAGCTATTCTCCCTGTCAACAAAGAAAGGGACTTGGTGGGTCCTCATATGTGTATTGATCCTAGCATGGAGGGCATTAACAAGTTTGGAACCAACACTTTTTAGATTCATATGTGGATGTCAACTCCAGCCATGCCTCTTGTATTACAAACTTTGAATGATGCAGAGGATATGGAGACGAACACGAAGTTTGAATGAGAGCAGCAATAGTAAGCCACGTTTCCATTGAGAGCAGCAAGAATCGCTGTTGAGGAGGATGTAATCATAAACAACATTTTTGGGTTAGAAGACATCCCTATACATGAGGAATCACAACCTTCTCAGGGAAATAAATTTCCGACATCAGAGGAGGTTGGGCTTGTCATCATCAGTGACGATATGATATTGATCATCCCCATTCCTCTAACGATGACGAGGAGGAGGATGGCATTCCTTCGGTCACGGAGATGAAACCTGTTATTGCACCATCCGGTGTTGTCATGAAAGTGGAGAAAGATTGGTGGCAGAAGGACAAGGAGAAATGAGAGAGAAGAATCACACAGAAGGCGGAGAAAGAGGTGAAGGAGATGAGGTTGACAAAAGTCAACGTTCGGGCCAAAATCCCATCCAAAAAATTGGATGTCTGGATGCTGCGACTTTGATTGGTAAAAAACCCGTCAAAAAAATTACCATGGGTAAATGCGGGCGGGTGGTTAGGTGGGTGGGCAGACAGGTGGATGGCTATTGGGGCAGAAGATTGAGAAAAGGATGCATAAAATACACAGAACCTCAAAATTTTCTTTACATTGAAAATTATCAAATCTATGACAATCATGAAGTCAAAATTGTTGCATTATATAGTTATCTTGCAATATTCACACTTTATGCCAAGAAAAATGAACAAAATCATTTTTTGGGGGACTTTCTCTTGGTTTTGTAATTAAGAAAAACATAATTGTTTTCGTATAACCACAATAAGCAAATTACAAATGTAATGAAAGCTTTAGACAATCAATTGCCAAAACTACATTACATGCTCAATGTATCATGAGCACCTAAACACCTAAGCCTCCATCCCTTAAATCTTTAAGGCTTGTAATTACTATCTCCTTTCACCTCAGCCCCGCTATTGTCACATCTAGTTCCCCATTTGTCGTCTTCATCGGTGGATGTATCTTCCTTATTATCTAATGAAGATTGTACAATTTGCACTCTTTGCACTTATGTACATGTCAATGATCTCATTGATCTACTTGTCTTCTCTTCCCTTTTGGCTCTTCATATGCACTTACCAATGCCTTCTTTAAGGCTAGGGATTGTTTTCATTTTCTTCTTTGAAGAAAGTTGACATAAGGCCATATTCATTAAAATGAGAAAAAATGGTGATAATTAGGCCTTAGGGCCCTTCAATTCAAAGATAAGTTGCTAAAGGCAAAGATAAATATAGGCAAGCTTATGACTAAAATATGAAAAGAATATATATTAAAAATAGGCACCAAGATTAAATTATGTTACATTTTGAGAAAAACCTTGAGCAATCAAAGACTAATATAATAAAGAGATGAGAATATAAGAAATGGAATTTCAAATGTGTCCCAGAAATGTGTGACATTTTAAAAAAAGGTCAATTTACATCAAAGGATGTGAACTTACTCCGGAACCCATGTACACATGAAACAATTTATGTCACTTGTATATATATTTCACTTCATAGGAAATGAAATTTGAAATACTCTAGTGATTGAATGTATTCCTATTAAAATGAAGAGGCCAATTATGTGCGCTAGAAGTACTCTACATTCCTAAAAATGGATCCTTCTATATGTAAATGACTATTCTATTAATAGTAACTAATGTTTCATAAGAGCGACTCTTGTGGAAACAAGAATCACTCTTCTAACCATCATTCTTGCTTGAAAAAGAGCTCTTTGCTACCTCCAAAGCTTTTACCTTAGCTAATCCCTTAAAGATATCCTCGTGTCAAGAAGGCCTCGGATGTTCACTTGCACAAAGGATAGGACAAAACATCTCCATCTTCATTAGTTCATCAACCTCTCTCCGTCGCTTGCATTCACTTTGCAAAACACCATTGTGGAAAAGAGACTTACAACTTCGAGGAGGCAAGCTAGATAGAGATCTATTGACATTGCATATATATGGATCAGTTGTTTCTCTTGATCGTGAGTTGTTTGATCGTTGATAGTTACTATGAATTGTGCAACAGTAAATAGGTACAATGGAAGGTGAAGATACACCTCTCATGGATTTGGAAGTGACGGAACTGGTTATGTCTCTAAGGCGTGGGCTGTGACTAGTAATAGATCCACCTAATAATCATCTTTTTATGGCCCCCCCTTGGAATCCACTTTACGCTCACTATTTTGAAGAAATGATGTCCACCTGTAGCAAGCGACGAAACTTCATCATCAACACGAAGATCCTCAACAACAACTTTAGCATCCATATAAAGTGTCATGTGCAACATGATCTGGGTACATCAAATAGTCGACTGCAAAGGCAATCAACCTAGTGTAGAGGATATCTATTTCAGAGGAGACGGTGAGAAAATTGGGGTCCTCACAAAACCCCGATAGAGCGGGCTATCCACAACAACTTCCTCCACTTTTCTCTTAGAGAAGTCAATGGCTGCCGAAGTTGTGTCCGTGGCGAAGCAGAGCAAATAAGGCTTGGAATTAGGAGATGGCAAGTAGCTGCTTGTAGTTGAGTCTAACCTCCTCGATAAGGAAGCATCTAATCTAAACAACAAGCTCCTTGTTAGCATCTACTTCCATTGGAGCAAGTGCATAATTGATCTTCCAACCTAAAGCATCCAAAAAATATAGAGTAGCCCCACACATTATCCTCAACCAAAGGATAACTAGATAGCTAAAGAAGGAATGATGCAAGTGTGTGAAGACATTTCATCATGCAAAGAAGAAGCCTGAAATTCATATCAAAATTCCAAATTTTTATAATACAAATGAATGAAATGTATAGAAGATTCCACATTCACACAATGCATAATGAGTCCCATGATTGACTACGACATGGAGAAGTCTATTTCTTTGTACACTTGTTAGGCTCTATTACTAAATTTAACCTAGGTAGTACAAAACGTGCTCCAAAGTTCCTAGAACTCTCTCTCATGCTGTCCAAGAGTTCATTTGCTTTATATGAAGATTCCACCATGGGGATTCCTTGATATGGTTCAGATTGACATACTCTCGCAAGCTGCCTAGTTTACAATCCTCGTGAAGTTGCTTTAGCCAAGGGGAAAGGGTTTCCATGAGGCCTTTGTCCCCCCACTTGAAACAATTCCAACTATCTAAGAATATTACATTCCTGTTGTCATTGGGGACACTTTTGTGCAGAGAGCCATTAATGAGAAGAGTGTTGTCTTTGCTAAAAGACGTGCGATCATCAAGATCCTTGAAGAAGTGGTCTGCAAGTACTTTTAGAAGTAGAGGCTTGAATGGGTTCCCATCCTGAACAAGGAAATTTCTTACAAACATTTCCACCTTCTTGCATTTGTTCTATTCTAGGATGTCAAAGGGCGGTCTACAATTCTGCAACAAAAATCTTGCGATTGGCTCCATCGTTGTCTTAAGCATGGAGCTCCAAACTACAATGCATTTAGCAATCTTGGAGACCTCGTCTAAAAATTCCCGCACATGGGGACGAACGTAGACGGCCTTCATCCCAATGAGAGTTGGAATCCGATCAGAAAATATATTGTCATGGACTTCATATGCCTTGACCCCCCTAACAAACGACCTAGCCAAGCATTGACAAAGTACTCCATTCAAGTTGAACACAACGTTTAACCACTTTTGTCGCGTTTGCATAACTAACGAGGATACTTATTGCGGCATACATTCTCCGCAACCCCCTGATACTACTTGATCAAAGCAAATACAAGAAAGATATAGTTACCTGTTGAAATGCATAATTAGTAGAAACATAAGACGGCCTAAAGCATTGAATCCCACTAATCGATTGTAGAACTCCTTTGCTAAGTAATTGTTTGAGTGCCAACGGAAAGTGCATACTTCTAAGTTTTCCGAGCTGGTCACAAACATGGACAAGATCAATTTATTAGACACAAGTTCATTGAGCATGTGTCACGTATATTTATTCCAAAATAATATACCATACATCTGGTAAATTGTTTGTTGATTACTAGCCAATTTTGTATAAATACCAACTACACCCCGATTTCATATCTACACTATTCTACAAGACACAGTCAAGCATGGGCGAATCATCAATGCCACACAATCACAAATTGTCCACTCCCTCCTGTCAATCAAAATGAATTGACATAAGAGTCTCTCACTAAGCAAGGGCAACAAGATGGAATCAAGAACAAATATCCATCACATGGAAAAGGGATGACTTAGGAATAATCATATGGATCTGAATATTGCAGAGAGAATACCTTATTGAATACTAAGTTCACAGAGTCATCTTCCAAGACACCCTCATAGTCAACAGCTTCCTCATCCTCATCGTTGGGATTCTAGGACTCAACTAGAAAATCGTCAACCGAGGCCACACTTGCTAGAGGAATTACATCATCAAAAATCATACCCTCTTGTTTCTCAAGGACAGATTCTAATTGTCCCTCCAAGGACATTGGTTGCTTAGACTTATCCTCACCTTGAAGATTGCCATAACTAGGTTGTGTGATCTCTGGGGCATTCAAAGTGCATGGTATTTCTTCAAATGTATTCACTTGATTCCCATCATCAAGAGGATTATCACTTGATGGAGGAGGAGGAGCAATAATCTCCAAAGAAGGAGGAAGAGGGCTAGAGTTATCATCATCTCGAAGATAACAATCAACATTTAGGGCTTCAGTTTGTTGACCTCAAACAATAGAACAAGATTGCAACCCCAAGACATCACTCACTTCTTGATGCGATGCCAACAAAATTGGATGAGAGTCTAATGCTAACTTCAATAAACGATTTTCTTCCTCTATTCTCTTCACCCTTTCCTTTCCAATCTTGTCCTCTTCTTGTTTGTGGGCCTTCTTCATTGCTCTTTCTGTCTAGAAGTCCATGAGCTCCATCTTCATAGGATGGAGTTGTACTTGGCTAGGGACAGTAGGAACTCTGAAGTTTAAAACTGGTCCAGTTTGAGGGTCTATCAAATTATTTCCTCCAGAGGGTCTGCTAAACTTAGATTTTGGCCCTCCAAAGTCAAATTCATCTGTATCCAAGTAGCCATCCAACATATAACTAATACAAACATCAATATGGATGGGCCCTTTCTGGGGCTGCTTTCTTTTCCGCATTTGCTTTGCTTCCACAATAGAATCTTGAACTCCTCCGGATGTTGATGGAAGTGCCCGATTCATACCTTGGAAGTCATCCATGGAAACCTCCAAATCCCCACTTCAGACGACCTTGGCGTTCAACCCAAATTCGTCAATACCAAGATCAGAGTCTTCCTAGCCACCAAGGATATCTCTCTCACTGACTCCCGTATCCACATTTCCTTCTCAAAGTTTAGTTCTAGAGTCCCAAGCAAACGCAAGCAAATATAATTCGTGAGATATGGCGAGTTGTCTTGCAAAAAGTCATTCAAGTTTGTCCTATCACCATGTCTCGCCATTTCACGGAACTTCTCTAATGAATGTCTCTCGGTTATACCGTAGTAGTAGAGGCCATACATCTACAAATACAACAACACTTATAAACCAATTTTTCACAAATATTCAAGTATGTACAGTTAGCGATGAAGTTATCCTTGAGGTGAAGATAAATGAAATGCTCACATTCCAAATTAATCAACATTTCTTCCATGAATTGAATTTGAACGTCTGGTTACCAATTCAAAGAAACAATTATGTTTATCCTTGACTCGAAAATAAAGAAAACTAGATCAGATGTCATACCTTTGCTACAATCATAAACTTCGATTTGGCATAAATGTCGAGAACATTCTTCCCTTGGGTCAGCAAAGCTTTGAAGTAGGCCAATATAGAATTCCATCTTGAGATTGCTCTGTTGGACTCTATACTTAGCCTCGTTGTTCTTATAGAATGTAGTGTAGTAGGCATTTTTTGATGTAGAATATGCATCCTTCATTGTGTTTGTCCTTGGGGCTCACCATTCTCCCTTTTTTTTAGCAAAAACAGAAGCATGCTTGGTGGTGAAGTTGCTCGATTCGTAATACCATCCAAGCACTCTACTTTAGATGGAATGTAGGTCAACCTTTCTAGAACAAACTACTTCAAATGCTTCGTTGCAAATGAAGTGGTTGCTTCTATATCGAATGAGCTTCCAACATCCATAACTACGCATTCGAAGTAGATAGTGTGGGTCTCAAATGATCCAAAAGAAATTCGAGGAGCGGATAAGTTGGCAAAGCTTCATCGGATCTTGATTTCACGCTAGGAATCTCCCATAAATCAATGACTCCAAGGGGAAGCCTCCTTATTTGGTACTGCTAGTGGTGACTTGTACAGAATGCTTGAGGATAACATTCATGCCCCCGAATGAATACATCCCCCCTAGCCTTGTCAACTCGACCTTTCATTTTCAAAAAAGTCTTGAACATGGGATAGACAATAAGAAATTGTTTGTCCTGGTAGTCTATCGCTCTTTTTTTCCTTGCCTCGTTCATAAGACACTTCTTGAAGAAGTCTTTTGGAGTTGCAGTCAATAGAAGATCCGAAGACGCAAACGTAAACAAATGCACAAGTTTTTAATTCCTCCATTTTGTGTCATCCACATCCCTATACCTATCCTTGAATTTTAAGGATGCATCAATGGCCATGAATTCTTCAATAACAACCTTCTTACACTTCCTCCTTTCCATCCAGTCCGTAGCGGATTGATTGTCTTTGCAAAGAAATCTTGTCTTACGAAAAGACACCTTTAGATAGTCACGAGTCCGCTTGCTTGTTTTTCCAAGGAGATGGAGGGCGTATTCTTTTAGATCCTTGTTAGTAAAATGACCCATATGTTTGAAGAATTCCCTCTTCAACAAAAATGATTTGGGATTGAATTTTTTCAATGATCTATAAGGCTTCTATGTGCATGGATTAATTAGTGATCCCTCCATGTGCCTGCTAAGAAACTCCTCCCACAACTTGTATGTGTTATCTACTAAAGTGATAATTCTGATCTTGTTCTTGACATCAGACACATTCTGCACATTAGCCTCGTCTTTGTCTAGGTTAATGCTCTGAAACTAGATTAACACGGCATCCAAAAATCTTTGCAAGAGAAAAACAATAATAGAGAATGGTAAGTCATTTCTAACTAGATTGGAGTAGTACTAGAGAATGTTATCCTCGACTTAAAGATAATCCATACACTTTCTTCTTGGCTTTGGATACTTACAATTATAAAACAAATGTACTAATCTAAAGTATAAGTAGGTGAGGGAAGATTAGTTTATCCTCGAGTCAAAGATAAGGTGAGAAGATGGCATTACCATGTATGCTTGTTGATTCATGACGGCTTGATTTCTGTGGACTACTACTTCGGTGGAGATAACAGTAAGTCGCCTTGCAAATATCCTTATATATCTACAAGCAGAGATCTGGTTTCCCTGAGTTGGATGGCTATGCTGAAGATGGTTGGTAGTGTTATACCACTTTGAGATTTTGGTTAGCTTTGCCGGGTCCAAACTCCATACAATCGTGGCTTCCCATGTCTACAGTTCAATTCTACAAGACTCATAGACACCACCTACTTGTAACTGCTTTACAACAGTGACGCTATATTGACCGTTAATAATGAAGAAATTCCCGGCCTTGATAGCATTCCAGTCCTTAAGAGATTCTTTTAATAGCTTCCTATTGGCATCCATAGGTGTTAGACAAATCCTTTGTCTTTATTTTGCATCCTCTAGATGAATCAACTCCTTCTTAACTTCCTTGATAATTTTCAACTCCATCTTCCTGATGATGTACTTCTCCCTTGCCAAAAAGCATTGACAAATTGAAACATTGTACGTGTTGGAGTAAAAAATGAAGCAATCCTTACACTTGTCCCAAAATTCTTTTTGGTACTTGTTAACGAGTTCATAATTGGCAATAGGTTTTTCATCAATTTGGCTACTGCCTCCAATGTTCATAAAGGCAGAACCCAAACTCCCAACTATTGATGGTTGTGTCTAATTGATAACCTTGCGATGTTGTCAAGTAGAGAGAGGTTTGCCTTAAAAAATCATGGGGATCTTGGCTGCAACCAAAAATGACTGAAGAATACAAGTAGATGTACTCATACAAAATCTAGAATTTCATTCGTTGAATCATCTAAATCGTCGTAGAACTACTTCCCGTTGGCCTATCATGCTATGGGTTTTAAATGGGTATAACAGTCAAGGTAGGTGATAAGAAACCACAAGCCTTGGATGGATAAAACATGACAGTTAGACCATGAGCTGAATTGTTCAATAGATTGGCTCTTAAATTTCAAACTCCTAGTATCCAGCAATTGTGCCTCAGCGTGAAAATATAGTAAATTTCGACCATATGAGCCATCAACCCTACTTTGTCATCAGAGCATAAAACAAGGCTAAGCAATGGTTTGACCCATGCCGCCCGCAACAACAAAGTTTACAATGAAATTGAAAGCCACAAGTCACAACACACAAGTCTTCAAAATCTCCTCCAAACTTCAACTCCTTAGCTGAACTTTGTTTTAATGCCACCAAAGTTCTACAAGTCCTAATGAAATAAGTGATAGCTTTTTGGATAGCTAACACAATTTTCTATTCTTCTTTGAAATCTCAAATCAATCTAAAACTCTCTCCAACTTCTATAGCCGCCTAAAGTTTTAGCCTTAAAAATTGAGGGCAAGAGACCCTTCTTCACTTTGTCATTCACAACTCACTCATATAAACTTCAAATAAAATGAATAATAGATTCATGAAAATCTAACAAAATTTTCTTCACTCTTGCCAATTTTCATTGCAAACAAAAGACCTTTGTGTCTTTTATGGTCATTCAAAGTCTCTGCCCTTCCATATAGAAGGCAGCAGACCTTTTTCCACTCAAATTAGTACAACTTTTGAATGACAACTTCAATTCAAGCAAGTGAGATCATTTTAAAATCACAACACCATGATATACAACTCCTTTAATTTTCATTTCAAAATTCGTAAAACTCAACACACTATGGCTCCTCAAACATTCGGGCCTTACAAACATAATAAGAGAGATAATAAATAGTGCCCCATTTTTTTTCCACCATATCTTCTATCTTAATCACTCAAGTGAAGCCGACTTTAGCCTACACCTTGACCATGTGGCTCCCCTATCATCCATTGGTCACCTATTTTGACCATTAAACTCATTCTACATCTTTAGCGAGAAGATAAATCATCCCCAAATCACTAAAAAACAAACTATTTGTATATTTTCCTTCTATAGCTTCACACATATAATATAAAATTTGAAATTACTTCTAAATAAAAAATAAAGGAACTAGGATCTAACATATGTCTATTAGAGGTATAAAATAAAGTTCCAATTGGAATACCACTCCATCTTCAAGAACTTGAGGATGCGTTTGATAGTAATTGCTACATATTCTGCACAGTTTGTCATAGTTATAAGATTGACTAGCCTTTTTAACCAACATTGGTGGCCACAACTCCCTTTAACAAGTCTAACCATACAATAATATTGGTCAACATTAAGACCCTCAAAACACCCTTCGAATGTCATTTCTCAACTTTCGAGCTCAACACATCCAACCTACAACAAAATCACCAACGCTCGAACATTGCACTGAAGGTTCCTGTGCCATCATTGCTTTAATCGAGGTTGCTTTGGCGGTCGAGAAGGCCCAGCTTCTTCTTGTGAATGCTGATGTGACAGTGCGAGACTCAGCGGCAAAAGAGGTTGATCTGACAATTGTGACAAGGAAAATTCAAATTCAAATTCAAACTTCAGTTGAGGTTCTTTATCTTGAGACTCCAAAAAAATCCTCTAGTTCAACATACTAAAATCTAAAATAAGAAAAGCAAAGAAAATTATATCAATTTCCTAAAGCTCTTCAATGATCCCTCCTCTTTATAGTTTGTCAAGAAGAAGGCATCATCTTGAAGCTACTTCAATTGATGTCATATTTCACACTACCTTATTGTAATCAAATCCATTCAAAAACATGTAAATATACACTTTTATATAATGCTCACATTTACAATGCAACAACACTTGCCGCTAGACTCAATACTTGTCTCGCTAGTAGGTTATCTTTTTTGGGCTTGAGCTCGAGCCCCACCTCGTTCGCTTTCTCTGCTTGCTAATCTGCCTCTCCCAATTGAGGTGGTTCGTGGTTCATTTTGAACATTTGGCCTGGCTTGGCCCCTTCTTTGGCTTGTCCGACCTGGCTTCTAAACATTTTGTATGGTGTATTTTTCTAGTCATCAGAACATAATGTTCAGTCTCCTTGTTTGTGATTCAACATCCTTCTGATGCCAAGGACCGAATTGTTGGATGAAATTAACTACCATCACCTCTAGATTCGTTGTCTCGAGATCCGCGACAAAGGTTTGAAGGTTGAATAGACCTATTTTGTCATCCTTGTGGATGGCAATGGAGTGAATGTGCTTGAGTTCCTCACCATTGTCATCATGTGCTTGCAATGTGATAACTATGAAGTTATTTTGATGACATTCAATGAGGGACACCTTCATGTTGAAATTCCAGTTTATATACATCCCAGAACCATTTACTCTATGGCGAAGAAATATGTAGTCCTTGAATCGATTAATGGCTATAGTCTAGGGTTCAACGACAGACTTAAATTGCCATAATTTATTGTAAAGATCCTCCAGCTCTGTGATGAAGGGTCCTTCTCCCTTCCACTTATCAAAGGGCTCAAGGAATGGCAATGTTGCCGAGTAATCATAACCTTCCTCACCAACCATTTTTGATTTATCTGCAAATGAAGTGGGACATTGTTAGCTTCATTGTTTCATATAGTATCTTCGAGTCAAAGATAATAATATTTATTACTAAGCAAAAGGCATTCAATCTCACAGTTTTTTGGGGGCTAATTCTTATTGAATTTTTAGCATTGAAGGCTTGAATAAGGTTCATGGTTTTTATGTTCTACTTTGTCATTTATTTTGATTTTAAAACAAGACATTTGTTTGTTATCTTCATTGCAAAGATATCCCTCAAATATCCTCAGATGTGATCATTCTTATTTTTTTGGTTTATACTTTATTTGAGAAATATCTTCAACTTGAAGATAATTGAAATAGATAAGGTGTAGTCAATTGTTCTATGTTGTATTATTCTTTTTTTGCTTTAATTGAGGTTCGTTTATTTTTTATAGGATTATTTTCATTTAATTTTGGTTTATGCAACTCTATTTTTCTTTTGTTGATGGGCTTAAAATTTTCAGTTTAGCATTTTTGTTGAGTAGACTTGCTAATCTTCACTTGAAGTCAATTATCCTTATACAAAGTATATGATAAAAATTATTGTTTATTGTATTTTGGTTTTGGTAGTACTAATTTTTTATTCTTCGTATTTACTTTTCTAATATTTATCTTTGCCTCGAAGATATTTTTCATTAGCCAAGAAGATAAATATCATGAGTTGATGATTTATTTGTTGCAGTTGAATGACCAAAACCCTAATCTAAAACTTTAGCATTGGGGTCATCTTACTACTAATGTTCTTAGCAAGAGGACTTTGCAATAAGGGGAATCTCCAATGATTCGAGAAACAACTACGAAAAGTTGAGGAACAGTCACTACAATTGCACAAAATTAGTACACTTACTTCTAAACAAGGTAAATGTCATGAATGTGTAGAATTCCAAGCACAACACTTGTAATTAGGCAAATCAACAAGCAAAGAAAAAGCACAAGCACATCATGATAGGCCTACAAGAAAGCTAATGATGCTTACTAAAAAAAAGATGGATCTATCGAGGCTGTGTCGGGAGAGCACCAAACCACGCCTACATGCATGAGATTTAGAACACCTCCACAGAACCCTAAACTAGAAAGTATGCATATAGAAGAAGAGAATAGCGCAACCTTAGACCATGTAGACCCAAAAGCAAAGCCACAAATTGAAGAATGACAAATTCATGGAAAAGAAAGGAATGTACTTGATCTCAATTTTTATGGCGCCTCCACAACAAAACCCTAAGACCTCCAATTCTTCACTAATTGTGACTCAAAGAAGCGTGCCACTAAACTCTCTTGTGGTCCTCCAAATATAGGGCAATTTCCTTTGCCAAGACAATGCACCCTTGAAGAGAACCCAAGCGTAAGTGCAAAGAAGAACTCACAAACTACAACTAAAAAAAACCTCGATAGAAGTAGGAAAGAAGCGAACAAAAGAAAATAAGAAGAATCACACAAACTCCAAAACCTCACAAAGATAGAAGGAAGCACATTGAAGATCAAATTCAAAGTGACAAAACCAAAATTGCGCATTTGAGCATTTGTGCACAAGGAGAGAGAAAGCACAATTTTGCCCTAATACTTGGCTTGTACATACCCACTTGTAGATACCTAGAACCTACTAAAGGCATCCGGATGTATAACCGGCTCATACATACCTGCTTGTACATACCCAAAAAGTACTGAAAGGTGTTCAGATGTATACCCGCCTGTACATATTAATATTTGTTAATATACTCGTTAATAAAGAAATTAGCTTGTCCCAAACTAATTTATTGGCCTTTGACACCTATTTTAATATTTTTGGTTACTGGACAAAAATGTCCTTTTTAGGAATTAGATATTGTTGTAATTGGAACTCCTCCACCTCCATCTATCCCAATTGAAATTTTTTCATAAGTATTTGTGGACTTTGATGGCTTATAAAATAACTTTCTTAGAGAAGGACAACATAATTGTTTCCCTTAACGTAATTTTACTATAATTTAGCATAAATTATAACTGTAAATCTATATCCAATTTGGAAAAGACTTCATGACCTTAACAATTCTCAATACTCTAACATTCAGAATCCTTAGAGATGAGGGTTGCATGGATATAACATATCATATTAGCATATACACCATATCTATAATGTAATTTTCATCTTTTGTTTGGTGACTTCATTGAAGGTTTCAGTATTTATGTTTGGAGTGACGGGTGCAAGTTCCATTAATATGTACGTGCAAATTGATGACAATTTGGCCAAACAAAAAGAGTTCTTAGAAGACCCCATGAATGAGTACTTAAAAATTCATGTGGAATACAATTCATGTATTATTTTCTTTCATGGTAGAATTACAAAGGATGATTGGAAGTCTTTAAAACTTGTAAATAATGAAAACAGTCTTAGAGAATCCTTTACTATGTGTCACAGCATAAGGCAAGTAAATTCCCTGTTATACTCACAAAAATCACTCTGTAGCATAACTAAGTGACTCTAAAGATCAAACCCACGAGATCTTGTGAAGTATTTAGCTTTATCTAACGAGTAAGCCTTACTAACCTCCAAACCATCTTTCCCGGTCTTAGATCTAAAACCGGAAACAACCAACTACCAGATAGTCTCGGACCGGATTCCTTCCCTTCCAGTTCCCTAAATCTCCGATTGATCCAATTTAACCCAATCCCAAGACTACACCACTTTTGGTCCTCGTACTCCTCTAGACCAATCCATTCCGGATTGTCCATATGTCTCTTCACTCCTATTCCGATTTAGTTTTGCCTTTGTCGGACCATCAGAGGGGTCGCCACTTGATTTTGTGAGTGGTAGGCCCACTAGTCCTTCCGTGGATTATAGTGGCTGAAGGCCCATTGTCCTATCTCCTCTTCTCCTAAACTAACTCGAATCCGGTTTGATCCCTCACAACAATTTGGACAGCAATTCGGTTGGCAGGTCACACAGAGACCCCCCATACGATCCTTCTATACTACAACAACCTTGATGCCAGTTCCTACCTGTGCGAAGCGAGGTGGTCACAAGTGTACTCGTCCATTCCAGCACTTACCAGAGCTATTCTGTTTACCAACTAAGGTAGTGAGACCTCACATAAGATTGGACACTCAACCGGATTTCCTACCTAAGAGTTCTAGCTCGACTAAGGATACCCTCCCTATCCGCCTAGCCTAACAACGGCTTTCTCACCCGGAACTCAAAACTCTCGATCTGCTGAAGCACTGAAGTCCACTCCCAACACTTCCACAACCTGCTCATATGCACTAAAGATCGGAAACGTACACACCAAAGGGAGAAATCTATTCACCAATCAATCTTACACCTTCCTAACTCCACATCATGCAGACCTGCCACACTTAAGAGATACACACACAACATAAGAGCGCATACAAAGGTACAAGAAGTTTTGCAAAAAGAAGACTTTTAGTTCCCTTCGTAGGGACTGACTTAAATACAACCTAATAGTACAAACAGGCATAAAAACTTGCGAAAGTTCTGCCGCAACTCAAGCTGGACTTTTGGTCCTACCTACTACTAACCGGATCAGAACAAGATCCGAATCCATTCCTACTCTTCCTTATATTTACACTCCTATGTACCCACCTGAGATCCAATGGTGGCACTCTCGGTTCCTAGCTCCATCTGCTCGAAGATCTCGTTCAAGTTTTGATTCTGTTCCCCTTCATGAGGGTTAGGAACTAGGTCGCCTTCTATGGATTCGGGGGTCAAATCTAAATCGATGGCGATTCCAGGCGTGTTGTCTGAAGTCGCCTTCACCTCCGATCTCTTAGACTTTAGGGTGACATCCTTCCCCTCCCCTGCTATTGCATTCAGGAACAAATCCGGGAGTGAGATGTTCGAGAGGTGAATCCCTGGAGAGTAGGTAGCTCCCAATATTAACCAACTACTTTCCTCCATCCGATCAGCCGCTTTCCACGCCTCCTTCATTGCCACTTCAACCTGTTCGGCAAAGTCTGAGAATCTGGACACCCCGGGTACTAGATGGCTTCTTCTCATCGTGCACCTCTTCATCAAACAGTTTGGCCTTGGCGGTGGCCATTCCGGTCTCCCCGAAGGTGGCCTTCATCTACTCAACCATTTTCTGAGCCTCCTCCGCCATAGTACAAGCGGTTGCAGAGTTCTCCTTGAGCACAAGGAGTTTTGCCTTCACTCAATCCACCTCCTTTTGTAGCCTGCGGATCTTTGCTTCTTGTTTCTAGGTTTTGACCGAATTGGAGATGCAGCTCGCCACCTTCTTTGGTAGCTCTCTATCTGGCGGTGCTCCCACCAACTTTCCGATTGCGACCAAGATCCTTCTCTTCAGTTCCCAATCCACTCTCACATTGCACAGGATTTTGATGAGAGGATTGAATGGATCATCGGGATCCGATTCCTCTGATACGGTCTTCTCAACTTTCGGTCTCTCTTCCAAGGTCAATGTATTGCGACCAGGTGGCGTCCCTCATTTGTGAAGAGAGGTCATCTTTTGTCGCTTGATCAGCGGCATCGCCGGCTCCTCTTCTTTTGACTCGCTATCCTCTCCCGGGTCGGAACCGGAATCGGCTTTGTCATCCGTTTTCGATTCTCAATACTTCAGCAGGACTTCCTAAACCCTCCACACCTTCTCCTCTACAGCACTTAGGAGTTGATGGGAATGGTAGAGATGGATGAGGTAGAGACATACGAGAGTGGCCCTACTCTTTCCAATTCTACCTACGAGCTAGATGACCAGATTGGAAATGATCCAGGCCCAATCGACTTTTCGGTCCCCTCTCAGGGCGCCGAATATTGTGTTGCGAGGGAAATTGTAACCCTCTTTGGCTTTTCCGGATGCAACATCAAAACAAGGAACTACAAAAGCTGGCGGTGGTGATCGTCAACATAGTCCTCTATGGCATATCTGTCCTTTGGGTTGATGGCACCTTGGAACTTGCCCCGAACGAACTTGTCCTTCTAGTTCGCCATTTCCAATCCTCTTGACCAAAAATTATACACCGCTCTCTAGACCTCCTCCATCTAGAGATGCGGAACTGCTTTTAGGGTGTTGTCGAACTTGTTGGATAGCTTGCCCAAGAGTTCCCTCACCATCGACTCTTCCTTGAAGCCCTAGGGTTTCTCTGCAAACCCCAAGCAACCTATGGAAGTCAAATCTTTCATGAGTTGGGACTTTGCTGGTTCGGTAGAGGGAATGACCGGAATCACCTTCCGGAGCTTCACCTCTACCGAGGATGTACTAGCTTGTCCACCTCTACTACTCCTGAGTTCTGGCCTGGACATAGATGCGAGCTCGGAACCCCTCTTCAATTCTACCTTGCCCTCTCCTAGCCGCACGTCCCGTTCCTCACTTTCTCTCTCCAATCTCAACCAGAATTCAAAACTAGGACAGCAACAACACAACCCTCGAAAAAGACACTTTCACGCAAATCGTACACAGGTGGCTAAATCACAGACGAGAGTAGAGAGCTCAAAGCGTGGAGAGCGCAGAGACAAGCAAAAGTGCAAAAGAGGTTCAATTGGACAGGCCAGCCCTTATATAGTCTTTGGACCCCTGTCACCCCATCATGACCTATTCTAGATCTAGTCTTCCTGATATCCGGGTTATCTCCGATCTGGTCAAACTTACATTCTCATCTGTTCTCCTTCTAGGACCGGATTGGAGTTGATCCATCTACTACCTTATTTTCCATCTCTATTTTAGCTTTTGCCGGTTCCTTAGCTAGATCCGGATACCTATATTTGGGTTTCCAGTTAGTTTTCATAGGTAGACAATAAAAATGAAAATTTAACCCCGTGACACTATGAAATCACTAGAATATACTAACTTAAAAAATATTTGTCTAGTGAAGGTAGTCTGAGAGTTTGGTGCTTGAGGATTAATTATTTCATTGAAAAAATTTTATTTCCAAAAATTTGAATGAAGAGAAAAATTTGGAAATTAGTATTGTTTCTATTTTGATTTCACAACTATAGTAGTATGTATCTTGTTTGTATAAAATCATTTGTACTTCATTCAAATTTTATAGTTATTTTAAAGAAAAGAGGGCCTATATATAGACATTTTCTGTAGGTTATTCATGACAACTTAGTTTCCCTCCATTTTGGAAGGTCTAATGCTTTTAAAGATTTTTTACTATAGATTTTCAGGAATCAATTCATCAAATAAGTTATGCCAATGGAAAGATCCCACACCATTTGGGCTCCTTGAGTTCATTTTACTAGTAGAGAGGAACTTGTTGAAAGGCGAAGACATCAATTGAGGGCTCTAGAAGATTTGAAGCACATACATAGTTAGTACAATAGTCTAATGTTGCGAGACGGAAACTTGGAATGGGTTAAGTTAGTACAGGATAGAATTAATATAGTAGTGAATTTTTAATTTTTTTGACTAAGCAAAAGAAATTAGAACCTTCTTAGCTTAGGTATTATACTTAGGCTTAAAAGACAAACCAAGTATTCCGTAACCAGATCTAAGATGGATCCAAAATCTGGAAATCCAGATAGAGACAGCCTATATCCTAAAGTTCTGGTTGAAGAAATCTAGGGAACCGTTACGGAAAACAGTCTTCTACAGGGAACAGACGGTAGGATGATAGGTACTTAAACCCCATCACCTCCATTTCTTCTCCCTCTTTCTTCCACAAATGTTTGCGCTTGTGTAGTTTAGTGAAAGAGTCGTGAGTTAGCGATCGTTTCAATAATAGAAAAGTGCAGACAATGCTTTCCACACCGGATCTAGACTTAGTTACGGTTTTGATGGTGGAGGGAAGTAGTTGTAAACTTACCATCACTATGTGGATGGTCTATCCCGCCATTCCTTCTAAGTAGAACGACCAGAATTAGTTAGAAGACGATTTAATGTGCATAGGGTGAGTCAAATTCTTATTTAGGCCATGGACTCTCAAAAATGAGCGGATGATTGAGGAGCTCATCATAGGAGCTCTGAATCAGTATGAGCTAACGGTGAGAGGTCAGCCCATAACATGGACGGATGAGGTTTGGGCAGACGTCTATAGATTCCAAAAGAAAGGATTTGGATTAGCCTCCCAAGTTGATAGGTTCACGACCGGAAAGTTTAAGAATCCAGCCCATGCAAAGGAAGGGTATGCTATTAGTCACTATAAAGACGAGAGGTAGAAACAAGTGTTAGAATTCCTCATTCCAATCTTGTATCCGGAAAAGCCTACCCAAGTTATAGTCACAATGGCCAACACCATCTTTAGGGCAATGGAGGGTAGATTGGTACATTGGGGGAGGATTATTGCAGAAGTGGTGTCCAAACTTGTTGCCCATGTAGGAAAGTCCAAGACCAGCCCTATCAGTCCTTACTTGTTCCACCTCTATTACCAGATAGAAATTTTGAGTAGTGTAGAGGTGATAGAGTATAATACCGGATCAACTATTTTATAGTATGGCCTCACGAGCAAAGTCAAGGTGGAGTAGCCAAAATTTGAAGAAGAGGAACCAAAAGAGGACGAGCCTCAAGTGGATCACAAGAGAAGAAAATCCACCAATCCGACTTCGCAAGGGAAGCTCCCTGTTTCGAAGAAGCAGATAGGAAATGTTTCAAGGTTCTTCAAGATCGGAATTGGATGGATATTGCAGGTGCAAGAGCACCATGACTACATGGCGGAACTCTTGATTGAAATCAACAAGGAGCTCAAGGTTGAGCTGGAGAATGTCTTGAATGAAGTGAAGCAACTACTGAAACCAGAGGAGCTGGGACAGAAGGACAAGAAGATCCAGAATCTAGAGAAGGAATAGGATATCCTCCAATCTCGGTTGAACTAGGCGAATGGAGAACTTGCAGCATCAAAGCAAAGAGAGAGGGAGGCCCTATAGCTCGTCAAGAACTTGTTCAGCTTGGTGGAGAGACCAACGGAAGTCATCAACAAAGCCGCACTCTTCCAAGACCAATTGATTAAGGAAGGGCATCTAAAAGAATCAAGGATAGTGATGATCCTAGTTGATTTTTCAACCCAGATGGAATCCATCTTGAAGGAGATGTGACAACTATTGGGACACATTGATCCGAATCAAGTCATGGACTTCATGTAGTTTCCGAAACTTCCCTTTGTGACGAGAACCCCAATAAAGCAAACTCCATTGATTCCATTGCAGCCATGATTGGAAGGGTTGAGAGACGCCCCCATCAATCTAAAGAGCCCTTCTCAAGATAAGTTCAGAAGGTCATATGGGAGAGCAGGAATACAAAACTGAAGCCAACGAAGCAACCAAGCCTATCAAGAGATGTAGTACCCCCAAGAGTTTCTGCCTCGCCAATTCTTCCAACCATCCGGCTCACTATGAAGGATGCTTTGCAAACACTTGGATTACCAATCTAGAGTGATTTGATTGATCGGATGGAAGGCATGACAAATCCAGCCCAGACCCATCCAGAAAGCTTTGAGCATATGCAACAACCCCAACCGAGGAAGGACAGGACGACCATTGAGTTGGATGAGACGTCTCCAATAGAAGAAGAAGTCCAGCTCATTGGTAAGTTTGACAAAGAAAGAGTACTAGACCGGAACAGAAACACATGAAGAAGAAGAAGAAGATTCACCGCCAAAGATCTGGAAGATTCAGACTCGAATAGTAGTCAGGACAACTCCACCAAGGGCACCCATCTAGACTCTAGCAAGTCAAGGTAGTAGTAGTCAGAAGAAGGTGAGGAGGGAAAAGTAGTTAGGAATTTCAGTTAGTTAGAATTTGAATTTTAGATCTGAACCGGGTTTTGAAGCATGGGCCTAAGTTCCGGATTTTTAGGATCTACCAACTTCTCAAGTTTTATGGGAGGTCTGTGGTTGGTCACCCAGATTTGTAGGTGACTTTCGGCCTTTTGGTTTTTGAGTTTTAAAGGGAGGGCAAGTCTATTGCCCTCTCATTCCATCCTAGTGCTTATAGTTGGTATTTTTTTATCATTTCCTTAAAGTGAGCCACCAAGTAGACATTCAAGAAATGATCTATTGTATATTCAGTTTTTCTATGTTTGCTTGTGAGAGCATTGAAGTGTAAGAGGGAGAGAGGAAAGGAGGAATCCGGATCTTAGGTGACCAAATCTGATTCAGAGGGAACATTTGTGACATAGTTTAGGCTTGTGAATACAGTCTTGTGCGTGGTGCTTTTAAAACTTTGGAACAGAAATTTGGCAAGGAGTGGCGTGGGTGCGAGTCTGGAATACTAGGGAGGGTTCCTTGCGGAGATAAGCAATCGCCAGCAGAAAAATCCCCACTCCACTCTCTAGAAGGTCTGCCAACATTAGGATCAAGTCTAGTGAACAATTAACAATCCCCCATCAGTTCTGGTTTATGTTGATTTGTCATTGTAGTGGAAAAGGCTAGAGACAATCCTGAGTGACCTACTTTCCAGATCGGCCAATCAAGAAGTTGTGAGGGTGTTTTCCTTGTTTGATCCATCACAACATATTGTTAGGAGTGTTTTGTGTAGTTAGAGAGAGAAGAGAGTGTGAGGAATATGAGTGGTGAGTCCCTACCCCTCTATAAGATCGAAGTCGGATCTTCTAAGGGTAAAACAAAGGAATAGAAAACCATTGTGTGAGAAAGGACAAAACCAGATTCTGGAAAAGAGTGAATCCAAATTGGATTCCGGAAAGATAGAGATCCAAAAGATAGAAAGAAGTAGAAGGATTGGTTAAGTCGATAATACAGATAATCTTGGTTTGTAGCAACATACTAGAATCCCTTGGGATGATATTTCGAGTCATTTTACAACGTTTTGGTGTTGTAAGGATACTTACGCTCCTACGCTCCGACAACAACCAAAAAGTGTGACGTTCATATCTACGTGCCCGGCCATTTGAAAGTTTTTAATTGTCCTAGGTTCATAAGAGAGTGCCAAATATCTGGTGTGCTTTGGGATTCTTTATATTTTGTATTGAAGTCAAGTTTTATCGAAGACATAAAATTTGTAAACTTCTAGAAGGTATATTTCTAAATTAAACAATTCCATCTTTGTTAGTGTGAAGTACATCCTAAAAGTTGTAAATTATTTTTTCTTCATTGATAGAATATATAGGAACTCTAAATCTCGTAGGAGTATTGATAAATAATAAAAATATACTCCATAAAATACTTAATTATTTAATGGATTAATTTTGTAGAATTTGTGTACTATATAGGAAATTGAAGTCCCTCCTATATATTTATAGAACTTATAACTAACCAAAATTGTAGATAGATAAAATACGCGTATGTTAAGTTTAAACATGATTGTTTTTTTCAAAAAGAGTTCACTGCTTTCACTAATTTATATAAATGTCATTAATTTATGAAATCATCTAGTATAATATCTTATAAAGGAAATTGTAAATCTTAGACACTACTTGCATTCCTCTTATATTTGGGCTCGAATATTTTCGAAAGGAACTTTCTATTTGTTTTTTGGTTGAGTAATTTCCCTAAACCTTGATTGTAGGAGTATGCCATTAAATTGTTTTGGGGCACTTATTGGAAAATAAGATGTACATGAAATTTAAAATTTATGTGGTCTTATTTTCCAATCAAAAAAATAAAGAGGTGAATACATAAAGTGACAACAAGATCAATTCGGAGCCTAAGTTACATTACTCATTTATTTAAATAGTTTAATTTTTAAGAAATGATTTCATGAATAGACTTCTTTAACACTTCAATACAACCATTATTGATTTGGTCTTGCTTGGAAGAAGTTCTTGTTCTATTATACATATAGAATTTCTAGATTTCGGACTAAATACTGAAATTACATTTTTCATTAATAATTCTTTTTCGAAGTATCTCTTAGAGTGTTTTGGTAACTACAAAAAAGTATTTTTTAGAAACAATACAAGCTAAATAAAAATGATTTTCAACATATTCATCAAGTCAAATTCATTAACCCAATTTAGATTTGCAATTAATCAAGAATTCTAGGCAACACACTTTGATGAACAACCTAAAATATAAGGTATTAAAAGTAGAAAGTTTTGGGTTTGTTCATTGTCTTTGTTTAAAAAAATCTAATCTATATAAGGAGGTTCTAAACATAAGGGAACCCTTAACCATTCAAAGTTACCTTGAAAATGAAATTGAAATATACTAATTCTAGTCTTCCTAAAATAGTTTTGGTCATTGTTATTTTTGATTTAAAACTTCTCTTCCTCAAGTAAATGTTCAAATAGAAAAAAGAAAGATTGTCCATAATTTCTTCATCATTCATTGTCCAATGCTAATGGATTGAATCCAATCTTATTGTATTGAAGATGAACAATATCTATAAGAAATTCATTCTAAAGAGTTATATTACAACTTTCAGTGATTTCCTTTGACTACTTGACAAATGCTATTTTTGACTTTGGTTGGCACATTTTTGGCATTAGGTTATTCATTGAAATCAATAATTGTATAGAAAATTTACCATTAATATTTTTGATTGTAACTAATTAGAATAATCAACTAACATGAAGGTTGCATTAAAAGGTACATCTTTTCATATGAAGCAAGATAATTATCCATAAGGAACAAATTTAAAACTTGTATATAATGAACTCAAGGAAAAAAATGTTACAAGAAATTGCAAATAAATGACAAAAACATATAATAGCATGGTTTAATGTAACACGAACAAGAAATAATGAAGACAAATGTCTATTAAAGGTAGGTACAGCTTGAATAGTAGTATCATGTACTATACATACTTCTTTAGGTTATATGCAATAACCCTTAATCTTGACTTATTTCATTCTATTTCTTAAAGTATTTACATTATTTACACACAAAGTTCAAATTCTTGTGTACTATTATAGGTTCAACCTATGTTTTTAATAAATTTTATCCAATTTATGAAAAAAATTTAGCTTCTACATTTAGAAACTTATTTCCTTAAAGTTTTTATTCACTTCTTTTAAAATCTCTCAAGTTAGGAACATGCTCTATGTTATTCACATTGTGATTTGAAAAATAAGATTGAATGTCAATGTTCTAAATCCTTCACCTAAAAGAAATTGGGACATGGTCAAGGCCAACCATATTGAATTGTACCCCTGAAAGACCATTTGTTACCTTCTTGGACAATTAGGGGCTGGATAGACTCTTCTTGTCTTAATTTGTACTGAATGTATTACAAACTATTTGAAAACATGTGATTCTACAAGAGTTTAATGGATACATAATTTTTATTTCAATTGGTGCCCATGAGCAAAAATTATAGCACAATAAGCTAGAAAAGGACATTGATAGGCAACAAAAAATAAACCCAAAAGTCATAATAATTTTATAAAAAAAATTCTAAAAAGATTATATTTGTGTGTACATGTGAAACTTCCATTTATTCTATTTGGACTAGTGACAAGAAGTTATGGACTATCCAATTTGGGGGGCAATCTAAGTACCTTCTTCAAAAATACTTTTTTGTCCAACTGAATGCTAATATCTTTCAACATGTAAGGTTTGATTTGGTGAAAATTATACCACATGACCTTAGAAAGTTATGTCTATGATCTTACAATGAGATTAAAAAAAATTGTTTTTTGTTTTAGGATTTAGGGTCAACAACAATTTTTTTTGTTAAAATTTTTTCGACAAAAAATGGCTTCAGTCCTATCAGGTGAAACCTCTATTTCTGAATTTTTTACTTGAATTTATGAAACCCTTTGTAACATAACATAAACCCTAAAGGCAAACTCTACACCCTAGACCCACACCCTATACACAAAATAGTGAAGAATTCCCTACATTTCGCCATGATTGCTCTTTGGACCTATGACATTCTAATTTGGTGTTCCCCCTCAAAACTACTACCACTTGGCTTAAAAAAGAGAGTGATTTTCAGAGGTTGAATGCTTGTGTGGTGGAAATTTTGAATCTGGAAAATGCCAAATTAAGAAGTACTTTTACAAACATTCCACATTGCACAACAAAATACAGTTGCTAAACATGCCCTGAAGATGCTTATCCTTGTCTATATTTGTAAGTGATTGCCGCAAACCTATAGATTTGATTTCATGTGATTAATACATGCTTTGTTAGCAACATTATCTACCTTAAAATGGGACGTCAAAAAGTCACTTTACCATAACCGATGAGGTACATCTCCCCTAATTCCAACAAAACTAGAATCGTTCAAGTTTCGTTGCCTTCCCGTTGAATGTATCCCACCATTTTGACATTGTCTCACTTCTCCTTGCAAGCATGTGAACTTCACACTTCAATTACCCATGTCTCTCTTCCATCATTGCCTCTCCTAATCTTTGGTCAGATACTGGCTTTGAACTCGTACTTTGCGATAATCTATTGTTTGTCTATGGGAAGTACTAGCATCCACACAAATTCTTAGCATGATCATTCTCATAAGTTAATATTGTTTTAGTATGCTTTCATTAGTTTTAGTTTCATGTTTTCAATGTTTGCATATACATACACACTGTCATCCTCATCTTAGAGATGAATCAATTGTTGAGTTAGACATTTATCACTTGGAACTTATTGTATAGAGAATTTTGCGATTCGCATTGTACATTTTTCTTCTTCTTTAACATAGGCCGAATATGTTTTAGTTAGCGTAATTCTTGCCGGAAATTTTAGAATCATAATGAATTCAGGGAATAAATAACTCTACATTATCCTCGACTCAAGGATAATGTGTATCTACTTAACATCTTTTCCTCAACTCGAAGATAAATATATCTTATCTATTATAATGAAAGGCCCCCAAGAAATAGTTCAATTGGATTTTAGTGGTATTTATATGTCTTTAGTATTCCAAAGTATCTTTGACTTGAAGAGAGATCTTGAAAATTTTAGATGGACTGAATATAATTGAAGAATATGGAATTGAGTATTATCATTTTAGCATCATTAAGTTGATGTTATAATAAACATCCAAAATGATAGGATATTCTAGTCTATCTTTGAGGTGAAGATAGTAGTGCCTGATTCAAGAGAAGCTTCATAAGTATATGTTGTTTGTGTAGTTCTAATATTTATCTTCGAGTTGAAGATACAGAGGTATATCTTGGAGGTATTTATGTAGAATATTTATAACATAGTCAAATATTAACTATCGTCAAATATTGACTCCTCTGTTTGTTGTCATAATTTGGCAATTATCATCAACTTGAGGATACATTTATCTTAAAACATAGTGTAAAGTATTCAGATGCACAAAACAATTATAAGTGGTGAAAATGATATTAATATAATTCGTTTAGTAGTTGGATCTATATTTCAAATAAGTGAATATAATACACTCTATATTGTTCAATGGAATCAAGCATGGACTCATATTATATTCTGAGACACCTATGTTAATGATTAAAAATAATTGGTAATATTGGTATATTTCTTGTATACTTTATTTATCTTTGAGTCGAAGATGAAGTTTCAGTAATTAATCAAGTGTTTCTTAATCGAAAATTAATTTAAGTGATGTTTATGATTATATTCTATACTTTTCATGATTTCAAGAAGGTGATGCAATAGTATTATTTTTTGAAATAGAAAGACACCTCTTGTTTCTTGTATTCTGAGTTGAAAGAGTGGTTGTCAACAAAATGTATATTACATTCTAAAGGAAATGTATCCTCAACTCAATGATACCTCCCAATAAGATGCTAATTTATGTTTTTATCCATTCAGGATGGACACTTCTGGCACAAACGATTTTACAATTTTGGTGGCAACTTTACCACTTGGGGTTGCACCTTGTGAGGGAATTCCTCGTGCTTCTTGGGATACCAAATGTATCACCATTACAAATGAAGTTGGGGTAGATGTGGCAAAAGGTATTTGCCATAGTATTGATGTTGATTTTGTTGTCGACATCGACGACATATCTCTTGGTGATGATTGGGTTGCAATTCAAATTGTTGAATCTCTTTGTGAGGTGGAGGTTCCATCTTTGTAGATGTGGTCAATGTGATATTGGCACATTTCAAGGGTCTACCTCTTCGGGGCTAGCTTGTATGACCACGATCAAATATATATCTATAACAACACAATGAGTGCATCTAGGCCATGGGTTTGGGTTAGAGTTTGATTCGATGAGAGCTCTCGTGAGAGGAAGGAGACTGACAACCTACCAAAGAAAGAAGTGCTCCTCACCCCGCAAGCAATTATAGAGGTCTCTATAATGATTTGTTGCTGCCAGAATTGCTTGCAACCACTAGAAGAAAACAATGTTGATTTCAACAAAATCCAAGAGACACAAAATTTAGTTTTCTGCCCAAAAATCGAGAAACTGTGTTGGCTACAATGTAGTTTTCAGAAAACTATGTAGTAGCCAACGCAGTTTCTTCATTTTTGGGTAGAAAACTAAATTTTGTGTCTCTTGGATTTTGTTGAAATCAACGTTGTTTTCTTTTGGTGAACCATTTCCTCGTGGGCAGAGTCAAGCCATTCGATCCTTGATTCATGTTGATAGTGGAGTATACTAGCGTAAGTCACGTCTACTTGATGTACACAAGCAAATTCACCATGATTCCAGTAGAAGGGAGATGATCACCTTGGCTAGTCATGAAATTTTCCCCACTACTTGGAGGACCATACATGGAATATCCAAAGCAACCTTCTATAGATACAAAGAGATGGCAAAAAATGAAATGCATTTGAAGGAGCATGGTAATCTTGGCTTGAAGAAGCCGTGGATACACGCAATACAAGCAATAGCCACACTTTGATTGTTACTAGAGAATAGTGCAGACCAAATGCCACACAAGTCAAGGACCCTTTAGTTTGGGAAAAAAGTTCCATCCATGGTTCTATTATCGACATTTTGATGGAGGGACGAGTTGCTAGAGATCAACAATGTCATTTCGACATTTCAATTACAACATATTTCGGCGAGTGGACTGAGCAAAATTTGATGTGTTTCTTTTCCAAAATATGCACCAAAGGCTCAGGGCGATACTTTCGCTCATTGTGGACAATGCGACAAACTCAAGCAATTGAGGAGTGCTTGCACTCCTTGTTCACGTGCCCAAGATGTGTGGACTAAGAAATTGACAGTCCATCTTCAAGGTCAGAAGGCACACAAGGAGCTCTATTATGCGAACCGCATGATGTTTGAGAAACATCTTGACAAGGTGCTAACCATAATCCACGACAAAATGGATCACTCGAAGACAACTTCTCCCCATTTCTCTCATAAGAGCAAGGCCATCAATTCTTTCATGAAGAGGCCCATCGTTGTTATGGGAATGATTGTCCATGGTCATGGGGATGTGCAATATGTGCATTATGGTTTAGACATCTTTCCGATGGACTCCAACCATACCATGGGGTCTATTGCAAAATTATTATGAGATTTGGAGTCCCAACCAAAGTTTTCATCACGTCAATTGTTTGTCTTAGATGATATGATTCATCCATTGTCAAAGGCCATATTAAAAGGGTCAAAGATGTGTGTTGAATCCCTCTCCCCTTGTCTAGAGGAAGTTGTCAAACCTCAACCTCTTCCTCCAACATTGACACTTCAACTTGACAACGCCTTTGGTGACAATATTAATCTCTAACATTATATTCATTAAAATGGGAGTTTTCTAGTGAAATGAGAGATTGGCGCACACTAGAAATTACAAACTTAAGAGAAGTCACTATTAATTACTACTAAATTAGCAATGCAATCACCCACAAAACCCACATTGAAGTGCTATATTTAGAAATTGGAAGAAAATATTTAAAAAATAAGAATGCTTTTATATAATATAATCATTGAATATACAAGTATAGGATGTATATGCTTTGGATGTATACACTTTTGTCATCAAAATACATGTGCTCAGTCTCTACATAGAGATATAGGAAATTGTAGACACATTGACACCCCTAAGTTCTTGCATTTCCATTTGTAAATTACATGACGTTTGCATTGAAGTTGTTCTCACCATCATTGGAAATGGATGATTGGGAAGTGGCTACGGCACCCACAAACATCATGAAGGAGAAAGGAAGGTCTTCAAACCAATGAATTCCATAGTGGAGGCGAACCAAAGGGGGCAAAAATACAAGATTCCATAGAAACGATTCTTTGACATGACCATTGAGATTGACTCTCAAATACTACGTTGTGTGAAGCAGAGCCTGTGAGCATCATTTTCAACGGCCGTGTTGGGAATTGTTTGTATAGATTCTCGTATTTTTGCCTCCTAGAGTTTGACTTTGATGTGGAATTAGCTCGTTTGAAGACCTACATGTCTCCTTCATTCTTTGGATGCCCTCTTTCCAAGCTCTTCCTTTCTACAAAGTCTCCTACAAAGCTTCCGACTTCAAGTAACAACGTCTCATATGCACTCATTATGTACAACAATATGTAATAGTCAAGCCTACCATCATGTTTTTGGCAACGAAGGACCTCATCCTCTTCAACTATGTTGGCCTTGTAAGTAGAAGCTTCAAATGAAGTGGCCATGGTTATTGGAGAAGGAAGTGGACGATGAGCTCCGATGTAGATGTAAGCAACAAAATCATAGAACCAAAAACATCTAGACACCACTCCACAGTTCTCCAAACTATAATTTCAGGCATGGTAGTTTGGATTGCCGCTCATGGAACTGCTAAGAGCGATGGCTAGACATTTTTGTCTCTACAATTCTTGTGTTGAGATCTACGTTGGAGCCCATTGTCTACTTCCTTCTCCTATATCCATGGCCTCTCCATGTTGAGCTCCTACTCATAAGGCCATCACAATCGAAGACAACAAGGAACTTAGACTACCCTATTTGTCAAAATTGGACAGTTTGCATCGAATGGTACCAGTACAATCTCCAAGCACCATGGTTTTTATGTTAGGAGGATTGTAGCTACCTACATCATTTACACTCTAGATAAAATTCCCGACTATGTAAATGGCTATGCCTCAAAACTATGAACCATTTGAGAACAATTGACCGTCTCCACTCTACAATATACAACTATCAAACGGAACTACTACTGGAGCGATTTACTCTTCATCTTTTCCATGACCTTGAGAATTTCAGGTCCACAACTATATCCTTTTCCAATCTTCCTGGCCTCATGGACTTGTTTCGTCCTTTGTGCCTTCAAGAACTAGCGCTCCTAGAAATCCTACGACAGAGCTGAGCGCTGACTGCATGAAGGTCCAGCATACTTCCTCTTGATCCTGTTGCCTTGAGACAGCAACCGTTGCTGCAGTAGCAAGGGCAGGTCAATAGGGTGGTGAACCACTTCATCGTGATTGTTGTCCAAGACCGGGGACAGCATTTTCGGTGCAGACATTGGATCATTTGCATCTCTATAGAGCTTCCTTTGGATCCCCTTGTCTAAAGTAGACGGGTCCATCAGCGTGTGGGAAGGCTCTTTGGAACATAAAGGCGATGGCAAGGCCAACACTGGCAGGCGCGGTTTGTGCTCTGGAGGGCTATCCACCACCCCATTATGAATGGGTTTGGTAGAGAAATCTATAGAAGAATTCACCATGGGTGTCGAGCAGAGGAAGTTCCTAGTGCTTAGGATCATGTATTGTCCATAGTCTAGGATGGAGTCCTTGGACCCTCGGCAAAGGCGATCAATACTTGGTTTTTGGTAGGTTGAGGTGTTGACCATCTAAAACATAGACAAAAATAGTTAGAACCAATCCATTCAAGCAATTCTCCATAGTAGGATGAACTGTAACAATATCCTAGCAACAAGGGTGTCTAAGCAACGTCACAATCTATCTCCCCATGCAATACTTCAGCTCGACCCTAGCTGAAATGCAAAATCCTACATAGTATTCCGGATTGCTTGCAAGTGCTACCTATTAGCTTGATTCGAGCTCAACTGCATACCTTGCCACGCCTCCCTAACTAACACAGACTCATAGATCCTCGCAAAACCTCCATGAGCTTGTCGTACTCTCGATGACCCCTTTCATCGTAGAGCATTCATCGTCTGATTTTCCCTTTCTTATTATTGCGAAACGACTTCAGCCCCACATCGCAATGGACATGCAATTGCTGAAACTACGGAAGTAGCGATGCGAGGAGGAAATTGTCCTTGTCACCATTTCCCCGGTTACTCCCAGACTCCGCGAGCACTACATTTTTAGGCTTGTTCATTATGTGCTTACGTGGGCTGTCGTCTACTATCATAGTATTTTCAGTAGTGAATGGCCCCCCTAGTTTCTCAAAAAGCACGTCTAGGTTCTTTAAGAACAAGTCCTTATCCGTACTAGGTTCCTTGAAGGCTGTCAGCCTCCCTAATCTATCCCTGCATTTGATGGTCTTGCAAGAGTCCTACTTGAGAACTAGAAACAGCATTTGATCGTCTTGAAAAAGATATTCACAAATATCGTCAGTTGTGGATTTCTTCATGGAACTCCACACTGAGATGACTGCTATCTTTTCTAGCTCCACGAGGAACGTGGAGCAATTAGGCTGCACGTAGATAGCTTTCGGATCCACTATGGCGGCCATCACGTTAGAGTGTGGCTGTGACCGGTGGTTGAACTACCTGATCGACCCCTTTGACTTCCAGTCTTTGCACAAACAAAGAATGCCATTGAGACCTGGGACGATGTTGATCCACTGGTTTGTCACACCGGACTTCAATGGCCAATCGACGCCTTGCGACGTCCCCCCACGAGCTACTGGAGGGCCGAATCTAGTTATCAAACGCGAAACTGGCACATTGTGGACTCCATACAACAACCAAGATGAGACGCCATACTGAGCTTTTGGGAAAAAAGAGAAACGACTGAATCTCGTGACTAGGTAGAAGGATGGATTTGTACCTTCCATTGTGTCAAAAGAGAGAGTTGACCGACATCCTCCAAAATTGGAGATGTATGAAGAGGGACAGAGGCCTTGTCGCGTCCCTTAGTGACACTTACCACCTTAAGCTCACTTTCCAAACACTAAACACTTTAGTGCCACCAAGGTTCACGCTCTCTTAACACTGCACATGCCACGCACCCACAATGTTAGGTTCCAACTCAAGTCACAGGGTTCCCCATTCCTCCGTGACTCCCAATCCTTTCCTTCCAATCCTTAACTCCCACAAGACACCGGGCATGTCATTTGATGACATGGGGCGGAACTTCCATTGATGTCCAAGCACTCGGTGAGGCACTACTCCCACCGGTGCTAACCGCCCTTGAATGGGACCCAACTCCCCACTAGGCTCAACCCAACTCATTTCGGGACTCACTAATCAGGACTCACCAAATGGGACTCACACCATGGCCTAGTGTAGAGTGGGACAGCACCCAACCGGTATCAAGGAGTGCACAAGCACTCCAAGGTAACACACAAGTGGTGGTGAGGCTCCAACACTAGCCTCACCACCCGGGGCCACTTAGGCTCACCATAGCACCATCCGGGAGTGAGGAGAGAGACCACCCCTCTTCATAGTACTCTCTGCAGGATTCGGCAGCCCCTCCCCTTGTATGTCAAGGGGGACTCCCAAACACCCTTTGGTTTTGGAAGACCACCCCGTTTCTCCCAATTCGCGCTAGTTTGGGACTTCCGAACTTCCACCAGGCATAACTTTGCGGTCCAGGATTCAAATCGCACATGCGACCCCATTTTCGACATCTACGCGACGCGTAGATGCCGATGGACTACTCACTTGCTCCATTAGGACAATTACTCGCAAAGTTATCGCCCTCCAAAGATTCGGGACACTCCCGGCGCGGCCAGGGCACTCCCGGCGCGACCAGGACACCCCCAACTTTGAACGCTCATAACTTTTGACTCGCAAGCCCAAATCGCGCGTTCTTTGGACGGCTAGAAGCGTCTTCTCAAGACCTTTCCAAGCATGTATCACACGCCCCCTACTTCGTCCGGATCAGAGCGCTACATTGCTCTGATCGCTCGGAACTCCTAGTCCCCCTCACCTCATTTCTTGCAAGGCTTGGGGAGTCACCCCCAATGTCCCCCTTGCTCACCAAGGTGGCACGGGCATGCCTTGTGATGAGGGTCGTGACAGGCCTCTTCTTCGTACGTTGTGGCGTCTTTTCCTAGTCTATCGCCAGCGTTTGGAATGCCTTTGGGAGACAACGGAGGAGTAGGAGTGGCGGGAGGATGCACAGAATCATTCAATTTTTCAACATTTGGAGGGCCTGCAATACATAATTTAGTAAAACACTTCTCTGTGAGAATTATATATTATATGTTCAGAATCTAAGTGTCAAAACAAAAAATTGAGTACAAAATTCACAAACTATATGGTTCTCTCCATCCATAGTAGGGCTCCGCCAAAACCGAGTCAATATCTACAAAAACTCTAAAGTTGAGCATTTTCCATACAAGTTAGCTCGAGTCGAGCTAAAACTACAAACAAACAGAAATGGAGTTGTCATTGGGCACAACCTGTTGGTAGATCTCCGGTGGGCAAGGAACCACTTCCGAGTTCCATCTTGGAAGTATCCATAGTTAGGTTGTGCCTAATCTGCACGACATCCACTGCCATTGACACGGCCTCCGCTTCTCCTTCCTTGCGCTTCCTAATTGCCTCTTCAAGTTCCTTGTCCAAGGAGGTCTCCTTGAAAATTTCCTCCAAAGGTGGAAGAGGTGTAGGGATGGGAGACTCCAGTAGTAGAGGTGGCACCACATTCACAATCACCGGCGAACTTAACGCATTGTTGTTGTCGGAGCCCGATGCCTAGCCAAGCAACATCTGAGGTGGAGAGGCAAAAGCGGGTTCTAGAGATTGGAGTGGCTTCACTCCAGTCCTATCCAACAACAAGGCTAGGATTTCCCTAATTGCTCTTACTTCCTCTCTATTTGCCCATGCCTCCTCCTGCATCCACTCATGCGTGCTTTTGTTCATCTCAATGTTTGCCTCGCGATCCCTCGCCTGCTCTTCCCTCAATTGAGCCAACCCAAGGTCGTTCTTCTATTGTGCAAGAGCTAGTTGCGTTTGCATTAGGTTGATGGACTCCATGTGTGCTTTCTGTAGGTTTGCGAATTGCTTCACGACGCTCGTGATAGTATCCCTCTTCCGTTTCTTGTCCAGTTGACCCAAACAGGTTAGCATCAAAGGAGTGTGGGTAGTAGGTGACAACATAGAGGATCCAGAGGACCTTGGGATATCGGTTGGTGGACGACTTGTTGGTGTTGGAAAGTCATCCAACCCACTGTCACCCTCAAAGTCATCATTGTCATCATCTTCCTCGGAAATATCCTCTAGATCGTCAAAGACGGGAATTGGCCTCCTCCGTTCTTGACTCCCTAGAGAATCACAACTAGACCAAAGCTTTCTTTTGGACGAGGAGGGCTCCGACTTCATCCCTTGGGTAGCATCGAAGGACTGAATTTTGTACCCACTATCGAGGAAGTTGCTTTCGTCAAGGGTCATTCCCTTAGCGTAGATTTCCTCCCACCAACTCGATTCCTCTAATGGACCAATGACATAAACGTCGATAGAAGTCATCTGCATGAAGGGAGTGCATGAGTTAGAAAACCATCTAGACTATTTAACTCGACCCAAGTTAAATGAACATACTTCTCCGGACACAAAGAAACAAACTAGCAAGCTCTATTACTACAATTGGGTTTAGCTGTGGTTTAGCTCAAATTGAGCTAAAGTGCTTTCATGTGGCTTACTATGGCAGCACAAGTGAGCTTTCCGCCAACAAATGCTGAGAATACACACATGCCTAGTGTACAGAATGTCTTGATAAGCCACAAGTAAAGCTCCATACATAGCTCAAGATTATTCATCCGGTACTCGAGCTCACTATATGCATGCACCTTCATGTATCTAGCTGTTTTTGGACACTGAAAATCTTTAGGAATTTTGACCTGCATAGGATTCTCTGGGTTCTGCAAGAATATGAGAATGACCTTTTTAGGTGTCCTAGCTACCGCTACATCTCCTAGCCGATCATTCTTCCCCCCATAATAATCGGCATACTCAATGTTGTAGGAGTCCAGAACCTTATTGGTTTCTATATATCTCAGAACCTGCGCTTGTTCCTTTTTGTCAATGCAAATAAACAACCAAGAAGAGAGGTCTTCAACTTTGGGCTCTTTCTTGAACATTGAGCTTATGACCTCGACAAAATATGGGCTATCCACAATGGACTTCTCCTTCTTACCGATCCCCGGCAGTGTACGAAAGTCTACCACTCCAAGTCCCACTCGCTTCGTGGTTTACGCCTTCTAAGCACCCGAGGGCCAATTTGAGTGACGATTGTTATTCTTGTCGTAAGTCTTGTAGTGACCACTTGCCGTCGACTTCACGAACTTCTTCTTGTGCTCTAAGAACACTTGGAAGAAAGCAAATGCTTCCTTGGATAGCTAGGCACATGTTTTGTTCCTCAATCTAACCAACTTGGCTTCACTGAAGTATCTCTCCCCTAGCCGATCAAGGAAGACGTCCATGGTGGCTCTCAAAAACAGTCGTTCCTTCTTGAACGCCTTCCAATTTTCTACAATGATCTCGTTCTTGGCGATCATCAGACCTAGCTGAAGATTGATCTGGTGAAGCTCCTTCTTCACCAGATGTTTTCGTTTCCGCCTTTCCGCCCATTCCTTGGTCGTATAGCAACTATCAAGCACCGATGTGATGGCTTTAATTGTCACCTTCGGATAACAATGTTTCCGCTTCTCACCTATTTGGTTTAGAATATGGTTGGCAAGTTTTGCCAGCTCATCGTAGCTGAGATTCCCCAAGAACTTGAAGAATTCCCAACTGAGCATGTAGTTCTCTGGGTTCCAATCCGCTCTAGCATTAAACAACTTATTGGTGTCAAGATTAAAGAGCTCTCCATATGTTGCAGCCATGATGACGTCCTTCCAAAGATTATAGACATCATCTGGTGCGGTGATTAGCTTCAGCTCGTTTGTGAGCTTCAGTTTTTCCTCTCTATCCTTGGTCTTTGACAACTTCAAGTTTTTATTTACATTGATCATAGAAAATCGTATGTAAACAGCCTTCTCAAATTCCTAAAGAATTCATCCAAGGCACAATGTTAGACTTGTTTGATTTAGCTCAAATCGAGCTAAAGCACAATAGAAAACATAAACAGAAGAGAAGATAAGTTCTATCGACCTTGAATACTTACATTGAATTTATCTCTATTGCGAAAGTTTTCTACCGTCCGTCTCATGCTCGATGTAGTCCCCACTAATGAGACCTCCTTTGGATTTTTGGGTCGACCCATGGCCTCCCATATTGATCGGGCTTCCAAAATGTTTGTTGCCCAAGACGGCTGCGTTGCCACAAAGTGCTTTGTTTGGTTATAATAGGTGGATATATTTCACAATTTTTCATCATTCGACGACCACACAATAAAACAATCCCACTTCCAAAAATACTTCTTCATTTCTTCATTAATACCATTAGCGTCATCCAATATCCACTTGCTTGCTTCCACGCTATACTGCCCGTTAATAATGTAAAACTGGCCATCCTCGATGGCCTCCCATGTAGTGGGCTTCTCCGCGTGACCCACATGCATAACACAAAGTGTTTTCTTGTTAGTCTTGTCAAGAATATTTAAAAGCCAGTTGACCTTGTCATCAACAATTCGATTCTCTTTTGACCATATATTGAATGTTGACGGTGCAGCAATAAGTTTGGAGATGTCGATCTCTTTCTTCTAACCGACTAGAAACACATATGTGTCTTCGCATGTAGCCCAAAATCTTTGGTAAACCTCACTAACCAACTTGAAGTCTAGTCTCTTCTCTATTTTCCGAGAGTGAGGAACCTTTTGCATTTCGTCCACATAACTTCCCTCAACTATTTCCGAAACCTCCGTTGATTTTGTTGGCGTAATTTGGTTTGATGTAGAAGCGCTAGACTTTCTCCCTTGCTTCTTAATGGGAGTTTTTACTTGCTTTTGACTGGCTCTTTTCCCTCTACCTGACTCGGTTTCAATTACTGAGTTACGCTTGGAGCTTACACTTCCACCAAAGGTACCTGTGTTTAACGACACAGAGCAAGCTTTTGTCAACTTGTTCCGCAACTCCAGCTTCCCTTTTAGTGTGCTCAAATCACTAAACATGAAATGAAGCTTAGCAACAAGGCGCCTCCAATTAATTAGTGTGCCATCCTTATTATGCCACTCGTTATTGTCTAGTTTCTTCTCAAGCTCCTTCACCTCATCCACGAAAATAGTAGTCTCAAGACTTCTAAGGAAAGGAGTCAAATTGAAGGGAATGAGAACAGAGTCCAAGATGACTGTAAAGTGATATTGTTGCTCTCTTGGAATCTCTAGAACCACTGTCATGCACTTGATCTTTATAATTGGATGAGCGTCTGCTTCGACGTCCTTAACTTTCTCTTCGAAGGAAAGTTGAATATAGACTGTGGAGTTCTTGAACTTGTATGAGAATGACATGTCCACAAAAGGGACGATCTCAAAACTCCAACTCTCAACTTTGTTTGGGTCTTTGAACTCCTAGAACTCTCCGTCACCGAGCATCATGTCTTCTGCATTGTTATCTACTGGGTTTTGTACCTCGCACCGTTGGAAATATTGCTCTAGGCTTGCAACTTGTTCTTCCATCCTACAAGAGAAAATGTAATTAAACGATGTGTATATTCAGCTCAATTCGAGTTGATTAGACATGTGATAAGTCATTTTAAGTATAAATATACTGACATTGTTATTACTCTATTATTGTAGCTAGGGAAACTCTATATGGTTTACCATTCATTATCGAAATCAATTACTCTTCAAAGAAATGTCATTCAGCATGAGTCAAGCTCATATGACATGATTGAGGTTGTTAGTGAAGCAATGATGCTTAGGCTTCGTAGACATTGTTGAAAGATTTATTGGATGCATTTCAAGACATTTGTCCATCATTTTTTAACACTTATGATGTCTGTTTAGCTCGAACCAAGCTAAATCGATTGAGGCTAAAGGTCACGGTTTTCCTACAAATAATATTTGAGGATCTCTGCATAGTTTTTCTTGCATGATATATTTGTCATGTTAATTATATTTGTATCTACTTCTTTGCGGTGTATTGAATCAATTTCCTATTCTCAAATCTATATAGTTCATCTCAAACTAAGTTAAAATGTCTAAGACTTTATTATTGTTTTCTTATATGAGCTAAGGTGTATGCTCAAAATTTCTTTGTTCGATTATTCTCTAAACTTCAACTCGACTCGAGCTAAAATGTAGGTTGTTGTTTTGTTCTCTAACGATTGTTGCTAGAGAGAATGGGAAAGGCAAGATAATGTCGAATTAAAGGGCGAGTATTCATATACCTAAGCAGTTCAGTTCGAGTCGAGCTAAACTGTATGGTAGTATATTATTCCAGTACATGTTTAACCTTATTAGCTCACCTTCATGTCACATGTGCTTATAACGTTGTTCTTACTTGTAGTTTAGCTCAATTCGAGCTAAACTGCAGGGAAGAACAACATTATAAGCGCATGCAACATGAAGGTTTGTTTAACCATTTCTATGTTTAGGTCTATAGATATTTATCATTTTGTTTGAAATTTATTTAAATTTTCAAATTCAAGTGTCGGTGTTCAAGGCTTCCTTATTGCTTCATGAATTTGTCACAGGTATTTGAAGGCCTTTGTACATGTCGCTTTAGCTCGAACCTAGCTAAAGTGTCATATGGATGTTTACCAATGATAAAATCACCTAACTTTTGATGGTTTACACTACTTACTACACTAGCATTCAATTGCACTAGAACTTAGCACTAATTTCTGAAGACCAAAAAATTAGGGTCACATTTCATGGTTTCGAAATCCTACTCATCTCATACTTATGCAATCTGCAAACGCATATTGTTGTCCCTAAACCTGCTACTCCAACCCTTCAACTACAAAAACATGTGGATCTCCAAATACAAAAACATAATATATGTAATTGGAAAGCTTCTGAGACTTACCTAGAAAAAAAAGGGTGCACAATCTTCGACAACACGACGCGATCCTTGCACCAACAAAATCACAATTCAAGCAATACCTAAAAACAACATTTCTGAACATGTCATCCCAAAACCTTAAAGTGAAACCTTAAACCCCAATGTTGCTTAACCCTATCATCCACCATGAAATTTAAGGCACAAAACAGAAATTAGGGACATACAACAATGCTTATAAATCCAATTGATGCAAACATACTGATCAATGAGGTTTAGCAATCCTAGAATGTTTATATTCATGTCAGGAAAACAATCCTACAGCAGTGTAAAGAAGAATGAGATCACGTCTAACACAAGAAAACACTCAAGGTGCAATACAAAATTGAAACCAATATAACCTAAACTTAATAGGATACCACAAATTACACGAATTGCCACAAGGTAACACAACTTATAGCGTTCAATTCACAAATTTTGAAGGTGCATGACATCCACAATCCCCAGACCACAAAGCTCTGCTTCTGTGACGGCCACCAAGAATTTGCACAAACCATGAAACAAACAATGACACTTTGGAACATGAAGCTGAACAGAAAAGGAAGTAGACCCTAGAACTTTACAACATGTCTAGCACATTTAGACATGCTAGAACCTCCAGCGGAAACATGGAAACTCAGGTCTTTGCAATGCCAAATACAATGCACATGTGACTACAAACACACTCACATAACTAGAAAAACAAGTACGAAACATTGAAATTCCGGCAAATCCTACTTTTCAAGTGTGGGATTGCAAAGAGAGTCACGAACTTGAAGGCAACAGAAAATGAAGCGCTCTGACAATGCCCAAACCAAAAAACTCCACACGGAAACAGCAGAAATGGAGAGCACGCCCCAACTAGATGGAAGCACTCACTGACACATGGAGAAAACGAAGCACTTCGACGAAGTGTAAACAATGAAACTGCATAGGGAAATAGCAAAGACGGAGAGCTTTACTCGTCGAGGTTTAGGGTCCACTCACTCACTGAGTTACACTCACAAAGACTCTCTAGGAACAAAGATCGCACGCCCACGATGCAAGAACTTCTAGGCGACATGGAAGCAAACTCAAAACATAGGTGCACCAAACCCTAGCACCCCAACGATGGAGGTTATGCCCATGCCCGAGTCCGTATACAGCGGTATTCATATTGATACCCGGCCCCTTCCCTTGTACCCGAGATTGCCTACTCGATCTTCATCCTGATATCTGTCCCTCCCCTTGCACTCGGATCTTCATCCTGATATTTGTCCCTCCCCTTGCACTCGGGTCTTCATCCTAATACCAATAGCCTCTCATCTCACCGAAGTCTCTCCTAGCCCTAATTTAAGCCCTTAGCAACGTGGTGGACGATTACTATCCGATGAATGATAAGGAATTCTCCTTTGTAGGAAAGAATTGTAACTATTCGTCATCGGAATTAGGAATGGTAGGGAAAGATCTTCTATAGTAGTTTGACTCCCAATGAATATTTCTGGTTCTTGTAAAGTGGATAATGTCACACGGTTTTAGAATGGTTGATTTCCACGGTCACTAGCCTAGTGTTTAAGGATTGACAACTTCTCTCATCATATACTCAACCCATTATTCATCATGTACTCAACCCATTATTGATAACCTGCACCAATGTCTTGTTTGTTTATAGACGGAAAAATCCTAAGAAGTTTGTTTGCAACCACGAATACCACAAAACTTCCTTTCATAACCTAATTATTTTTGTAGGTAACTTTGGTTAGTCTTGTAGGTTCATATCACTTAATATCCAAAACCTTTCTCATGTGCAATTCCATGTTGAATGCATAGTTACATCCCTTAATATCTTAAGAGGGATTCAAAATGAGTCATTTACTCTTCATTCGTTTAAGTACACACTAGTGCCATGCAAATTATTCTTTTCTTTACCATGTCAATCAATGACTTATGAAATAGTGAAAACATTTTGTTGTGTACTAACTTCTAGAGAAGACCTCCCAATTGGACAAAAACAAACTATAATGATTAATCGTTGCACTTTTGTCCCACTAGGTAGAGAGATGCTCTAACAACCTTTGGATTGAAAACATCCTTGTCTTTTTGGCTAGTGACCATGGTAATTATTCCTTTTCTTCATTGGTTGACATAGTCAATGTATTTCTAAAAAACTGAACGTATACATTATAGATCAAAGTGTTGTAGACAATGGTTCTCCCAAGACTAGAATCAGAACGGAATAATTTTTAAAGTAGAAGTATAATTCACCTAAAACTAAATTCACTATATAAAAAATATTAGAGAATTAAAAGTCAAAAGAGTGAAATTTATATATTTTGAAATCTACATAGCCAAAAGAATTTTCAAGAAATTACAAATATTTGATGCAAAACATAATCTATAAAGAGCTTTTAATTTTTCCATCATATTTTTCATCTAAAAATATTGGTGAAAGGAGTAGACACAAATATAATGGTAGACACGAGTGTAACCATGTGATCTAAAAGTTGTTGTTAGCAACTTTCTGTTGATAGTTCTTCACTCAATTAATTGTTATTTTAAATTTTACATGAAAGTTAGGTTAGTGTAGGTAGCTATAAATCCAGTAACGGAATTAATTGTATAAAAAATGGCCAATTGAATCAATAGATTATAACAACTTTGCATGATATATTTTTCATTAATTAACAACGTGACATGTTTTTTTGATGTTGTAACTATTGTTAGAGATGGAATTAGCCTAAACACCCTGAATTGTGCATTATATTTAAATATCTCAACTATAGGAAGGCATGAAATTGATTTGGTTTACGAATGAAGAAAATAATGTAGAAGTTGTCATGAAAATAAGGGAAAGACCTTTAAATGATTCTTGACAATATGAAATTGATTTTACAATTAATTTCATAATAGGATGAAAGCAAAGAAAAAATTAACCCATCAATGTACTATATTCTAAAGATGTCAACAATGGAAAGTGATTAATATAAATTTAATGAATTTGGAATGATAGATGAAATGTACTACTTCAAATTATTTTGAAGATGCTAAGAAATTCCATGCTAAATTGCTCAATGCTATAGATTTTTTAACTATACTATGAAGTAAGTTTTTAAAAATAACCCACAGTTGTTGCTCCATCGATATTGAGAAGTCATGAAAATTCACATGATTGGAACTTGTGTGTTTTTTTTTTTCACATAAAACATTCCCACAAGTATTTCATTTTTTTTTTCTCAAATGCAATGATAATTCGGTTAACAACGTATTTCAAAAAAATTAGCATGACTCATGTGTAGTTCTGTACTATTGTAACTTAGTTCTTTACTTTATTTCCAATTGTATTTTTCTCACCTGTGAAAGTTCCTTACTTTAAGAAGTTGGGTAAAGTTCCACAAATAATTATAGGAGACTCATTAAATCTTTCAAGTCATTTTAATCATCTCATAATTTAGAGCATTCTCCCCACCCTAATAATAAAAATTTCTTTTAGTTCAAAAAATGCAATGAATGCATGAAATGTAACCCTACATTAAACCCAAACACTGAAAAAATGTGGGATCCATTCCAATTAAGCACATAAACTTCTGAATGTAATACAATCCAAGAACATAAAGCATAAATCATGAATCCTGTGTAATGTGCTTATGAATCTTGATGTTTAAGAATATGCACATTGTATGGGGTTATAAATTTATCTATATGAATTCTATGACGTTTGTTATTTGATTAAAAATCTAATACAATCCATGTATTTTTCAAGGACCACACTAAGTAAACCATGATTGAATCATGTTCTCTCATTTGTACAACAACCCTAAAGGTATACAAGAAATGTACATGCCAATGTCTTTGAAATAAAGTATGAAGGCTGAGTCCAATTTTTAAATGCTTCTATATGTAGGTGTTCAATTTTTATAGCAAAATGCCCATACTTTTCCCAACTTGTAGCATGAGTTCTTGAAATAAATTGAGACAAAAAACTCCTATTTTTGAATGTATGGTCCTTGTAAAATGCAGTCCCGTGGTTAATTGTTTTGTTAATAAATCCATACAATGGCATAAGGCCTTGCATGATGTCATTTAAAAAAAAATCTCTTGCCATTGTTTTCCTTCACTAGTAAATTCAGTTTCTCAAAAGAATTGAGATGATGTGATTGTATTTGTAAATGTTTGGTCTTAAATTTCATGAATTGTAGGATTTTTTTTACAATTTCTAGACTATGTTAATATTGCCTTGCTTTCCATGCAGTTATTGTAATACTATCATAGGAAGGACAACTTCTTGAATATGGGGTTATAGAGAACTTGGAAAGGATTTTCTAATTGCATCCTCATATTTCTAAAATTAAAGTGGATTTGGCACCAATTACATGGTCACTTAGTTGAAGTTCTTAAGAAAAATATCATTCTTTAAAAAAAGGCTGAAGGCTTGACACATCTATGTCAATTTCAATCCAATGTTTTGACGATACAATACAATCTAATTCTTACTAATTAAATAAATGAAAAAATTTAATTTCAATTTATTGTAATTTAAGAAATTCCTTGATGCATGTGAACCTCATATATGTTTACCACAATTGAAAGTTGTTCATGTTCTTTCCATGTGGAGAGCAACGAACTAATTTATAAGAGCATTAAAACTTACATGAGTTGTACTAATGCTTATGAAAAATCAAAATTATGACAAGAAAGGCTCTTCGTACCATTCATTACTATCTGAATTGCAATGATCAGAGTGTGGTTATCATCCAATTGCAATGATTATACCACTTGTTAATATGACTGTTAAATTATTGCGATGATCAAAGCACGTGGAATGTTATGAAACATGGCATTACAATTGCATTGATCCCAGAACTTCACTTTAATCCTCAATTGATCATTGCATAATAATTTTTATAGACACATGCCATAAACATTGCTCATTTCATGACTTGAGTAAATATAGTTATTTAAACTACATTGGAGGGTTCAAGCTATATTTTTTTAGTTTTCTTTGAAATTATAGTTCTTTAGATTACATCAAAGGACTCATAGTGGAATTTTTTAGTCAACATTGTATGAAAAAAATCGCTACAATGACTTTTGTAAAAATGTGTACTAGTATAGCTCAAATGTTTACTTCATTTCAAACTTCATTATTTTCACCAAAAAAAGGGCTTTACTTTAGGGACTTTTGAAAGAAGATTTGAAATTAAAGAATAAAGTACAATACACTTTGGGTTCATACTTCACTTTATTTTTCCTGCAATTAAAAAAATAAATATGCATCAATTTCATGAGCTCCTAAACCTCTAATTTACACATCATTTGTAGTTGTCTTTTCTATTTTTTTTCCTCACCATGATGTGCTCTTCATTTCAAGAAGTATTAAATATTAATTCTTTACAATAGAGTGAAAGCACCACAAATCATGGGAACGTTGCACCTCAATTTGCATAGCTATTCCTAATGTACAATGTATACACTACAAGGAAAAATTTATTTAGTTGTATTTTGGAAAATTCAATTCTCAAAAGATATGAGATAAAGATGAAAATGAAAGTGCAGGCAAGAGAAGTTGTAAAATTTGGAAAAAGTTAGTGCAATAATGTAAATCTCATTCAATCATTCCAGTCATTTGAAGCATATCATAATTTAAAGCATTCCCCTCCAAAAAAGAAATTAATTTGTTATTGCCAAAAAAATGCAATGAATGGATGAAACCACAATAACAGTAGTAACCTATTGTAAATGAAGGAAATCAAATCCGAAATAAAAGGGAGACACTTTAAAACGGGGAATTCATTCAAAGGAATCACAGTAAGTTTTCAATGTAATAAAATTCAAAATAAGATAGCATAAAGTGTAAACCCAATTTAATGTGTTCATGAATCCCCGATGTTTGAAAGTAAGTACATTGTATGGGGTCATATAGTTGTCGTCATGAGTTTTATGCTTTTTGTGATTTGATTAAAACCCTAATACAAGAATGAGTGGAATTTGAGAACCTATGATTTCCTATTTTGAGAATTATGCACACAAAAGGAATTTCTAAATTTTGTAAGAGATGAAATTTATATTTCTATTGAAGCATATAGGTGTTTACATCAAATTTTGAACCCCGAAGAAGCTAATTTAATGAACCAATGACTTCATAGAATAGATTGAAGAAATTCATTCATGCTTGTAGCATGAATTTTAATAATTTAATGGAAGTACACATCTACAAAAGATGTATTTATTGTTCAAGGAAAAATTGTTCTTCCTAATTAGTTCAAGAAGTATTTAGATCATTGTGAGAATTCATAAGAAGTTAATGGAAGTACATGTTGTATTTAATACTTAGAACCATTTGAAAGAATATAGTAGTTGACGCATTCTCTTTTTAGGAAAGAAATTGACACATAAGTTCCAAATTTGGGGGGATTAGGGTAGCATTCATGTTTCTTAGAAAGGTTTATGGTGCTTAGTGTCGCGAGCCGTAATCCTAGAATACATCGGGTTAGTCTTAAATAGTTTATAGTTATACAAAAAAATTTCCAAAATTCTAATAGGAAAACAAGATTAGAATCTTTTTAGCCTAAACATCTCTTTAAGGCTTAGACGATACTCGAAGTGTTCCGTAACAGGATCCAGGACGGAACCGGATTCCGGAAACCCGGATAGCGACAGCCTACGATCTAGAGTTCCGGTCTAGGAAACTAAGGATCCGTTATGGATAAACGGTCCGCTTCAGGAACGGTCGGTAAGATGACGGGTACTTAACCCCGCCACTCCCATTTCTTCTTCCTCTTTCTTCTACAACTGTTTTGTGCGCGTATAGTTGAGAGAAAGAGTGGTGAGATAGTGATCATTTCAAGAGCTACTCACTGTCCAAATCTTGGTTTAGCTTTTAGTTTGCAATGGGGGAAGGGGATATCCGAAAACCGTTGGTGACGGGGCGGATGGTCTATCCGACCATTCCGGAAAGGCTGAGACACTTGGTCACAGTTGGAGGATGATCTGAGTGAGATAGGGTGTGTCGGCTTGTTTTTGAGACCATGGACATTAAAGAATGATAGGATGATTCAGGAGCTTATTGTAGGTGCCTCGAATCAGTACGAGTTGATAGTGAGGGGGCAACTCGGAACTTGGATTGATGAGGTCTGGGCCAAGGTTTACGGATTCCCCCCAAAAGGATCCGGATTAGCCTCCCGGACGGATAAGTTGTAGTAGGAAAGTTGTGGCGATGTGAAACTTTATTTTTTTTGGTTTACCTAGTAAAACTAACCGGAAACCCAGAGGTAGGTATCCGGATCTAGCTAAGGAACCATTGGGAGCTAAAATAGAGAAGAAAAATGAGATAGTGGAGGGATTTACTTGAATCCGGTCCCAACAGGAAAACGGATGAGAACGAATGTCTAAACCGGATAGGGGATGGACCGGATATCGTGGAGGAACTGGATCCAGAATAGGTCATGATGAGGTGACAGGGGGTCCAACGACTATATAAGGGCTGGCCTGCCCAGTTGAACCTCTTTTGCATTTTTTTGTCTATCTTAGCGTTCTCCACGCTCTGAGCTCCCTACTCTCGTCTATAGCTTGACTTTCCGTGTTGGGTTTGTGTGAGAGTGTTTTTTCTCGAGAGTTGTGTTGATTTTGTTTTGATTTCCGGTTGAGATCCGAGAGAGAAAGTAAGGAACGGGATGTGTGGCTAGGAGAGAGTGAGGTAGAATCAGAAAGGGGTTCCGAGCGCGCATCTGTGTCCATGCCGCAGCTTAGGAGAAGTAGAGGTGGACAGGCTAATACATCCTCGGTGGAGGTGAAGCTCTGGAAGGTGATTCCGATTATTCCCTCTACTGAACCAACCAAGTCCCAATTCATGGAGGATTTGACTTCCATGGGTTGCCTGGGGTTTGTAGAGAAACCCCTGGGCTTTAGGGAGGAAGTCATGGTGAGGGAACTCTTGGGTAAGTTGTCCAATGAGTTTGATAACATTGTGAGAGCAGTTCCGCATCTCTAGATAGAGGATGTCTGGAGAACGGTGTATAGTTTTTGGGCAGGAGGATTAGGAATGGTGAACCGGAAAGATGAGTTCGTCCGGGGCAAGTTCTAGGGTGCTGTCAACCCGAAGGACGGATACGCCATAGAAGACTGTGTAGACGAGCGGCACCACTGGCTTTTGTAGTTCCTTGTTTCAATCCTGCATTTGGAAAAGCCAACGAGGGTGACAATCTTCCTCGCGAATACGATTTTTGGCGCCCTGAGGGGAGACTAGAGAGTCGACTAGGCTCGGATCATTTCCGATTTGGTCACCCAACTCGTAGGTAGAGTTGGAAAGAGTAGGGCCACTCCCGTATGTCCCTACCTCATCCATCTCTACCATTTCCATCAACTCCTGAGCGTAGGAGAGGAGAAGGTGTGGAGGGCTCAAGAAATCCTCCTGAGGTATGGAGAATCGGAAATGGATGATGAAGTCAAATCCGGTTCCGAACTTGAGGAGAACAATGAGTCAGAAGAAGAGGAGGAGCTGCTGATGCCACTAATCAAGCGACAAAAGACGACCTCACCTCACAAGCGAGGCACACCACCCGGTCGTGATACCTCGGCCCCGGAAGAGAGACCAGAGGTTGAGAAGACCATGTCAGAGGAATTAGATCCCCATGATTCGTTCAACCCTCTCGTCAAGATCTTGTGTGACATGAGAGTGGATTGGGAACTGAAGAGAAGAATCCTGCTCGCGATCGGAAAGTTGGTGGGAGCGCTACCAGACAGAGAGCTACCGAAGAAGGTGGCTAGTTGTATCTTCGATCCGGTTGAGACTTGAAAACAAGAGATGGAGATCTGGAGACTGCAAGAGGAGGTGGATTGAGTGAAGGCAGAACTCCTTGTACTTAAGGAGAACTTTGCAGCCGCTCGATTGATGGCAGATGAGGCTCAAAAAATGGTGGAGCAAGTGAAGGCCACATTTGGGGAGACTGGAATGGCCGCCGCCAAGGCTAAGCTATTTGACGAGAAGGTGCACGATCAGAAGAAGCCATGCGGGTCCCGGATGGTCGAGATTCTAAGGCCTTATTCGTTAAATTGAGACAAGCTACAGTCTCATTTTAATTCACTTCTATATTTAGAAAACAAAAGAGTTCATTAAATTGAGACAATTCAATGAATTGAGACTTAAAAATGTTGAAGTACATATTTAATTAATTTACTATTGCTATAAATAGCAAAAAAAAGTTGCATTCATCTTTTGAACATTTTTATTTCATTAAAAATGTACACTTTAAATCATGCAAGATGTCATCAATTGAGACATTTCTTGAAATTGAGAGGTGCATCTATGAAAGGACTAATCTTTAGGTTGTTGATACCAAACTTTAACATCTAAAACATCTTTATTACAAAAAATTCAAATGAATACATTTAATACAGAACATTGGAGAAAAATGATAAGATAAAATATACTATTAATAGAAATCAACAATTATAACACAATCAAACTATCCTAATAAAATGGACAAAATATATTTCTGCGAACATCTCAAAACATGTAAATGCAAAGTCCATGCAACTTCACACCCTACAACAAAAACTACTTATATTACCTACACACTATTTATCCTTCTGTCATAGACTCATCGTCGTCTGAATTAGTCGTGAAGGCTTCTACTGATGCTTTGACGATGTCAATTTGTGGCTTTGGAATTGCCACCCTTGGATCTGAAGTCCCCTCTTGCATATGTGGCTTCCAAGCAGTCATGATACAGTCTGTGCTCGACCATGTTGGGGTTATTGCTCGATCTTCACACCACACATTCCCTTTTTTTGTGTCCCATCCATCATATGTTTCCATGTCAATGTGTTGATCTGAAGCTGGCGTCCAATATTGGATTTGGATCATATTCATATGCCCTGGATCCGGATTTGGATTCGTAATGGCTTGGAGTCACCATTAGCAGGCCACACCACAACAAAATAACCTGCAAACATATCATGATTAACACAGAAAGAAGCACGGGGATGATCACGCCTTCATCCAACAAAAGGTGCATCCTTTGCATCCCCTTCAGGTAGTGTACCATCCCTCTCCCTGCGATTTGCCTCATCATGGATGATCCTCGAAGCTGGCTAGAATCCATGTAGTAATGTCTCACGTGGCTCTAGAGGTGCGTCAAGAGCTGCTTGAACACCTTTCCAATACTTTTTTATAGGGCCATTCTTCCTCTTGAATTCTCCAGATTGGTCATCGTCTGCCATTCTACTCCAATGTGCAATAAAACAGTTCAAACCTCTCTTGATTTCATCGAGAGAACGCATCTTCTCAGAAACTAGAGGTAGTGGATCACCGCTTGGAAGTATTGGACATCCATCTTCAGTCTCAGACCACAAGTGAATTCCTTTGCCATCCTTTGGCAACCATTTCTTGTCTATACACAAATTTTTATACTCCATCAAAGGCCATCCACTAGAATCCATGTAAAACTTGAACTGCTGGGACCTAGAATGACCTTCCAAAAAATCTCCTCCTGTGCCAAAATACCCATCTACATATCGCTTGAAATCAAGAACTTCCTCGATGAGATGAGGAATGACGGGGTGCGTTTCGCAATCCATGAAGGATTTCATGAGTTTCGGAAGTGTTGGATAGTTGTTTGTCTTCAATTTAGTGCTCCACCGACCAAAAAGAGCGTCAATGTCTTCATGAGTGTGCCCAACAATGAGGAAATTGATGTACACTTTGCGGAAAATCCCTTTGTATATAAGTAGGGAACAAAAAGCAAAAACCCATCTATTCTTATTGTCCCCTGATGCATTATCCAACTGCAAAGTCAATATTGGTGGTAAAGGTTGAACTGGAATTGCTTCTTCCGGAGGAAGAAGGAGAGAGTCCAAGCAAATATCTGCTTCTTCCAGAATCGCCTTGGTTAATGTGGATTGCATCTCCTTTTCAGAGAATAACTTGCGCGATGAATTCTTTGGTGGTTCTTCAACATCACGCAACAACTTTGCGATGGACCCAATGGTATGATTTGAGTTTGTTGGAAAAATGTCTAAACCGTAGTATGCATATCGAACATCCCCATGCCCATGAGTGATCATACTCATAACTGCAATGGGCATTTTCATGTAGGAATCCATTGCTTTGGTCTTGTGAGAGAAGTGTGGAGAAGCGGTCTTGGAGTGATCCATTTTATCATGGATAATGGTTAGCATCTTCTCAAGATATGTTTCAGAAATATGCCGATTTGCATAGTATAGTTCTCTGTGGGCCCTTTGGCCTACAAGGTGGGTATCCAAAGCAACGGTCCACCTCTCTTGCGCGTACGAAAGGTGAGTGCATGTGCTCCTCAATTGCTTGTATTTATCACACAAGCCACATCGAGTGAAACTATCTCCACGTGCTTTTGGAGCAAATTATGGGAAAGAAGCATGTCGAATGTTGCTCAAGCCACTCGAAGAAATTGGTTGCAAATTTAAAGTTGCATTGGCCTCATTGATTTTTGGTAATTGATCACTCCAACAAAATGCAAACGGCAAAACCATTGTAGGGACTTTCTCCCCTGATTCAAGTGTCCTCGTTTTGTGTGGCATTTTGTCAACTTCAGGAACTACTAATGTTCGAAGTGTTGTAGTAGCTTGCACAATATGTTTCCGTGGTTTTTTGGACCCCAAATTCCTGTGCACCTCTGCTTCCTTCCCATCTTTGGCCATCTCTTTGTACCTATAAAAGGTAGCTTTTGAAATCCCATGAATGGTCCACCATGCAGTGGGACATACTTCCCTTCCTTTCAAGGTAATCCACTCCTTGCTAGTAGGATCTTTATGGATCTGCCTATGCACTTCAAGAAGACACTTCTTCCGAGCATATACTCCATCATTAACATGGAGTTGAGAACGAATGCCTTGAATTTGCCCATGTGGAAAAGGCTATAAACAATTGTTTGGACAACACGTTTTGGTGGACACTTCAGTGATCGCTTGAGGAACCAGGAGGGTCTCTTTTTTGGGATAACTAAGCTCCTTTCTCTCACGAAAGCTTTCATAGAATCGAACCCCTTTCCGAATTCTTCTATTAGTAGCATTCATGGCTGTGTTGTAAATATGTGTCTGGTCATGGTCATACAAACTGACACCAAAGAGGAAAACTCGCTTGATGTGCCAAGAGTGAATTGAGTACATCCACCCAGTTGGGACTTCTGCCTCGCACAAGGACTACGCAATTTGATTGGAAAATCGATCCTCTCCAAGAGGCTTCCCATTGCTGTCCACAACAACATTTGGATCGACGCTCTGTAATACTGCATTTGCGACATCGTCCCCTGCTTCATTACGGAGAGTGATTGGTTTAAAGTTCCATTTTGCTCGAGGAATCCCGTCACAAGTACAGACATCAGGGTCTAACGTAGGGACCGGATTTGCAAAATCTTGAGGTCCATGAATATCCATTCTGCGGGAAATGATGAATGATCAGATGGTCTCTCATGGACTACACAATGCACATATAGATTATACTCTGAATAGGTCATAAATCTACTGTAGCAAATGATAAATATGCTTTAATACTAAGGGTCAAACTCAATCATAGAATAAGCACATTTATCATCGAGTCGACGATATAACTCAAAGCCAATCAATCGACGAAAACATTTATCTCTGAGTTGATAACAGAACACGAATCAACGAAATGTGCCACACTCAGTTTGAAATAGAACACTATATGAAATAGACAATATACACAACCTATACATCAATTGTTTGATTCCACAAAGAATTCTTAACCTGAAATCGATGCGAACTCCCAATTTCTGAATTCAAGAATACACACTTCCAATTCCCAGACACACTGATCACAAAAGATGACTATCCTCGAACCGAGGATACAGTACAGAATTGATTATAACTCAATAATTGCAAGGAAAAAATATTCCTCATTCATAAATTCATAAAGTACGAATTTCAAAATAAAGTGATAGACATAGAGAGTCTTCAATGAACAATACTAGAACCATTCTTACCATAATGTCCGAAAGCATATGCCAATTTATCAACTCAATTCGTTATTTATCCGAGATTGGAATATTAGGGTCAAAGTTAGAAATTGGTATCCTCGAGTCGATGATAATCATCTGAGAGTCCTAAAGTATAGACCACATAACATAATTACAAAAAGGGATTACCGATATTTACAATTTGTAGTGGATATTCTTTGTTACTACATACAACTCCTACTTCGCCTCTAGTCAAAGTTACTATTGATATTTTCCTAAATAAAAGGTTATTGTCATGAAGATATGAAGGTCATCGTCAAACCGAAGAGACTGTGTCAGAAATATTCCACAAAACATCAATAAAACCTTATCCCAATATAGTACGAAAATATATTACAAATTATTAACCTTGTCTACTAGACAAATATGAATCAAAATATTTTTCTTCAAGTGAATTATGAGTATCATCGAGTCGATGATAATCTTCTAAGAATTTAGATATATTTACCTTTCGTTATTGTAATATTAAATGGAGTCCAGTCAATTCAAATATATTATAGAGATCATTCATAAAAACAAAACATTGTGACTTATCCTGGACTCAATGATAAGACAATCAGACCAATAATGTTCCCGAATATATTTCAATTTCTAAAAAGAATTTATTACTCTTGTACAAGTTCAAAGATTCCTGGAGAAGTTGAAAATAGGTATCGTCGAGTCCACAATAACACTCTGAGAACTAAAAAACATCAACCTACCAATATTATCCCCAAAGATGGGTAATGTCCATTTCGATAGACAGTCAGACAACATGATTCTTCAAAATATAAACCAGAGACTTATCCTTGAGTTGACAATAAGACCCACATATTCCTTCATAAAACACATATCGTCAAGTTGAGGATACAATGGACAGGAAGCAAGAAATCGAACCATTCCAACTTATTATTAACACCACAATTGTGCAGTACATATTAAGTTTAATGGATATTGTTGACTCGAGGATAATTTTTAGATCATCATAATGTTCAATTCTCCGTGATTTTCAGTGACTATTTTGGACGACGTATACTTGACTATCTCGATGATGCACATTACGAACACTACCGTCGAACACAATAGAGATCAAATTCTTTGATCTAGTCTTTTGCTGATGAAACTACAAATCTATAAACAATGAGACGTAATGTATAACAGTAACAGAAGAAGTGCTCACAACACAAATCAGATATCAAATCACAATACTACCTATGAGAAACTACAATGAATGTACACACACCTCTTCTGAGAGTTCCCACTATTTGAACAAGTCTATTGCAAACGAAGGTGGATTGGAAATGCTGAAAACAAAATTCTGAAGCATCCTAGAGGTCAGAGATGAGCAACAAAACTTATGATGAGAACAATCAAATGCTGGGGCTGTGCAAACACAATACAATTGCAACGTCAAGGTGCAAGGGAGAGAGGCTAGAGCTTCCGCCGATCAAGGGCGGGAAAGAATTGCCATGGGAATTCAAATTCTCCGGAAAAATATGGCATCTGCCAATGTTTATGGTCCACTTTCTGTAGCAGTGCATAAATGCTGTTTCATGTGCTGATTTCTGTCAGCTTTGCAGCGTAAAGATGCGGCTCAAGAACAATAGCAATCCCAAAAGGGCTTCTCTAATACTAGCCCAGAAATGGATCCAATAACACCAACCAAAAAAAGGCCTTATTAATAACAACCAAAAAAAGGCTTTCCAAGTCCCAACAAAAATTATTCGTCTATTTATAGTTTATATGCTCTTCATGCCGTTGTATTAGCTACTGTACATGTGGATGTCAATTCTAGGGGATTTCTAGAAAGTGGCTTCTTCAATTACACTTTGTCCACAGTCTGAATTTCTTAAAATATCATTCCTTTAACAGTTTGGGGTCCTGTGGATGTGCAGTGTAGGTTTCATGCCTTAGGGTTTAGGTTTAGGGTTTAGGGTTTATGATTTCTGATTATGAAAAATTCTAAATTTCTCGTATACAAATGTGCAATCTACTAAGTTTCTTAGGTAATGCAAGTTATATGAAGTTCATCATTTGATTCTACGAAAGTATTCTTTAAAAGCTTTGCATTTAGGGGACATTTTTTACTACAATTTTTTCCATGATTTGTTTACAGTCATGTGTAACCTTATTCATGTATTCATAAAATATGGCATTTACAATTGTTGTACGCTTAAGTAATTTGTCTACAGCTTAGAGTATGAGGTCTACTTTACATATACAATACAAAATTTTTGGATTCTGCTATAATTTTGTTTTCTTTAATACGTACTAATTTTTTATTCATTGAAATGTAAAGTGAATTCATTTTTAGTGTACTTCTTGATAATATATATTGATTTGTATTTGTCAAGTGATTAGCATATGCCATTGCTCAATGGTAATTTACTACGCATTTGAAATTCTACTAGTATTTGAATCATTGTTCATTAAGAAGATTTAACTCTTCAAAAGGATAATGATGACATCAAGCATTTGGTGCATGCCAAACAATTCTACATGTATGATGAGATGAAATCATGCTCCTTAGTACTCGTAGTTTTATTTATAAAATTTTTAAAATATTGGTAAATCCTAAATATTTGAACTCCAAAAAATATTCTTTATTTGGAAAAAAATTAATTTTAGACAATGTAGATAATTGCATATAGTTTTTTTGGACTTTAGGCTTCTAACAAATGAATTACTCTAGATAATTATGTTTCATGTTGTTCTGTTTTAGAGTAAATTTATTTGAGGGTTTACATTTTAAGATGATTTGAACTAGTTCACTATTTCTTTTGTCAAATTTTCAATTTCACCAATTTAATGCTTAGCTCAATTCATTTCAATTTTCTTTGTGAAGTGCTAATGAAAACAATTGTTCCAGACTTCTACTTGAGTAATTTTCACTTATAGTTTTATGTCTACCTAGACACCCAAGTTCAAAATTAATTTTTTTTCTTACAGAATGAATGTTTTATGCTACTTCATTAAGGAAGTGTTTAGGTCACTCATAAAATTCAAGGAGTTGCATTAAGTTCCCATGGTTATTTTAATGAACTTGATGCTTGTATGGTTTCAAAGAAAATTTAATTGGATTTCTTCATGAATGTAGAATTGTTGTGTTCTTCTATTACAAAGTACATACAACAGGAAACAATACCCTTGAATTAGTTATTGTATTAAAATTTCAACTATTTTGACATAAATTTTTTGCTTTATCTTAACACTTGTATGGTTCACTGAGAAGATGATGTTAATTTCATATAATAAATTAAAATCTAATGCGTGTATTTTACCAAAATAATGGAACAAAATATGTATTAAATTCTTTCAATGTGTTCAAGGTTTTATGGTCTTGTATTTGAAAGATTTATAATCATAGATATTTTGAAACTTATATATCTTTTAAATTCCTTTAACTTTGCATATCATACATTTATTTAAACTACCATGGACAATTCTTCATTTAAAATTTGTTTGAAACCATTAATGTGGAAAAATGCTATGAATTATGTTTGTGAACTACAATTCTTCAAATAATTATACACTTCTACATATTTTTTGAACCCCATTAATCAATAAAGAATCCATGAGTTCCAAAATAAGTATTGTTTATAACTCTATAGTAGAATCCAATGGATATTTCACTAAGTTTCCATGATTATTTTAATAAACTTGATCTCTTTATGGTTTCAAAAGAAATTTTAATTTGATCTCCCCATAAATGTAGAATTATTGTGTTCCTTTATTTCAAAAGTATACATAATAGGGATTAATACCCTTGAATATGTGTTTTATTCAATTGGCAACGATTTAGACAAAAGCTTTGGAAATCATCCTAACACTTGTATGGTTCACTAAAAAGATGATGTTAATTTCATACAATAAATTAAAATGTAATGTGCATATTTCACCGAAACAACATAATAGAATATGTATTAACCCTCCTCCACCCCACAAGCCAAAATCTAGCCTCTTTGAATTCCATTTGGGCCAAAATCACTTTGAATTGCGGTGGTACTGCCCTCCAAAATGTACAAGCGGGGTAGGATACAAGAAGGTAACATTTTAGAGTGATTTTGATGAGAATTATTGTTGTAAATTGGAGTGGGTTTAGGAATTGAAATTGTAAGTACAAGGAGATCTACTTTATGAATATTCAAATTATTCATGAACTTTGAATGGAAATATGCATCCTATTTAATTGACTCCATCCAAAAGTTCTTGTATGTATTGTTATTATTATTTTTTATCAAACATAACCCTATTGTAAACCCTATAAATCCTTGTTGTAGGGATAATTATTCATAATTTCTATATTCATAACTTCTTCATACGCTTAGTAAACTATGATGATCAATTGAACGTACAATATTTTTGTTAATTAGTAGTGTGGGCTCTTTTCAATTACAATAGAAACTATTGAATAAAACTATAATGTTGGAATGTTTCATTTCCATAAAATAATGTCCTTGTTTCATTTTATTTTGTTGATGATTGATTTCAATGACTGAGTCCAAAACTTGCTCAGTCAATTTTCATGATAAATGTCACATGCAACTATGAAATACCACTTGTGCCTTACATTTATTTTTTTGGATTATAGACAACCATAAGTTCTAATTTTTGTTCTTCTACTTTCTTGAAATAAAGTCCCTACTTTGTGGTCCACTTCATTGACATTTTCAATAGATGCAATACTTGTGAGTCTATAATATTAGTACAAGTATAAAATATAGGGAGGATTTATAATTCATGAAAATAGTAAAGTCATGGGTTTAAGGTTTAAATCACAATGATGGGAATGATTCCTGAGAATTTGAATTGTAGTTTAGGGTAAACATCAATTATCGATATTTAAGGAATACACTTAGGGGCCTCAAGAAAAATTGGGCAACCACTATTTTTAAAGTTGGTATGAATGTTTTGACAAGAATTAAAACATTTTCTTGCTTTGAATGCTAATAATTATACTCAAACTTTGGAGTACGCTGTGTTGCTATTTGTAAATATAGTATTAATGTTTAGTTTTTGTACATGAAGCCTTAACCCGTGAGTGCCTTGGCATCCATTTTTCTGTGTGATGAATAAATTGGACATGAAGTTTCATCCTCATTAATGCTTGGATGAAAATCATCCTAATTTGTGTGGATACTTTTTGAAGATGTTGTTCTATCCGATGGTAGGATTTGGTGCTATTATAGCACCCAATTTTCTAAAATTGAATAAAGTACAAAAATGTCTAGTGCTTGACTAAGCTAGAATTGCACTCACTTTAGTTCAAAATTTGATTAGCCAAAATGAGGTCATAGATTTTTAAAACACAAACATTTCAAAATATCATGATGTCAACATATCCTCATTTAAAATCCATTCCAACAAATTTTACTCCAACCTTTCGTAATACTTTGCTTATAATCAAATGTAGAAGGAATTTTTGAATTTTTAGTCAAAATTAATGAAAAAATAGTAGTGAGAGATTTTAAACATATAGATGGAATATACAACTCATAGTGGAAAACTTTTATTTGTATAACAATAGTTTCAATATGCTTCCAAAGAGCACTTCCTAATGATTTTTCTCAAATTGTCAATTTAGGAGATGAATCTAGTCTTGTAAGGGTTAAACCTCTATGCCATTTAGGGTTTGACTTTGAAACATTGAGGTGAACGTTTTATGTCTGTTGGATAACATAGACGATTTAAGTTAACGATAAAAGTGCAAGTAACTATTTATCTTTGTAATTCTTTGTAAAATTTAGAGTCAATTTTTAAAATTGAAGTCCACAAGGCTTGGTTGAAAATGGTGGCTTGGCTTTAGGTTCACCTTTGTATTTGGGTGGACATCTCTAGGTTCGGATAGTCATTTCGAGGTTCGGATGCGATTGGCGGCTCGGCCTTAGCATTGGGGTGAGTTGGAGGGTTGGGCGGAGGCTTGGAGTAGCCCCGGGAGGTCATCTTCTTCCTTGTGTCGCGCCTGCGCTTCCTTTCATGTTGCACTATGCTTGGGAGATTTTTGGTCGCGCCATGCCTAAGCTTTGCACCGCTCTTGTGCACATTGTTCTAAGTTCATTTTGATTGTTGCACGTATCTCTTTCAGTTGTGAGTTGTGAGGTATGAGTTCGCACCTGATTCCTCTTTGAGAGTGATTGAGTGGTTGTGTCTTCCAATGTGCGCTTGGGATCGTGAATGACTTTGCAAGTGCGGCTTCCAATTTGTTAATTCTTCTGTGTTTGCGCGTCTTCTGTGTTTGTGCATCTTTTGTGTTTGCACGTGTGGAGCTCTGATCTGCAGGTTCATCTCTTCTCCCATTTTTAATCTTGTCTCCCTCTTGTGTTGTGCAATTTCTCTTGTGTGCAATTCCTCTTGTGCTGTGCAATTTCTCTTGTGCTGTACAAGTTCCCTCATGTTCTTTTCTTTTTCTGTGTAAGTTTTCTTCTTCTCTTGTGCAAGTGTTGGACACTGTGGTTAGGGTTCAGGGTTTACTAAGTTCGATTTAGGGTACTCTTGAATTCTTCCACTCTTTTGTGCATTCTTGATTTTGTGTAGATTGTTGTGTTCATGTAAAAACTTGCAGTTTTGATTTTGTAGTACCAACTGAAAAATCAGGAATTAGAATGCTCTCTAATCTTTCATTTAGGGCACATTCTTATATTTCTGTTGTGATTGTTCAACTACACTAATAGTATTCTTGTATGACTCTAGGTTTCAAGTGTGGGTTCAAAATTCAGTATTTGGATGGGGAAACCAGTTGACAAAGATTTGCAAGAATTTGCAATTGAGGTATGCAAATCATCTACAATACATAGGGTTCATGTCCTAAAATTAGGGTTTTTGTTGTGAAGAAGACATATTACAAGTACTTATCAGATATCCTCAAGTCGGTGATACCTCATTCTGATAAAATGAGATATTGTTGAGTCGAGGATAACAGGAATATCAGTCATTTGAAACTTCTAATGATAATTAGAGAATGCTAATCAGTTCTTATACAAGTCCGGTTTGATCAACTTGATATACTCCAATTAAAACAACACAAACAATTGTATCATCGAGTGGATGATACAACTGTTGAAGTCCTGCAAACTCCATAAACGAACTCTTTATCAACAAATATCATTACCAAAGGAATCAAAATGAATACTTCAAATTTTAATCAGTTTCTCAACCTATTTATAAAGAAATTAGAAGAAATTTAAAAGTAATTCAAAACATTTGCAATCCAACATTTACTTTCTGAACTCTAAGAAAGTATCATCGAGTCGACGATACTCTGAACTACATAGGTACTTTGACATATCTAACACTCCAACTAAATTTCTGACTAGCTATCTCTTATCATCGAGTTGACGATAAGCAAAGGTAATAACAAGCCATAGAACCCCATAACTTACTACCAAATGATTTCACAAAAATTTATGATATTCATATTAAATACTTATATTGAACATAATCATGAACATTGAAGGTTTTACAAAGTATTGTTATCGTCGAGTCGATGATACACAATGTAGAATCCTCTTGCAATTTACAACCATCTACAAATTCAACATACTATAGAAGACCTCGGAGAACTAAATCATTTACCCTTCCATTCGTTTCCACTCCAACATTTCTCATCTAACCAAATGTAAATTGATATTGAACGAAAATGGATGACACCTACGACTACTTTGTGACAAAACATCACCTCCAACCATTCGTAAATCCTCTCAACGATGAACCATTCATCGTTGAGATGGAAGACACATTGGGATGCTCTCGGAATTTAAGGAGCACATCCACACCTGGAATTTTGGTGTGAATTGCTGGAAAAATTACGTTTAACTCCGCTATCGTACAACCGGGAAGATGAATTATATGCCATGGAATATAAAAGAGAAAGTGACTCTCATCGAGGAACATCAAGGAAACTATGTCCTTATTGTTTTGCGAGAAGTTGATGACAGTGGCAAAAATAAAGACCATTGCCACTCCATAGTCATTAATGTGAATTCCTATCATGGGAAATTCGATCTGGAGAACCTCATGACTTTTCTGGAGGGGTCGCAAATGGAGTACTTGAATGAGGAGTTTGAAAAGAACGGGTACGTCCCATGGAAGAATAACATGGCAAAGTCCAACGCCTCAAGATTGCGCCTCATCTTTCAGACGCTAGATTGATTTGCATTAGAGAACGTCAAGCAACAACCTATGATAGGTCATATTGTCAATCAAGGAAGAAGAGATGAATCTGATTCCTGTCTGAGACAAACATCTGTTGTTGCTAGATCAGGGAGTAGAGAAACTAGGCCTAGTCAAACAAGATCAGAGCAAAAACAAAAAGATGCGGTCCTATCTAGAGGACTTGAATCGAGCAGAAAGAGGAAGAAAAGCCTTCCAACTAGAACCAGGGTTGCTGGTAGTTCTGGATCAGCATTAATGACGGTCTCGGCAGGTCCTCTATCCTTTGCGGAACCACAAGAAGATTACGAGAGGTATGCCCTCATACAGAGGAACTTTTGGGCCGAACACAAGCCGTGTTTTCTTCTAAGATCGAAGACTGTGTCCGTTGACATCAAACAGTGCATCATCGCGAGTAATCAATATATCATTCGGACTTTGCAGAGAGACATAGTTGAGGCGGTAAAGAAAGAATTGATCCAGCTTATTGACATTAAGCAATGCCAGAAAGTTTGTCTCACGCCCGTGGACAAAAATCGTCAACTTCTCAAGAAGAAGCCAGAAAAGTAGGAAGAAATAGAATGTGGCCAATTCATGATCATAAATGGCCAGCATAGTATTACTGCCTCAAAGGAACTTCAAAAGGCAGGTTGTGGTGAGGCCCATAGAGTGGAGCTTCAGAGATGGGATGCATACATTATTTGGTCACTAGATCATAACAAATTGAGGAACATTTCAAAATTCTACAACTACACTAAGCACTTGGACCACGCACAACCGACTTGGGGAAACCAAATCGTTAGTTGCTGAAACATTTGGTTGGCTTACAAACGTCCAACGGACAATCAATTAGAAGATGCGACAAGGAATAACAATTCCATTGTCAACGTGACAAATTATAAGGTAACAATCTATGAGCCCTTTAATCACCAAATGGTTTATTCATTCATTGAATCATTTTCAATCTTGTTATATATTGGTCTGTCCCAATTATTTATGAATTCATTATTCTTTTTCATGCCTTCTTTGAATAAGAAGGCAAATCGTGGGCTATCCTTGAGTCGAGGATACTCTTTTTTAAGAATCAAACCTAGGTGTGGACATTCTCATGTTTTATATTGGCATGTTTCAGAAATTCATAGATACAATTGTTGAGCGGTTTTAGAATATCAACCTAGAGAAAGACAGCGCATCGATTGGTGGGACGATAGATCTGAAAAATGAAATTAAGATAATAACATTATTGGATGAGCTGTGGAAGCACTAGCAAGCGTTCTTAACCAAACACACTACAGCAGGGTTGTTCTGTCGAACGTGTTTTCGGGTTTGGGTGTCGAGTTGTTCGTCTGATGTTGCATGTCGTATAAGACGAGTGTCGCATATACGAGACAAATTTGACGAGCGCGAAATTAGGGTTTAGGATTTTTGGGCAGGGCAGCCAAAATTTTTATCTTACGTGGCGGGTTGTCAACAATGACGTGGGAAGCTTTGACCACGTCACCATAGGCGACTGCGGGTGGGGCACGTGCGGGTAAGGTGGGGCGACCGCGGGTACCAGAATGAGGGCGACTGTGGGTCCTAAATCCAGGGCGACCGCGGGTCCCAAAATGAGGGCGACTGCGGGTCCAAAATCCAGGGCGACTGCGGGTCCAACTCAGGGCGACTGAGGGTGTAAAGGCGACCGCGGGTGTAAGGAAAAGGGCGATCTTGGCTTTATCCCATATGCAAGGAATTTCTTTTGTTCCATGGATGATAAGAACTTCTAATATACGACATAAATGCAATTGTCCATCTTTGAAAATTGGGTCCCAATTCCCAAAAGAGAGATCTCACTGAGTCCTCATACCGGAAATGAGTATTTTTGTGAGGGGAAAGGCAAGTACATCACATCACAAAGTTCCATTGGAGATGATTTTCATACTCACTAGTCCATCCGTTAAAGGTTAAGAGCAACCTCGTGTGCCGTTGCAATTGCAAACATGGATATAACAACCATTTCAATCTTGCTCACGATTTAGGATCCTTCAGTTTCCATGTGCCATTGCATTCTCCTAAGCCTTAAATTAAGTATTTCACATTCTGTGGTCATTCACTCATTCATAGGAGCCTCCGAGTTCTACATGTTTTTATTACATATGGTTGGGAATTTCTAATTCAAATTTTCTACTCCTATTGAAGTGTAGAAGCCAATATCACAATTGGATATAATAATTACACCAAAAATAGATACAAAAACAAGAAAAAAGTAAGGATAATTAGTATTACTGTATTTATAAGTTGTACACACTAATAGAGTAGTGACCCAATCTTATAAATGAACTTCTACTTCAATTGTACTTCCATGAACTTTGTTAAGATCTCCACGTCTATACCTGTAGAAGTCCACACTAAAGACATTGAACAAAACTTTGTAATTCTAACACTATCATGCTTTCATACTAAAGTAGATACTACACAAAACTCATCTATAGGCTATTTGCCTATGAACTTAAGCTAGAAAACTTCAACACACCAAAATTATGCAAAAGCATTACATTACCACTTCACTACCTCTAAATCTATATTTATAAAGTTACGGTGAAAATGTGTAATCACTAGGCACCTCATCAGCGTCAGGGTCAGAATCATCATCCGACTCCTCCCCCTTATCATTATTATCACGGTTATCATTCTCGTCATCCTCAGTTTGTACTCGTTCATTTTGCACTTCATGTTCTACCTCTGAGTTCACGTTCCGCACTTCAGTATCCACGACGCCATCGCCGCTAGTTTGCACCAATCGTTTAGTCAACCTCAATGCATCTCTTGTTCCATCAAGGTTGGATGCAAGATGTCGTCCGCCTCTACTAGATTGCCCGATGTTTCGATTCGAATTGGCTTCACCCATGATGAATCTTTGGACAACATGGTTCTGTCGTTTGGGATTTCTTTGTAGCCTCTCTTACGTCTTCCTCAATCGCTTTTTCTGTCCTCTTGTGCCTTCACGCACGAGCAAGGATGATTCTCCAGGGCCAGAAATAGAGGAGGGTTGAGTGGGTTGCGGAGCTGAAGCATGGCCTTCATTATCAACTGTCCTAAGAGGACTATTATGCAAAGGCGGCCTAGTCGCACGGGTTGGTATAGACCTAGTCGCCCTAGCATTGTTTGCGTTTCCTCCTCCACTTAAGGGCACCGTACGATTCCGGTTCATAATAGCTTGCAAGGGCAAGTCTGAATCATATTCCACATTTTCTGTTCTTAAGGGGCTTCGTAATGGAGAAAGTGGAACGCTTGTAAGCACAACATCTTTGACGTGTGTTGGCGGTGTTGCCTCCTCTTACCATTCATTTACCTCAGGAACTCGAGCAGCACCTCGTAGGTTCATTACCCTTGTAGAACCTTGATCTACGACATTTAGAGATCTTGCTTCCTCAGCTCTTATGGGCATTGGACTATGTATGCCTTCATTGGGGTTGTCGGGACTACTTGCCCGAGTTGGTGATGAATTTATTGGAGGAGGTACATTCCTATCCCTAGCAGAGACGTAGGGTTGCGGGGGCCTTCGCGGTGCACGTTGAATCTCCTCCTCCTCAGAGTAGTACGTATTATTCTCAGCTGTAAATGTATTTCCATAGTTGTGTCTCCGTGGAGGACTCTTTTCACTACGAATCAGTCCTGTCCAAATATTTCCACGTAGACGCTCTTCTACCAGCCTAATGTTCTCATTAGCTCGAGCCCTTCTAACTGGGTCGCCATCCCCTGATGATCCTGTACCTAATGGCTCCTCATTCTCTTCCGAGGTATTTCCATCCATAAGGTACTTTTCGTAGAACACTGTAGGATTGCGTCCACGTTTCTCACGTTCAAGTTTACTGTTGGTGTAGATATACACCAATGCTTCCGCCTTGGATGTGGTTAGGCGATTTCGCACTTTATTGTGCACAAACAAATACATGCTCCAATTCCTTTCACATGATGATGCTGAGCACGTCAAAGATAGAATTCTCATTGCAATTTTTGGGAGAACATTAGCACCCACAAGATTCCACCATTGATGAGGCATTAGTTTACATTGTGTAATATCAGGAGCCTCTTCTAAGGGGTCAAAAGGACCTGTCTTCTCTTCGAACTGCGTGAGCTCCTGCATTGCCTCCATGTATGATAATCCCAATGACTCGCTCATTTTTCGAAGCACCCGATTTAAGGCTCTTTTGGCCACACCGTCGTTACGAAGGGTTCCTACTTCAATCAAGAAAGGATTTAAGAGTGCCCCTACATAGTGTAGGTCTGTGAGCATCAATTTCCAACGAGCCTCGAATTGCGTCTCAAACTTCGTTGCAGTTTCATCATTCAGAAAAAAAGGTTTGTTTCTCAAGCTCCACACGTGCTCTTGAAGAGTCTTCATAACCAACCAAGCCTTAGGCATTGTTGGGGCTTTCCCATCAAACACTCGGAGAGCAATAATGACGGGCTCCACCATGTGCAAAAAATTCTCACACTCCACCCAAAAAGATTCCGCATGAATGTCATTCCGCGCTATACGGGCTCGTGCACTCAATACATCTCCATTTTGGCGACGTTCCAAATTAGCCTCAAATTGCACATATGTCTCATCCATTATCACTCGCATCAATGCTGACTTGCACTCCACCACATGTGATATCATGAGGAAGTTCACTGCAAAGCGTGTTTGAGAAGGCATTCGCAATGCCTTGTCCGGGGAGTACTTTTGGAAGAGAGCCAATGTGGAATGGTACCTCTTGATGTATTTTACTATCTACGTACAACGTCGTACTATTCTCGTCACCTTGACATCCTTTGCCCAGTCTTCCAAAAGCAAGTCCAAAATGTGTGATGTGCATCCTTGGGTATACATGTGAGGATATTTCTCTTGTAATGCCTTCAAAGTCCCCGTCATGACAACAGCATTGTCCGTACACAGTTGGACAATGTTTTGGGGGCCAACCTCTTCTATGTATTGCGCCATCATATTGGTTGTGTACGCAATGTCCTTCTTCTCCCCCGTGGTGTCCACCGATCCAAGAAACACATCCCTCGCAGGACACACGAGCATTAAATTTAGTAATGGACGGCTATTAGTATCAGACCAACCATCCGAACAAATAGTCGCTCCATAAACTTCGATAAAGTGCTTTGTCCGCTCAGTGACCATTTTAGAAACACTTTCTTTCTTTGGCTCTATCATTCTTGTACGCAAAGCATTGTATGAGGGCGGTTGGTATCGTAGTCCTGATGCCGCTGTCTCTTTTACTGCTTTCACAAAGGCAGGATGGCGCGCAACATTGAATGCGATGCTAGCCTCATAAAAAAAGGAAGCCCACATGGTATCTAACTTTGCTCTCGTGCTACTTTGTAATGCCTCATCCATGCTAGTTTGCCTAGAAATGGAAGGGTTATTCCTCCTTCTCAAAATTGTTTGAGGAGTGGAATCTCCTGAATCTGTAATAGGGAGCATTGGTTCATTCGTAGCACTAGGCTCCTCTAACCTCTCCCTATCCCCCTCCAACATAGGCTCAACCACAGTCTCGTCTACAACATCAAATTCTGGAACCTCCTCATGCATTTGTTCAAAGCTCATTTCCTTTGGAACAACCCCACCACAAGTCCTGAACTTTTGCAATACTGCCCATGGGATTTTCTTACATCGCTCCGATGCAGTCCTGCCGCCAAATCCAAAGTGACAAAATGCCCACTTCGTACAAATACGGAGGTCCACCCACAGAAAACACATGTTCGTGTGTTTCCCGCAAATTGACGGTCAATGTCTACAACCAACCAAGGGTCCCACTCCTTCGTGGCTCTCCTTGTATCGTTAATGGTAGTCCTCCTCCCCTCACCCCGACTAGCCATATTGTTCCTCGCCTATGAGTTCTTCAAACAATATTATCATATGAATCAAAGCCTTGATTTAGAAAAAAGAATGGCAAAGCCACTTGCTTTGAACGGTCTTTTAAACCACACAAACCAAGTCGTTGCCCTCCAAAGAACCAAACATCCGCAAGAAGCCTCTTTCGAAGATTCAAGGCAAGAGTTCATCCTTGAAGCAAGGTGAAAACCACAGTCCGGGCCTTCAGCTTTATACTGCCGTCCTGCTAGCACCGCAAGTCGCCCCCTGAGAGCCAGAATGGGTGCAAGAAACGGGCGACATCGTAACAGGTACACTCGCCCCGTGGGTGACTGCGGGTCGACGGTTTGCACTAGGAGCACGCATGCAGATCAAAGGGCGACCGCGGGTTCAAGGGGGGCGACTGCGGGTCGAAGAAGAGGCAATTGCGGGTCCAAGGAGGGCAACTGTGGGTCGAAAAAGAGGCGATTGCGGGTCCAAGGGGGGCAACTGTGGGTCGAAAAAGAGGCGACTGCGGGTAGAAAGAGGCAACCACGGGTCTGGGGGGGGGCGACTACGGGTCCAGGGGGGGATGACTGCGGGTCTAGGGGGGGCGACTGCGGGTCCAGGAGGTGCGACTGCAGGTCCAAGGGGGGCAACTGCGGGTAGAAGGGGGCGACCGCGGGTCTCAAGAGGCGACTTCGGGTACTTGAAGGGTGACCGCGCTTACGCTTTAGGACCCAAGGCCATTTTTGTTATCCCGTTAGCGTTCCATCGCAGAGTTTCTAGATGAAAGTCATCCTAGTTTAGATAGAGATTTTATTAAACCCTAAACACTATCCAAGGGGTTCACGTGGTATTTATAGATACTTCAAAAAAAGATTTTCGGGAGTATGGTCATAGACTTAAGGAATGCAATTTTTTTTTTAAACAACCACATGAAGGGAAACTCATTTCAAATCCATTCCAACAAACTTAATAAAAAATAAATAGAATTAGCTTGTACTCAAATGTGGAAAAAATTAAGAACTTTCTCTTTCAAATTAAAAAGAAAAATGGGGGACAACATTGGTTGATCAAACCATATACATGGAATCCACAACTCAAAATGTATAACTTCCATTTCTCTATCAATTCCAAAAGTATTCTTTTGAGTACCTTTTTAGGATGTTTTTTCCCAAATTATAAATCTCAAGAAGAATCCATACATTCACAAGGTGAAGGGCATGGGAATGTTGTCATTTACAATATGTTCAAACCATATGTTAAAATACTGAAAAATGCAACCATATAAACTTATATTGAAACTCTCATGGATGATGCAGCTTAAATTTATTGAGGGTTCTTTGTGTAGACTCAAAGTTACTAGAATTCTTTTCTTTTTTAAAACACTACACAAATTTAACAAGAAATTAACATTCACATAACTTCAAATCATCAAAATTTGTCAAAAATTCAAATGTTTGGATCCAAATGCAATCACATTTTCATACACAAAAAATAAAAATAAACATTCTTGTATTTCAGCAAAAATAAGGACAAAGCCTTTTTCTTCATATATCTTGGAAGAAGTACATAGTCATAAAAGAAACAAGAGCCACCTAATTTATACTCCATCCATTTCCCCTTGTTCTTCCCTTTTCTTCTTTTCCAATTCTATTTGGGCTCTTGCCACTCTCTCTTCCCTCTTCAAAAGAGTCAGGTCATGGTTCCACATCTTATTTTGGATCCACCACTTCTTGAACAATGACATGAACCTGATGTGTGCCTTCGGCCACGACATCTTTTCCTCCAACTTTTGTTCCAATCTTTTCACAGACGCTAACTTCATCTTCAACTTCTCTATTTCCGTAGTGGATGATGAATCTTCAACATCCACAGACAATGAATCCGATTGCAACGACCGGTCAATAGGATCTGCATCCTTCATCTCCTTCAAGCGGTTCAATGTCGATCTTGCCTTTTCCACACCTCCTTTTTCAATGGCAAGGTTGTTTTCTTCCATCCTACATTTTCCCATTATTGTTTGAAGTCGTTCATCCATAACAGGATTGACATTTGAACTAGAACCTCCATCTTCTCCCTTATTGAACTTGAGGTAAAATTGTTCCAGTTGTTCCATTTCTCTTTGTTGGGCTGCCAAACGAGTTTGTCCAGCTTGAATTAGTTCTTTGAGGGTGCCCACATCCTCAACCTGAATCTCTTGTGCGCTTCGCTTCTCGATGATCTCACACTCCCTTTCTTTTTCTTCAAGATCCTTTAAAAGCATCTCCAACTCCACTTTATAGGATTCTTTCGTTCGCCGTTTATTGTCTTCTCCAAGTACACCTTGATGTTCTTGTTCCATTTCACGCAATCCTTCCATGGAAGGCAAATTCATCAAGGTCAAAGGAATCTCTTCTTCGGCTTCACTCTCCCCATCCAACCTATCTTCATTAATTTCTTGCAAGCGAGCTTGCATGTAATGGAACACTTCGTCATCTTCAGGAGGACGGACGCCTATCGATTCCACAGACATAAAAGGTTCTCCATCCGTTGGTGTGGTCCGTTGCATGTTGCCTTCTTCAGAGACCACCAATGCTAAGTTTTCTTCCATTGATGTATCTTCCATCCTGTCCCTAGGTTCAGGCAATGGCTCTTCATCGGAGTTCGATTCTCCAGTTGACGTTGACCAAACATAATCCTCATCTGCCACTCCTTCTATAATGTTCTTTTTGGGCCCTAGCCCTTCTCGAGGATTATTTGAAGGACCCGCTCTTGGAATGTCTTTTGTAGTTGGAAGCGTGACATTCTTGGATGTCTTGAAGGTCATCCAATCTACCGTTTTCCCCAATTGTAACTCTACATATACCATTTGGCATATGCCCATTGAGACTTCGCTCCGTGGAATTTTTCGCTTTCCATACAATGCTTGATACACTTCGATACATCTCTAGACAAATGCATCATCCTTGCAATAATGAAGATTTGCTTGGTTTTGCTTCACATGGTGAATGTGTCGATGGTAAGGGAAGAGCTTGTCGATATGGCACCAATCCACAAATAACTTGCAAGTCGTTAAGGTCCAATCGGAATTTACATGACGCCATCCCCGATATGCCTTAGCTGTTGGGTCAAGAAGGGCGCGTTGTTGCCTACTATGGCAATCTCCTTTCTTCTTCGTCATCTTGTCGTGTCACTCTAGCGTAAAGAGAACTAGACTTTTGTTGATAATATAACCGAAGAAATGAACTCGTAAACGTGGAAGCCACAACACATGTAGATGCCCAAACTTCCAACCCACGAACCGGCAGTCAGACGCTTCAAGGCGGATGAAAGGCGCGGTGCGATGAAGGAAGTGACGACTTGGGAATCCAGTATCCCCTTAAATACCCAAAGTCGCCTAGGGCGCGTGTGAGAAGAGGGCGCGTGTGGGTCTTGGGCGACTGCGGGTCTGGGTCCCACTGTTCAGAAACTGCCATTCAGGAAAAATTACAGTTTCTGGAAGGAGACCTCGGGTGCAGGGTGACCGCGGGTATAGGGGGGCGGTTGCATATGGCGACCATAGGTCTTTTCCTAGGCGACCTCGGGTAATGGGGCGACCACGGGTACAAGAGGCGGTTGCATATAGGGCGACCACAGGTCATTTCTTGGGTGACCGCGGGTAATGGGGCGACCGCGGGTACAGGGGGCGGCTGCATATAGGGCGACCACAGGTCATTTCTTGGGCGACCGCGGGTAATGGGGCGACCGCGAGTCTCAGATTCCAAAAGGTCTTCCCCAGTTCATGACGATGGGAGCGGCTGCATATGGGGCGACCTCGGGTCAGGGGCGTCCACGGGTCAGGAGCGCCAAAAAACATGAGTTTGAGTTTCCGCCCTAACAAATTGAGAGAAGGCATGGTTGTTTGGCAGAACAACTCGACAACATGACGAACACGACGTCCAACACGTCTAGTAGACCCCCTTGTCCGTCTAATAAAGTCACCTTTAAGGTTGACTTTCAAATAAAACACTTTCTATTTCCAATCTTGACATATTTGAGTTTCATTTTATTGAAGTGTCTCAATTTAATAATCACTTATTACATTCTTAATTATGGATCATAAATAAAATGAGATTTCAAATTATCTCTGCTGTTAGGATAAGGCTTTATTCGTCAAAATTGTCATGTATACACGACACTCGTCTTGTACGACACGCGACATCAGACAAACAACTCGACACCCAACCCCAAAATGTGTTCGACAGAACAACCCTAAGGGAAGGTGTTCAAACTTTTCAAGTACCGCTCCCCCCTTTTCTGAGGATTAACTCCAGAAAATTCTAAAAATGAGGCATTCAAGACAAAGTGATCAAAAGTTCATTAAGTAATAAAGAAAGAGAATTGGTTGACGAAGTGGAGAGTTGGAAAAGCCCTTCTTCCTAACATTTTATTTCTTCTTCATCCATCCATGTGGTCATGTAAAATTCAACGTAACCATTTCCTACTTTCATTTTTGGAGGGAGTACATTAAAAGGAGACCTTTCCTTGTGGGGGGAAACGATATACAAATAAAATACTGAAACTGTGGGATGCATGAAGAAAAAATCTTTTTATCTACATCAAAAGTGGTTTTAAAAAATGGAGACTTGGGAAAGCTCTTCTCCTTGACATTTTCTTTTTCCGCATGCTCATGTAAAATTCAACATGACCATTTCCTATTTTAATTTTTAGAGGGAGTACATTTGGAGGAGACCTTCTCTTTGGGGGAAATGAATAAATGATGTACAAAAAAAATACTAACACCATGAGATGCATGAAGAAAAAATCTTTTGATCTCCATAAGAAATGGTTTTTAAAAATGGAGGCTTGGGGAAGCTCTTCTCCTTCACAATTTTTTTTTCTTCGTGCTCATGTAAAATTCAACATGACCATTTCCTATTTTAATTTTTAGAGGGAGTACATTTGGAGGAGACATTCCCTTTGGGGGGAAACGATGTACAAAAAAAATACTAACACCATGAGATGCATGAAGAAAAAATCTTTTGATCTACATAGGAAGTGTTTCTTAAAAATGGAGACTTGGGAAAGCCTTTCTCCTCGTCATTTCATTTTCCATCTTTAAACATAGGAATTTGAATAGGGTCCTCCTCTTGATACATCAAGGGGATTTAAAACACATTTGAAGGGGTGAATGAATATTGAATTTATTGAAGATTAAAAAGTTTGGAAATGACACCTTCAATGGTTTATATCTTACAAGTGCAAGGTTTAGGAGTTCAAACTTTTTTATGACATATAATGAAAAGCAAATCACATATGTTTATCATTTTATCCACCCTAAAAAATAGAAGTACATTACTTTTGGGGTGGCATACATGGAGAAGGTCCATGGTTTTTCTATAGGGTTTAGGATATAGGGTTTAGGGTATAGGGTTAGGGTTTAGGGTTTGGAAAACCCTCTTCAATTTTTCTAATTAGTCTTACTATAATTCTGTATTTATAGACTGATTTTGTAGTATTAACTCGCTACCAATATTGAAGGACAAGTCAGTTGTAGTCAATGAAGCACGCAATTAAGTCTGACTTCATTAGTGTTGGAGATGGCTCACATCTTCTGCTATGGTGGTTTCTCGACTGGCGTGACTTTAAGATAGAGGCGATTGCTGGTGGGGGGCGACTTCAGGTCCTGGGCGACTGCGGGTAGGTGCTTGGTCTTCTCGCTTGGTGTTGTTGAGCCCAGTTCGGTGGAATGGGGCGATTGCGGGTGGGGGGCGAGTTCAGGTTCTGGGCGACTGCGGGTGGGGATTGGATTTCTGGCTTGTTGTTGTTGAGCCCAATTTGGTGGAATGGGGTGCGACTGCGGGTGGGGGGCGAATTCAGGTCTCGGGCGACCGCGGGTAGGGGCGACTTCAGGTCCTGGTGGTTTCGAGGCCAATTTGGTGGATTGGGGGCGACTGCGGGTAGGGGGGCGACTTCAGGTCCTGGGCGACCGCGGGTGGGGGCAACTTCATGTCCTAGTGGTTTTGAGGCCAATTTGGTGGATTGGGGGCGACCTCGGGTGGGGGGGCGACTTCAGGTCCTGGGCGACCGCGGGTGGAGGCAACCTCAGGTCCTGGTGGTTTCGAGGCCAATTTGGTGGATTGGGGGCGACCTCAGGTGGGGGGGCGACTTCAGGTCCTGGGCGACCGGGGGTTGGGGCGGCTTCAGGTCCTGATGGTTGTGGAGGGCAGTTTGGTGGAATGGAGTGCGACTGCGGGTGGGGGGCGAGTTCAGGTCCTGGGCGACCGCGGGTGGGGGTCCTGGTGGTTTTGAGCCCAATTTGGTGGATGGAAGGGCGACCGCGGCTTGGGGGTGACTTCAGGTCCTGGGCGACCGCGGGTGGGGGCGCGGTCTTCTGTTTTGGTGGTTTCCAGACTAATTTGGTGGAGGGGGGGGGGGCGATCGCGGCTTGGGGGCGACTTCAGGTCCTGAGTGACCGCGGGTGGGAGCGCGGTCTTCTGTTTTGGTGGTTTCCAGACTAATTTGGCGAAGGGGGGGGGGGCGACCGCGGGTGGGGGCGACTTCAAGTCCTGGTGGTTTCGAGCCCAATTTGGTGGATGGAGGGGTGACCGCGGCTTGGGGGCGACTTTAGGTCCTGGGCGACCGCGGGTGGGAACGCGGTCTTCTGTTTTGGTGGTTTCCAGACTAATTTGGCGGAGGGGGGGGGCGACCGCGGGTGGGGGGCGACTTCAGGTCATGGGTGACTACGGGTGGGGGCGCGGGCTTCTGTTTTGGTGGTTCGAGCCTAATTTGGTGGATGGGGGGGGGGCGACCGCGAGTGGGGTCCGACTTCAGGTCATGGGCGAGCGCGGGTGGGGGCGACTTCAGGTCCTGGTGGTTTCGAACCCAATTTCGTGGATTGGGGGCCGACCGCGGGTGAGGGCGTGCCTTCTAATCCAAAGAAGTTTTAATAAGTATAACGAGTTCAACTTTTAACATCCAAGAACAAGTCACTTCATTAGGACCTTGGGGTCTTCAAGGCATCTTCGGGTGATGCATGGAAGGTATTGGCTTACTGGAAGTCATTGTTCTTGTGGAGGTCTCGGGTTTGATCCCCAATGAGATGAATTTGGTTTGGTTCTTGTAGCCAACCGACAGAAAAGAAAAAAAAAGACGTCAAGCTAGTTCCCTGTGGTATGTGGGAGGGAAGGTGATTTGATTCGCAAGGTCTAGGGGATGGTCCATGAGAGTTATAAGAAATTAGTATTGAATTTCGTATGGAAATGTATGTGGTGCAACCTTGCACCTCATACATTTCCGTACGAAATTCAAAACTGACCGTCTCAACCCTCATAGCACATCTCCGAAACCTTGGGAATCAAATGATGTTTCTTGCTCACCTATCGGAGTGACCAAACTTGACGTTTTGTCTCTTTGGAGAGAGATTATTTTTTTGTATAGAAAAGTTGAAGTAAACCTTGGATAGCTTTTACAAGAACATATTGAATGTCCTCCATAGAATACTTAGCCAAAGAAATTGTACATTGTATAAGGATTTGCATGTGACGGTTCTTCATCTTTAAATGATGGGGTGGCTAATTTTGAGTCCATAAATGATAGAAACTCTCTATATAGGATAGAAGAGAATCTCATCATCTTGTAAATTTTGTAGTGTAAGAAGGGGTGGTCCTCCTTGGAAAGTTTACTTCCGAAGACTGCATCTATAATTTGTAACTTAACAATTTACAACGTCTAAGAAGGATGATTTTGAAGGTGTCCCATTTGTCCATTTAGAAATTTCTTGTATTTTGTGGGTGACCAATTTTGAAGGATTGGCATGCAAAAAAAAGAAATGATAGCATTCAAACACCCTTGATGGTTTGAACAATGTCTTCATCAAGGATAACAATCTTTTGACTTGATGTGCATATGCTTCATTTATTGTTCATTACTTCATTTCAGTGTGCTCTGCAACATGAATGTTTGCATTTATGACCTCTTCCACCCCAAAAGGGTTTAGGGTTGTGTAAAAAAGCCGAATTCATGTTCATTGTAGAGCAAACTTGAAGAAATTAGAAAAAGACTTTGGACACTTCTAAAGTAACCTCTATAATATCATTATGCAAAGGTAGAATGTAAGTATTTCAAGTTCTCCCTTTTTGTTTCAATAGAAGTCAATCATGTCCCGTACTTTTATATTTCTGATTCCCTTTTTCCGTTTTGGCCCATTCCTTTTTTTTCTTTGTGAACATTGTAGACATATATTTGGAACCATAAAGAAACAAGTCAAAATCTAATTCCACATTCTAGACCATATCATAGTGGTCTTATGATTTTATTCAAAAGCAAGCGAAATAGAAGTGGGAAGTTGTAATGCCAATGTTTCTACCCCATATCAAGGTTTCTTTTAGCTATTATTTAGGATGGTCCATCCTTTTTGTACCCGCGGTCGCCCCCACACGAACGGTCGCCTCCATCCTCGAGGACCTCTGGAACCTGCAACCGCCCCCTCCCGCGGTCGCCCCAACCCGCAGTCGCCCCTCCCGCGGTCGCCTCCATACCCGCGGTCGTCCCATACCCGCGGTCACCCATTTCGCATGCGCTAGACACGCACGCGCCCCAAGGCGACCTCGGGTACTTAAGCAGTCGCCCAGACCCGCGGTCGCCATTCTTGGTCTTGCGCATTGGCTTTCATCCACCTTGAAGTGGCTGAATGCCTGCTCGTGGGCCAAGGTGATTTCAGAAGGGGAAGTTTTTGCCCATTTTTCTCTCCAAGTTCAAGTCAAGAACGCCTCGTTTTTCAAAAGAGGACCATGTCTACTTCAAAGGAAGGAAGTAGTACGGGTCGGATATCGGCTTGGGAGAAGGACCTTGATAATCCTGCAGCATTTGTTGTAGATATAACTACCAAGGAGGTAATTGGGGGTGCCAGACCATCCAAGACAAAGAAGTCCAAGACAACACACGATAAGGACCCTACCTATCCTCCAACACGATATACGACCTATGCACATGAGGCTTGTCTCCAATGGTATGAGGAAAAAAGTGTACAATATTTGGAGAGGAAATACTTGAGAAATAAAGAGGCAGGCATCCAATCCTTGAAGGATGAGTTGGAGGAATTTATTACAAGGAAATGCAAGGAATCTTCGGACTATGCAGATGTGGATGAAGTGTATTTCAACCAATGGCAAACGTGGATTGGTAATTGCCTACAAACTGGTATATTCAACACCAAGAAGTTGATGCTTGAGTTGCGACCTATAGTGCCTAGATTTGGAGAAACGGATAGGGCCCAGGAGTTTCGTGAGAAGATGGATTGGTGGCAAATTGCAGCAAAAAGATTGTCAAGGTCTGAAGCTAGGGGTATGGGGTGGTAGACAGATGCATTGAAGGCTGCATTTACAAGAGATAGTGGTTCATGTATCATGTGGGTCTACTCAGAGGCCAAGGTGGTCCCACTTACTAGATTTGACCGTCAAGGAGGATATGCAAAGGTGCGCAAGGTACGCATTGAAGGGATGTCCATGATCCCAGCACATGTACATTTCGCGGGGAAATTGTCAAAGCAAAGGAACAAACGTGATGCGAGGGTGGAACGGTTAGTGGAGGCTTTGGTATGCCCATTGAATCATCCGGCCATTATTAAATTCCTAGCTGTCCATGACCAAACAATGGAAGCATACACTTTGTGGTGGAATGGTGGTAATTTCAAAGAGTTGCTTCATTTGAATGAGAAGGTGGTGTCACATGCGGATTGGCATGAAATCAAGTTGGTCAAGCAACTTACAGGCCAGCAACAAAAGGAAATTAGCCTCTTTTGAAGACACAAGGCGAAGTTGGTGTGGGCCCTGGTTTATGTGACAAGTCTCGTGCACAATGCTGGGGTGCTGCACAATGACTTGTCACCTATGAACATATTGTTGCATTATCCCCCCTTCTCGGACGAAGAGGTCAACATTGGGATTTGTGATTGGGGAATTGCAAGTCGCATTCAAGAAGGAGCTCCCTCGCATTTTGGATATGAAAAACAGGAAAAACTTGATGCTGAGAGGATGGGCCGTTGGTGGGCAGCTCCAGAGTTGTTCTATTTGTTTGGGCCAGAGGGTTCAGATACGAGTTTAGATGTGATGAAAGTGACCTACAAATATTCGGTGAAGTCCGACTCTTATTCCATTGGAAAGTTGACCCAACGCATGAACATAGAACACATGGTTGAATACGACAAGGACTTATTTAGAAATCATGAGTCATCAAGGTATTTTGCCATGAAGTTACGTGAACTAGTTGATGTTGATGTTAACAAAAGACCAACATGTGCGCAAGTGGTGGACCTCCTCATGGGTAAACCATGGTTCATGAAACCACCCGAATTCGTCTTTCGGGACTCTGTCCTCTCATAGGATTTGATGTAATAGTTTTCTAGTGGGAATAGTAACGTTGGCCACCTTATGAGCATCTCATTTTGGAAAAGCAATGCAAGTGTATAAACTATTTTTAATGTGAAGTGCATGTTTGGACCCAAAATATGAGTATTGTACAGACACATCACCTACTTGCATGCATTGGGTTTGAATATGAATTCTTTGCATGGTTCATTTGGGGGTAAGTCAATCTAATTGTTAAGGCAATCTAATTTCACTATTCAGTGAAGGTATGTGCCTTTGCGGTCGGGGGTTTGGGACCCGCGGTCGCCTTACACCCGCACGCGCCCCCAGTCGCAGTTGCACCAGACCCGCAGTCGCCCAGGCCCGCATGCGCCCCCCAGTGTGCGTTCCCCTCACCCGCGGTCGCGCCAGACCCGTTGTCGCCCCACCGTACCCGCAGTCGCCCCCAGACCCGCAGTCGCCATCAGCCGCGGTCGCGGGCGGTGGTCCTAAACCCGCGGTCGCCTTCCCGACCTGCACGCGCCCCCCCCTTGGACCCGCACGCGCCCCATCCAGAGCCGTGCTCGCCCTGAGGCGACTGCGGGTACAAAATCAGACCCTAAACCCGTAGTCTCTCATCTTTCCCTTTTGCGCCTTGTCTTTTATCCACCTGGAAGTGGCTAATTGCAAGCTTGAGAGGGGAGGTGGGTGTTGTGAGGAGGATATTCTATGTCTCCTCATGTCACTTTCATCCATTGATTGTAAATCACACCGAATTGTTTGAAACTTGATTGTGATTGTAAATGCTCATGTTGATGTATTTGTAAATGTGAATTACCACGAGGTAATAGATTTGAGTTTGGACAACCACGGTTTTAGGCTTGGTATATTTGGCATAGTATCCGAGTAGAATTGATCGTATAGATTGAGCACTATGGAGAATGAGCCCCCACCATTGACGCCTGCCACAATCAAACGCCTTACACGACAAGAGATGAAGCTCATCCACGACAAGGGTCGGAAACGGTCCGGTAAAATTCACAAGAAGCGTGTGGCCATTTTGATCCATCCAAAGATTAAGGCATTTAAAGGTTGGAGAAATGAACCTGAGCCTTGGAGTTACAAAACCGTTTGCAAATACGTGGATTGGTGCCACATCAGCAAATTATTTCCCTTGTGTCGGCACAAAGAGCATTTGAAGCAAAACAAAGTAAATCTTGCATACTCCAAAGATGAGGGCTTCATACTTAGATGTTGTGAGGTGTGGAAGCACTTGTATTTGGAGGACTCAACTTACCGAAACGACAATTTCTGTTTCTTTCTTGTGAGAATGGTGTATGCTGAATATGTATTGAAGAAGGAGGTGGATTGGTCAACATTGAAGGAGGTCCCTATTACAATCATTCCAGAGACTGCAAAAATTTTACCACCAGATGAACCTGTGGATGTAAAGAAGATGTTATCCAAGGTGAAGCGTGGGAAGTCATTTGTTCACGATGAAAGCGTGGTTTGGTCAGAGACTTCTAGCTCTGATCTACACACCCATGAATACGATGGACATTCTTTCCACAGCGATGAGGAGGAGGTTGCCATACAAGAATCTAGGCTGGCTGTGGATGTGGGAGTTGACCAAAGTGGACAATCAGCTCAAGAGCCCATCATAGTACAAGATACGGATGAAGAAGGCATGGATGATGGGGTGGCTAGGAAAGTGGACCCCGTTTTGCGAGAGGGTGACGGGAGTGGTGGAGGAAGCAATTCAGAAAATGAAGAGGCAATGTTGCTTGCCAAAATAGAAAGTGCAAAATTAGCATTGCGTGCAAAGAACGAGCAATTGAAAACTTTGAAGGAGCAAGAAATGAATCCCACTTTCGTAGAGGTGTTGAAGCAACGGTTGAAGGCCATAACGAACGTCATCGAAGAGAATGACAAGGGCTTCCATTCCTTCAAAAGAAATCGCGATTTTTATTTGAAGGAAATGAAGAGTGGGAAGGTGCATAAAATGGACCATTATTTGATATGGGAATCAAAACTCGAAACCCTTGTCCGCAAACGTCAGCAGGCAGAGAATGAAAGGCGAAGCCTAGAACTTCAAATAATAGAGAAGAAGAAAGAATATTACGAGGCTGCCGTCCAGCACGTTCCAAAAGTAGAGCTTTTGGCTTCTTCCTCAACATATGGTAGTGTTGCTAGAGAAGTAGCAACGCTTGAGAAGTTGGTGAAGTTCCATGAGCAAAGATTACCATTGATGGTATCGGAGTTGGAAGGTTTGAGGGCAGAAAGTCAGGTTTTTTCGGATTGGTATAAGTGGAATAGAGCTAGCATAGGGAAGTCTGATGCAGAATTACAGCAAATGGGTCCGGAGCCCATTTTGAAGGACTACCTCAACACAAAATAAAATACCTAGGAATACAATGAGGATAAATACTTTCATCATGATTATTTTGTATTTTGCCTATCCTGGTGTTCTAAAGAAATGCAATGTTTTCAAATAAAACAATGTATATGGTGTCTTGAAGCAATGTGTGTACTAGAATAGTTAAATTGGTGTGGGCACACTAGTGGTGTGCATGGAAGGGAGAAAATGCCACACCATTTTGGGATCTTACAACTTTTCTATATGGATGAATATGTCTCTCTCATGTTTTGGGAGAAGGTGATGGTATGATGAATGGAATGGGATTCTTGCACATAATTACAATCGAATAGGAACATGGGATTGATGGGAAGTTCTTGATTCTTGACTGTAAAAGTTGACATAGTATTTTCACTATTTTGTGAGAATGTCATCATGAAATCTACAGTACAACTTGTATTAATGATTTTCATATGAATAGTGGAGGACGAAAAACCAATTATGCCCCAAATACCATATTAATCGAGGAAATTTATTGAGCTTATTTGTCTCAGGTGATTTGCTGCATTGTTCCTCCTTGTATGTAGGATTTTTTAGAATTCTAGCTTTAGCGTAATTTGAAGAAAATTACAATGGATATTGAGGAATTAGGTAGGTTTTATATGTAAGTTGGCCTACTAATGTTTTTTATGAATTTGAATTTTGACCTCCAAGGACAGGGTGAACCATTTGAAGGTATGGTAATGTGAAGTCAACAAGTCAACATCCACGAAAAGGGGCATGTTGTATTTGAACCCCTTTTATTCCTTCTTTGGCCAAGTATCTTGAAAGCTTAGAGGAAAAGCTTCGTATAATTAGAACCTCACGATTTTAAAGAATATGAAAGGAAATATCCAATTGGACAATGATGCTCCACTCTAGTGAGTAGTGACCTAGTTTTCTTCTCAATGCAAGTGAAATTAATTTGAAAAGTTCAACTTTAGGAGCTTTGTTGATTTGATTCATACAAACTATTTTTGGAAGAACTCGAAAAGATCATTCTCGACATGATTTCAGAAATTGGTGCTTTGGTAGAGAGGAAAAAAAGGTAGTATTAAATAAAAATCAATGCCATATGGAATTGCCGTACATAGGTATGCTAGGAAGTCGTAGAAGTGGAATGAAAGAAGCAAACCCTAAACCACTCCATCGTACTTGCCAAAACAACTAGAAACATAGTGTAACTAAAACCTAACCCTTACTTGTCATCTATTATGATGGGAGGTAAGGCTAAATTGCATGATTCCTACGAATGTCTAGTCAATTACATTTGGGTTGTTTTGAGAGCCACTTCCTTCACCTTCTTCGTAGGTCGATGCTTCCCCAACCCCTAGCTTTCGCTTTGCACGGGTTCGTGAAGCTGGTCCGTCTGCCTTCAAAATTGATTGCAACACGTTGGAGTCCTGTAGAGCTTGGAGGGTCCTTGTTGTTTGCGGAGAATGTGCTTCCAACAAGTAGTCAAGTGCTTGACTTTGGTAATATGGTCCGTACGTAGAGTCCAGGTAAGCCATACTAGTCAAGTCTTCTAGGGAGGCACTATCATCTTGATTAGCCACCCTTTCTCCTTCTAAATTCCAACGATGTCGTTGCGGATGAGGACCCCACTTGAAGGTTGAGGAGGTCTTGTCCCAATATCCACCAAGGCATTGGAAGAAGAATGCCCTCCTCCCTTCGTTTTGTGGCCCCTTTCCCATGAGCCTTGGTGCAACTCTGGCAATTTCGTCTGGGTCTGTTTCCCAATTCAATTGCGAGCTAGCAGGTCCTTTTTCTTGATCATGTTGTCCTTCTCGCCAACTCCAAACCAAATCTCGGCCCCACAAGGTTGTGTCAGCCGTAGTATCACGTGTGTGTTCCCAAGAAGGAGGCATGTAGGTCGTCAAGTTGAACATGGTATATAGGCGATCATGGAATGGTGCTGAACAAATCACACAACGTCGTCTAATCAAGCATTGTGTGATGAGACATTGGGGGTGGTATACATGCACACAAGATCCTAGTGCCCAACCCCCTTCGGGGCCAAATTGTTCAAGACATATTGGGCATTTGGTATGGTCCAAAACAAAAGGTGCAGGCTTGGGCCACAATAGCATTCGTTTCTTCTCTTCTATGTGGCTAGACATTTGGTTTTGGTGGTCCCAACTATTTTTGCTCCAATCTATGACCTCCTTTTGTGGCAATTCCACCATGCACATGTTATTGGGAAACATGTCCTCCAACAATGCCCATGACGTCAGTCCATTCTCACGTTTAGGAGCATTTGCAACAAAGTTTCTAGAAACTTTCTCTAGCTCCTTCGCAATTTGTTGGGATCTATCCACAGAGAGAATGCAGGCGACCTTCCAATGGTAGTATGTGGTAGTCAACTCAGCCAACTTTCTTCGAAGCATCTTATTTTCTTCTTGAAGTCCATGGTCTTTCTCCAATTGAATAATTGATGGAACCACAGGAAACGAAAGAGAGTCTTGGGTCCCATTGAGGTCAATTGTGTCATTGGTAGTATATCTTGTGACAATAGTAGGAAGTGTATTTGGAATGATGGGGGAGTGTCTAGTGTGCTTGGCAAGAGGAGAACGCTGAAGGATATGGTTGGTAAGGTCCCCCACAACCTTGTCCACATTTTGGAGGTTCTGCTCAACAAAGGCGTCATCCATATCCGACAAAGTGAAAGTGTCAGGGTCTTTCTCACGGAGGCGTTGCAGTTCTATAGTTTGTTGAGAGATGAGTGTACTTTTTTGTTCACACTCACATCGCAATTTCCTCATTTCATTCTGTAGTGAAGAAATTTCAACATCTTTGGTCTTGAGGAGGTCCAGAGCTTTTGCCAAAGTCATAATGTCATGGCTTGAGCCCATTGTTGATGGAGAAATGGGAACACAGTGAGTTTCTTCCATAGCCATGTCCTCATCGGGCCCAAAGTCGAAGACGTCATTTGTGCGCTGTGTTGGCAGTGATGGGTTAGGAACTATAGTTGGAATCGATGCGGGTCCCACTCGTGTTGTTGAACGCCGTACTCTAGATGGTTGCCTTGGTCGTTGTCTTGTGGATGTCGCGGGTCCTTCTACAACTTCATTTTGAACCTCATTGGGGCAAACAGATTACTCCACGATTCGTATGACCCTATGGACGCGCGTACCATTAGAGTCATCATCTTCTTCAGACTCCTCAGTGTCAACCTTAGTGGCAGGGGTTTGCGTTTTGTATGCACTTCGAATAGGACCGAGTCCCCCCTCAGGAAAAGCTAAAACTCCTTTTGGGATGAAACCACTCTCTGGACGAGTGACATACATACTTCCCTTGATTATGCTCCAATCAACCTCCTTGTTTAGAGCGACCTCAGCATATGCTCCTCTAGCAAGGAAGAGGGGGACCTCGTTCCTATCTACAAAGGCGGTTTTGTAGAGGACTTGCCACAATTCAATGCATCTTTGAAGGAATGCTGGATTCTCACAATACTTCAAGTTGGCCTTATTGGAGTGCCGATTATAATGATGACGCCATAAAGGAAAGAACTTGCCGATGTGGCACCACTCGATGCAATCTTCGCAGGTTTGTATTGTCCAAGGCTCTGGTTCTTCATTCCAACCCTTAAAAGCAAGGTGGGCTTCACTATTGAGCACGTGCAATCGCTTCCGATGAATAGTGCCCCTACGCTTGCGATGTTTGTCTTTGGCAACCTTCCGTAATGCCCCGGCGGTCTGTGCAACTGCGGAGATAGGCAATGCCCTGGCATTGTTAACTCCAGTGGCCATCAATGATTGTCGTGTCCAAGGCTCAAAAAACTCTTTTGGGAGTTTAGGTGGTCCACAACTACTAAGGTAAGAAGGGTGGATGAATGTAATAAATAGTAAATAGTCAAGGTTCACGCATGTAGCCACTAAAGGATACAAGACAAGAAGCCTCAATGAAAGGTGCCCAAAAGGTCTTGGGCGAGTGGATAAATAGATGGGGCGAGCGCGGGTGAGAGTTGGTCATGGGGCACGTGCGGGTGGGCAACCACTGGTTGAACCCGTGGTCTCCAGGGGGCACGCACGGATCTTGGGGAGCGACTACGGGTTTGGTAGGGCGCATTCGGGTTCGAGGAGGCGACTGCGGGTCCAAGGGCGTGTGTGGGTCCTGGGAGGGGCGACCTCGGGTACAAGGGCGCGTGCGGGTCTTTTGGGGGGCGACTACGGTTACAAGGGCGCATGCAGGTCCTTTGGGGGGCGACTGCAGGTCTTTGGGGCGCGTGCGGGTGCCTTGGGAGGCGACTGCGGGTCTTTGGGGGCGCGTGCGGGTCCCTTGGGAGGCGACTGTGGGTCTTTGGGGACGACCACGGGTAATTGTGGGGCGTTACTTCTCTTTGGGTTCTCACTTCGTGTCTTTGCTTCGCAGCTTGCCACGTACTCGACACCCGCGGTCGCCCACCAACCTGAACCCGAAGTCGCCCTACCCGTGGTCGCCCGTACCCGTGGTCGCCCAAACCCGAGGTCGCCCACACCCGCATGCGCCCCTTTAGGATGCTACGTGGAAGACATGTGTCTGCCACATGGCATCCAGGTGGCCTCATGGGCAGGGTAAAATTTTTTTTAAAAGTCAAAGGTAAGTTTGACTCTATTAGACGGACAAGAGGGTCTACTTGACGTGTTGGACGTCGTGTTCGTCGAGTTGTCGAACTGTCTGCCGGAACAACCATGCACTACAGGCAAATTGACTGACCCGGTCACCTTTGCTCGATTTAAGGATGTCAAAGGTTTGAAGATAAAGACAATGTCACTGAAAAGGGAATTTTTCAAACATTGTGGCCATTTTACAGATAACGATTTTGGGACCTTTACACAGTATCTACTTGGTGAGACACCGAAACGGTAGGCTATTTACCCAAAAGTCTCTGTCTCAAAAACCAAAATTCTTGTTCCGAACAATCTGTCACATGGTGATTGGGTGGAGAGGAAGAAGCGGAAGAAAATTGTGCTCCAAGATCTGATGGCCATTAAGCCCGCCTTAAAGTTTACGAATAGCGGTGGGGACGTCATTGATGAAACATGGAAGTCTTGGAAGGCGAGACATAGGTTTACATCGGCGACATGGGATTTCCTCATCTCACACCCCAAGGCCGAATATTTCAAGAGGCGTCTCAGAAATGATGCATGGCTCAAGCGCGCAAAGGATCTTGAGAAGCCATTTCCGGAGGTGCTTCACATGTTCACAAGATTCATGAAGTTGAAGTACCAACTTCAGGACCAAAGCGGTGGAGTCCAAGTTAGAGGAATCGACATGTCCGCGAAGGTGCTAGTGACAAATACCACTTATCAGTATCATAGTCGGGAGGTGGATCTTGCACTTTTGGATGCACGGGAGGTGCAAAGAACAACGTCGAGTGAAAATATAAGCGCCATTGACCTTGTCCTCGATTTCCTCCTTTAGAAATTGAGTCCAAAAATGATTGAGCCAAATGTGTGGCTCTTCATTCTGGAAGAGAAGGAAGATGTCAAGGTTGCAATTAGGTTTGCAACTTCCAAGCTTGAGTAGTATGAGTACGTATTGTCTACGTACATACCAAGAAGAGTAGACATGCTCAATAATGTCACCAATCGAGGGATTGCTCCTAACGTTCCACTCTTATTCTTTTTTAAGAAAGGAAATATTTTGCACGCGCCGCTCGGGAGTTAATGAAGTCCAAGTATGATACGCCCTCAAATTGCGTGTACTACTTGGACTCTTCAAAGAATATAGAGGCAAAGTGGAGGATTGAGCCTATTGAACTTAGGATGGAGTTCTACCTAGACATCCAGCACGCTTTTGCGACGCCAGAGAAAAACGTTCTCGGCCTCTATTCGAGTGTGAAGTTCATGCTTGCTGCAAAGGTAAGTATACCCACTCTTGGAGTCTTGGAACTAGTTATCGTCGATTTGAGGATATGGGGGGAGTTCTGTTTGATTAGTCATTACTTTCTCTTGTTAGTTTAGAATTATGTTATCCTCGACTCGAGAATAACATCAAATGTCCAGAACTTGTGTTTTAGAATGCAACCTTCATGATAATTACTCAATTCTCCCTTTCTTCACTACAGATGTTTGGAGCTTTTTTCTATGGTTTTGTGGACAAGGATGTTGCAAAGTCGTATCTGAGAATTTCGAATCTAGTGAAGAAAATGGATAAAAACAATTTTCTGTTCTCAAATTTGCCTTATTTGTTGTTATATGAAAAACCAGCTGGTTGTGGACATGTGGTTGTTCATTCAAACTCTCCTTTGTCAATGCCCATGACATTTGACTCACCGCCTGCAGCGGTTGTCCTTGTTAATAGAGAGAGGGAGACGGTGGGTCCTCATCTGTGTAGTGATCTCGGCGTGGAAGGCATCGACGAGTTTGGAACCAACACGTTTCAAATTCATACGTGGATGTCAACTCCAATCTCGCCGCCTGTATTGAAAACTGCGAACGATGAGGAGGATATGGAGACGGATTCGGAGTTTGAGCGCGAGCAACAACAATGACTGGTGCTTCCATCTAGAGGGGCAAGAGTCGAGGCTGAGCAAGATGTGATCATCAACGAAGTATTCGGGCCCAACGACATTCCCATAATTGAAGAACCACAACCTTCTCAAAGAAATAATATCCCGACGTCGCAGGAGGCTGGGGTTATCATCATTAGCGATGATGATGATATTGATCATCCCCATTCCTCAAATGATGACGAGGAGGAGGAAGGCATTCCGCCGGTGACGAAGATGAAACCTGTCGTTGCACCCTCGGGTGTGGTGTGGCAGCATGAAATTTTAATTTTTTGGTTTTACTTAGTAATACTAACCGGATAGCTAGATAGGGGTATCCGGATTTGGTTAAGAAACCATAAGGAGCGGAAATAGAAGTGGAAAATAAGATAGTGGGAAGATCTATTCAATCCAATTTCTAGAGAGTGAACGGATAGGAGCAGATGTCTGACCGGATAGGTGATGGACCGGATACCATATAGGAACCGGATCCGGATTAGGTCATAATGAGGTGGTAGGGGGGTCCAGCCAGTATATAAGGGCTGGCCTGGCCAGTTGCACCTCTTTTTCACTTTTCCAGCGCTCTCAAGCTCCTCGTGTCTGTCAGTTTTTACTTTCCGTGTTAGTCACTGTTTCGAGTGTTTTTCGCGAGAATTATAGTGTCTGTTATAGTGTAAGTTTGGTTTCCGGTTGAGATCGGAGAGAGAAGGAAAGGAACGGGACGTGCGGCTAGGAGAGCGACAGTAAGGTAAAATCGGAAAGGGTTCCGAGTAGCTCATCCGCGACCATGCTGCAGCTCAAGTGAACTAGAGGTCATGCTAGTTCGTCGTTAGTAGTAGATGTCAAACTCCGGAAAGTAGTTCCAGTTATCCCTCTGTCAGAGGATACCCGAGCAGAACTCATGGACGACTTGAACTCCATGGGTTGTATAGGGTTTGCAACCAAGCCCTGGGGTTTCAAGGAGGAAGTTTTCGTGCGGGAACTCTTGGGCAAAGTGTCCAATGAGTGGGACGATACGTTGAGAGCGATTCCGCCCCTCTGGACGGAAGAGGTCTGGAGGACAGTTTATAGCTTCCGGTTAGGAGGATTTGGAATGGCCAGCCGGAAGGACGACTTCGTCCGAGGCAAGTTTGAGGGTGCAGTAAACCCGAAGGACGGATACGCCATAGAGGACTGCAAGGATGAGCGGAACCGCCGACTCTTACAGTTCCTCGTTCCGATCCTCCATCCAGAAAAGCCAACAAGGATAACCATTACCCTTTCGAACACCATTTTCGGGGCTTTGAGAGGGGACCGGAAAGTTGACTGGGCCCGGATCATTTCCGATCTGGTGCTCTAGTTAGTTAATAGAGTTGGAAAGAGTAGGGCAACTCCAGTGAGCCTCTACTTCATGCACCTCTATCAGTCTCATCAACTCCTGAATGACAGAGAGGACGAGGTGTGGAAGACTCAACAAGTAGTGCTGAGGTATGGAGAGTTAGGATCGGATCGGGAGAGCGAATCCGGTTCTGAACTGGGAGAGGATTCGGAGTCGGAAGATGAGGAGGCGCCAATACCACCGGTCAAGCGTCACAAGACTACCTCCCCCAACAAATGAGGGACGCCACCTGGTCACAACACTCCAGCTCCGGAAGGGAAACCGGAAGAGGAGAAGGCAGTATCGGAGAAAGTGGATCCTGAGGACCCGTTCCAACCCCTGGTGAAGGTCCTTTGTGACATCAAGATGGATTGGGAACGCAAGAGAAGGATAGTTGTAGCCATCGGGCAGTTGGTGGGAGTAGCACCCGATAGAGAGCTACTGGAAAAGGTGGCGGGTTGTATCTCTGATCCAGTCAAGGCCCGGAAGCAGGAAGCAGAGATCCGCCGGTTACAAGAGGAGGTGGATCGGATGAAGACGGAGATCCTGGTGCATAAGGAGAACTTCGCAGCCACCAAGTCTATTGCAAAGGATGCTCGACAGATGATGGAGCAAGTGAAGGCCACGTTTGGGGAGACCGGAACGGCCCTCACCAAAGCAAAGTTGTTTGACGAGAGGGTGCACGAGGAGAAGAAGCTATTCGGTTCCCGGATGGTAAGGATTCTCAACGACTTTGCCGAGCAGGTAGAAGCGGCAATGAAGGAGGCACAGAAGGCAACGAACCGGATAGAGGAGAGTACCCGGATACTGTCGAGAGCAACTTGCTCTCGCGGTATCCGACTCTCGAATATCTCTCTCCCAGATTCGTTCCCGGAAGTGACAATAGGAGAAGGGAAGGATGCGACCCCCAAGTCCAAGAGAACGACCGAGGCTGGCACGCTTGGAACCGCCATCGACTTGGACTCACCACCCACGTCCATAAGAGGCAATCCGGTTCCTCGACCTCAGGAGGTAGAGAGGAGTCGGAATCTAAACGATGTTTTCGAGCAGATGGACCCGGGAGCGGACAGCGCGACCATCGGATCGCGAATAAAGGCTTAGGATGTACAGAGTAGGTAGAATAGGAACGGATACGGAAACTGTTCCGATCTAGTTGGGAGTAGGTAGGACCGGAAAGTTTGACTGAGATGGCGGCAGAACTTTCGCGAGTTTTCTTGCCCATTTGTAACTTTTTGAAATGTATATAGTTAGCACCCGCGAGGGACGTTGGGAGTCTTCTTTTTGCAATTTCTATTGTACCTTTGTATGCGCTCTGTTGTTGTGTGTGTCTCCCAAGCTTGGCAGGTTTGCATGATGTGGAGTTAGGAAGGCGTAAGGCAAATTTGTGATTAGATTTTTCCCCTTAGTGCGATAGTTTCCGATCCTTAGTGTGTGTGCAGATTGTGTAAGAGTTGGGAGTGTATTTCAGTGCCTCAGCAAGATCTAGGGTTTTGAAGTTCCAGGTGAGATAGCCGCTGTTAGGCTAGGCGGATAGGGAGGGTATCCTTAGTCGCGCTAGAACTCTTGGACGGGGAGTCCAGTTGAGTGTCCGACCTTCTGAGAGGTCTCACCACCTTAGTTGGTAAATGGAATGATCCTAGTTACTGTTGGAACGGACGAGTACACTTGTAACCACCTAGCTTCGCACGGGTAGGAGTTGGCATTGAGGTCGTTGTAGTAAGAACGGATCGTATAGGGGATCTCTGTGTGACCTGCATTCCGGATTGCTGTCGGGAGTGCTGTGAGGGATCAAATCGGATTTGAGTTAGTTAGGAGAGGAAGGGAGAGAACAGTGGGTCTTCAACCATTATAATCCGCAGAAGGAGTGGTGGGCCTACCACTCAGAAACCTAAGCGGCAAACCCTCTGATGGTCCAACAGAGGCAAAACTAAACCGGAAGAGAGTTGAGGAGGTACAGGAACGAGCCAGAGCGGATTGGTTCAGAGCAGGACTAGGACCGAAATTGTTTAGGTCCTGGAGATTGGGAGAATTGGGTTAACCGGAGGATTAAAGAATCGGACGAGAAGCAATCCGGTCCTAATCCTCTTGGTGGTTGGTTGTTTCTGGTTTTAGATCTAGGACCGGAAAGGAAGTTTTAGAGGGTGAGAGAGCTTCCTCGCCCAAAACAAGTAAATACTTCACAGAATCTTGTGGGTTCGATCTTTAGAGTCACTTCGTTATGCTCTAGAGTGATTTTTGTGAGCATAATAGGGAATTTACTTATCTTGTGCTGCGACATGTGGTCGTCAAGGTGGAGAAGGATTGGTGGCAAAAGGACAAGGAGAAAAGAGAGAGAAGAATCACACAGAAGGCGGAGAAAGAGGCGAAGGAGAAGCAACTGGCAGATGCAGTTGCGAAAAATGCAGAGACGAATGCTAAAATGCTGAAAATGCAAGAGGAGTGGAAGGCTCAATTCTCTGAGTTGAACAGTCAAGTTGCATTGCTGCTATAGGCGATGAATTTGCAGAGCAGCCAATCTCTAAGCCAACCACTGTTCGTTTTTAGGGCTCCAACTCCTCAGCCTTTACCTTCGATAGTCCATGGTCCTAACTTATAGGAAATGCAACGTATAGTACCGGTATTGTCTTATCTTCGAGTCGAGGATAACCAAGACTATGTTTCCCTCGCTCATGAGGATCTGGTCAACTCAACACCAGCATCCCAACTGCCAGAAGTTTCTTCTCGAGATCAAGCGGCATTCGAAGTCCTTGTTCTTGGAGGTGAGGACGTCTCTCAAGCAAAAGAAGAGACAAAAGTTTCATAGCAGTATCATCAAGGCGATGATAAGGGCGAAGTGGAATCAGGACCTATTTCATAGGCACCCAAAATGGAGACATCGGTGTGCGGCACGTCGTCTCAGGTCGTGGAGGAGTTGCACTCACCCTTATTCGTAGAGGAAGAAAGGGTCGATTACGAAGCCAACAAGGACGATACCCAAGATAATGTGGCAGAGGAGATCCAAGGGGGCCCTCCTACTATAGCGGCAATGGGAGGGGATGAGCCTCAAGAGCATGGATCTGCTCAGGTACAACCCTCTAACCCATACGGTTTCGATTGAGTCGATAGAACTTGAAGTCGATCATGTCTGTGTGTATGAAGAGTAGGGAGAAGGCTTTGAGTAGTCATTGAATCTCATATGTACTCTTGTTGCGTGGTAGGATGGTGTGACCACTCGTTGATTGCTTGCGCATGGACTACATATCCGTTTGCGGCTCCTTCTCATGTAGTCTAGTGTACCATAGTTTTGTTAGAATAGATTTTGCGACCCTATTTGAAATAGAAAATTTTCACATGTATTATGTAATCTATGTAAATAAAATATGCACATTTTCAAATATCAAGTAGTCTAATTGGATCCTGCTTTTGATGTTTTGGGTGACCAGCTCGAAAAACTTGAAAGTGTGCACCGCCCACTGCCAATGAAAGCACTTCCTATTGGGAGACCGCAGTCGATTAATGGAATTCAATGCATCTCTCTCCTTTTTGGCTCACCCGTTTCTGCGTTTAAACAAGTAACTTCATTTCTTTGTTGTTATGCTCTGATTAGGTAGTAGTAGAGGGCAGAAGAGAGATCGTACCCAAGAATGTGCCTCCCGTACTTCCTCCACCGTGGAGGAAGTGGATGAACATTGTCTTTGACTTGAACGGCATATTCTGTCAAACGGCAATGAAGTCCTATGGGGAGAAATTCAAACCATACAAGCTCGAAGACAATGTTCTCTACCATAGAAATCCCACAATCATCGGACCCAAGGCGGTATTCGCTCGGCAAAATTTGGGGGAATTCCTCCGGCAGGTTTTGACGATCGCAGATAGGGTCTTAGTATGGACCACGATGTTGAAGTGTAACGCAGAACCCATTGCTAGACACTTGTTCAATGGTTGTAGAGGACCCTATGATATCCTTAGTCAGGAACAATGCAAAAAGATAGAGTACTCTCTAGGAAAGTTCTTTCATCTCGGTGAGCAAGTGCATTGTATGAAAGTGCTCTCCGAGACCTTGTTCTACAATCCGAGCGGAAGCACGTCCTTCACTTCGGATAATACGCTTCTCATTGATGACTCTCCGAATAAGAGTGTCTGCAATGAGAATGGGAATGCCATATTCCTAGACACTTGGAGGCACCATAATCGCAGAGACGACGTCCTCATAGGGGAACTTCTGCCATGGCTTAGACGTCTAGATTCGAACTGGCAATCGGGCCAAATGTAGACATACGTCGAGGAAAACCGCATTGGTTTGAACCCATTGGGAGCCGAGGACTACAAGGTGTAGGAGCTCATAGACGGGATGAGAGAGTCCTCGAAGGTCATGGGTTCTAGATACGAGCTCCCTCGAATAGGCGTAATCATAAAGCGAGGCCAAAGTAGGAAGTACGTTGAAAAGTAGATTCTCTCTAGATGTGAGATAGTATTTTGTGTATAGTCGTCGATTTGTACACTACGATCTTTTGTAAATAATATATTGAGTTCGGATTTCTCTTGAACCTTTGCCGTGTGCTTGGGGGGTTCACTATCCATGTCCCCCATTCTCGATTGAAGATGCCTTTGCATTATATTTATTTGACGGTGGGTAATGTGGGTGGGCTTGTGGAATTTGCACGTATTGTAGGTTGGAGGCGTTTGCTTCGTTGAACTGCCAAAAAGGCAAAGATTGACTAGGAGTCTACTCTTTGGATCCGAAAGGTCGCTCTCCAACCAGTCCGAATCCGAGGGGGGGAGTTGCAACACGATTCCGTATTCCAAGCCATACATGTTGCGATCTGCCACGAATGCTACATCTACGGCCATAGACTATTCCAAGGGGGATGTGGAAGAAGGCATTGTGGACAACCCCCAAGTTGCGAACCTGTAAGGACTCCCATCTGCTCTCCTTTGCCGTTGAAATAAGCATCCTCGACCCGAGGGGACTCGTTCTCCCCTGCTCCACGGACCGATGCTGCAACCAGTTGTAAACTAGACCTACCACTAGACAAACCGGCAAGTTGTCCTTGGCTCGAGGATGCACTTCAATTATCGCTCGCGATTCAGCACCTTCCTAATGACATTGTCGGACGTAAGGCGACACCTGCGTTCGACCATGAGACAAAGAGTGCATTGCCCTTGCCCACGACTGATGCTCTTGGACCTCGGCTCCAAAATAAACAAGCTCGTCCCTCGCTATCTGTTGGAGCCAGACGATCTCCTTCTGCCGACAGTCTCTTCCGACAACAAATTTTCAAAGATCATAGGCGGTTGTTGGACTCCAAAATAGTTGGGGCTCCACTTCCATACGTGGACAATGTCAATGCAACACTACCGAGGCTACCTCCTTGAGGGTCAAAATCGCTTTCCACTTCAAAGGTGCCGCAAGCTACTCGAAGGCCAAAGCGGAAAGACAATGGATCTCAAAGTTTGGATTTGCACAGCACATTGGACGGTGGAAGTGGGCAACACTATCATTCCCGACGCGATGATATCTTTAAAGGTCTAGAAAAGATAAAAGCAATGGAAGCAACCAAGAGCAATAGTACAGCCAATAGCGATGCTTAGGTGACCAACTAAAGTTTTTGAAGCCAAATAAACTTCGGGGTCTCTTTTACTATTAATAGCATGGAAAATAATCACAAAAAAATACCTAAAGTAGTTCAGTACTCTTACATGTACGGTAATGTTCCTTGTTACTACTTACATTCTAGGCAATCGTTTGCCTTCATAATTCAATCACTTCAAAGGACATTGTGAACAAAAAGTTAGATACTCTTTGTGTATTCAATCTCCCAAATAAGTCAAATGGATTGAATTGAAATTCACTTGCATTTCATTTTTCCAAGGGCTTTGGTACATTCTTGAATGAACTTCTTAATATGTCTTTTCATGAGTTGTTGCAATCGATGCAATTCGACTCACTTGTTTTAAGTCATTTGAACCCAACCCTTATTCAAAACTATGTGTCCTTGGTTTTTATCCTTGGGTTCAACAACTATTACCTCAATGAAGCTTCGCACTCGTTTTTCAAAGTCTCAAAATAACCATATTGTCTCAATTTAACGAATAAGTCATTTTCTCACAAACTTTGCCAAGCAAGTGGAAGTGGAAATGAAGGAGGCATGGAAGGCGGGGGATTGGATGGAGGAGAGTACCCAGATATTGTTGGGAGCCACCTGCTCTCGAGGTATTCGACTCTCGGATATATCTCTTCCGGATTCGTTTCTGGATGCAACGATAGGGGAGGGGAAGGATGCCACTCCCAAGTCCAAGAGATCGGAAGCGAAGGCGAATCTGGCCGGAACGCCCGGAACCACCATTGACTTGGACTCAACCCTCGGATCCCCAAATGACGATCTAGTTCCTAACCCTTAGGAGGGGGAACGGAATTGGAACTTGAACGAGATCTTTGAGCAAATGGAGTTGGGAGTGGATAGTGCCACCATTGGATCTCAGGTGGGTACTTAGTGTGTATATAATAGGAATGTTAGAAATGGATTTGGATCTTGTTCTGATCTGGTTAGGAATAGGTAGGACTGAAAAGTCTGGCCCAAGTTGTGGCGGAACTTTTGCAAGCTTTCTCGCCCACTTGTACTTTTTGATTGTATTTAAGTCAGTCCCTACGAAGGGTACTGGTGTATTTTCTCTTTGCAAATTCCTTGTACCTTTGTATGCGCTCTTGTGTTGTATATGTATCTCCCAAGCTTGGCAGAATTGCATGGCGTGGAGTTAGGAAGGTGTAGGACTAATTTGTGAATTGATTTCTCCCCTTGGCGTGTAAGTTTCTGATCCTTAGTGTATGAAAGCAGGTTGTGGAAGTGTTGGGAGTGGACTTCAGTGCCTCAACAAATCTAGAGTTTTGAGTTCTGGGTGAGAAAACCATTGTTAGGCTAGGCGGATAGGGAGGGTATCCTTAGTCGCGCTAGAACTCCTGGGTGGGAAATGCGGTTGAGTGTCCGATCTTCTGAGAGGTCTCACCACCTTAGTTCGTAAACAAAATAACTCTGGTAAGTGTTGGAACAAACGAGTACACTTGTGACCACCTAGCTTCGTATGGATAGGAACTTGCATCAAGGTCGTTGTAGTAAGAAAGGATCGTACAGGGGGTCTCTGTGTGACCTGCGAACCAGATTGCTGTCTGGGTTGTTGTGAGGGATCAAACCGGATCCGAGTTAGTTTAGGAGAGGAAGAGATAGGACAGTGGGCCTTCAGCCACTATAATCCACAAAATGAGTGGTGGGCCTACCACTCACAAAACCAAGTGGCGACCCCTTTGATGGTCTAACAGAGGTAAAACTAAACTGAAATAGGAGTGAGGAGATATACGGACAATCCCAAATGGATTGGTCCAGAAGAGTACGAGGACTAGAAGTGGTGCGGTCCTGGCATTGGATTAAATTGGATCAACCGGAGATTTAGGGAACCGGGTAGGGAACAAATCCGGTCTGCTACTATTTGGTGGTTGGTTGTTTCCGGTTTTAGATCTAGGACCAGAAGAAAGGATTTAAGAGGTTAGAAAGGCTTACTCGCTTAATAAAGTTAAATACTTCACAGAATCTCGTGGGTTCGATCTTTAGAGTCACTTCGTTATGCTCTAGAGTGATTTTTGTGAATATAACAAGGAATTTACTTACTCTATGCTGCGACAAAAGTTTAGGAATGTAGTGCATTCCAAGGAAGGGTATGCCATTAGCGACTGTCTAGATGCAAGGTAGAAGTAGGTCCTAGAATTTTTGATCCCTATCTTCTATCTGGAAAAACCTACCCGGGTTACGATTATGGTAGCTAACACCATTTTTGGTGCTATGGAGGGCAAACCAGTCAACTAGGGCAAAGTCATTGGAGTAGTAGTCTCCAAGCTTGCCACCAACATCAGGAAAGCTAAAACCAGACCAATTGGGCCTTACCTATTCCACCTCTACCATCATGCGAAACTTCTAAGTGACGCAGAAATGGTAGAGTACAACACTGGATCCACCATCCTACGATACAGCCTCATAGAGGAAGTAGAGGTGAAGCAGCCGCCAATTGAGGAGGAAGAAGAGCCGAAAGAGGAGGAGCATCTCTTGGATCGGAGGCGGAGGAAATCCATCGATCTGGCTTCACAAGGGAAATTCCCTACTCAAGAGAAGATTCTGGCGGAAGAAGGAAGCATATCCGGATTCTTCAAAACCGGATTCAATTGGGTACTACAAGCTCAAGAGTACCATGAGAACCTGGTTGATCTTCTCAAGAGGATCAACAAGGAGTTGAGGACAGAGCCAGAAGACATACTTGACACTTTGAAAAAACTTCCGAATCTAGAAGCATTGGAGAAGAAGGAGAAGCATATTGAAGGCCTAGAGAAGGAGAAGATAGACCTTCAAGCTAGGTTGAGCTAGGCTCAAGGAGAATTGGCCGCAGCAAAGCAAAGGGAGAAGGAAGCCCTGCAGCTGGTCAAGAACCTATCCAGGTTGGTGGACAAGCCGGTAGATCTGGTTGTGAAGGCCGCTCTCATACAAAACCGGCTTGCAAAAGAAGGACATCTCACCGAATCCAAGGTGATCCACATCCTGGTGGACTTCTCATCGAGGATGGATTCTACTTTGAAGGAGATGTGTCAGCTATTGGGACGGATTGATCCAAACCGTATCATGGATTTCTCCAACTTTCCGGAAATCCACTTTGACACGAAGACTCTGGTGAAGTTAACAGCATCAATGCCATTGTCAGCTAGACCGAAAGCCCCTAGGGAGACTCTTCGGCATTCTACAAAGCCCTTCTCGACACAACTCGAGAAGACAATCCGAGGAAGTGTGAAGACAGCATGAGAACCAACCAAGTAGCCGGAAGTAGCACAGGAGTTAGCGCCATCAGAGGTTACAATCTCGCCACCTGTTCCAACATTCCGTCTTCCGAAAAAAGAGGCACTCTAGACACCCAGGTCATTTAGCCGGAGTGACCTACCGAGTCGGATTGGGGGATTGACGAATCTAGCCAGGACTCATCCGGAAGGTTTTGAGCACATGATGCAGTCGCAACCAAGGAAGGAGGGGATCCCCATCGTCTTGGATGACACCTCTCTAGGTGAAGAAGACGAGAGGGAGATCACTCAGATTGAAAAATCTGAGGAAGAGGAGTATCAAACTGGATCAGAAGAAGAAGAGGAGGAGGACATGGAAGACGAAGACTCGCCTCCAAAAATCCGGAAGATCCAAACCTGGGCAGCGTTGAGGATGACTCCGTGAAGGCAACTCTGAAAGAAACTCCAAGGTCATCCACCCAAGCACCTGCAAGTCAAGGCAAGAGCAGTCAGAAGAAGGCGCAAAAAGCAAAGTAGTTAGAATTTGAATTTTGAATCGAATCCGGATTTCCAAATGTAGGCCCGGGTTCCGGATTTGTAGGATCTGACTTTTCCGGGTTTCTCGGGAAGTTTGTGATTGGTCACCTGGATTTCCAGGTGGCTTTTTGGCCTTTTTGGCTGTGGTTGTTTTGGGTTTTTAAAGTGAGGGGCAAGTTTGTTGCCTCTCATTCCATCCTAGCATTATAATTTGAATTTGGTCATCCTTTCTTTAATCTGAGCCACCAAGTGGACCCTCAAGAATTGATCTGTCGTATATCCAACTTTCCTGTGTTTGTTTGTGAGAGTGTTGAAGTGTAAGAGAGAGGAGGAGGAAAGGAGGAATCCGGATCTGAGGAGACTTGGACCTGATTTGTGAGGAACATTTATGATGTAGTTTAGACTAGTGATTTTGGTCTTGAGCACGTGCCTTTGAAACACTGGAACGGGAATCCGATTAGGAGTGGCATGGGTGCGAGTCCGGAATACCAGAGAGGGTTCCGTGCGGGGATAAGCAACCACCAGTGGAAGAAATCCCCATACCACTTACTAGAAGGTTAGCCAAACCCTAGGATTAGTCTAAGCGAACAACTAACAATCCCCATATCAGTTCTGGTTTTTGTTGGTCTGACATTGTAGTAGAAAAGTCTAGAAGTGGCTCTGTGCGACTTGCCTTCTAGATTGGTCATCTGGAAAGTTGTGAGAGTGTTTCCGGTCTGATCGAGTGCAATAGTTGGTCTAAGTGTGTGTTCTGTAGTTTTAAGAGAGAAGAGAGTGTGAGGATACGAGTGGTGAGTCCCCACCCCTCTACAAGATCAAAGGCGAACCCTCTACGGGTAAAACAAAGGTACCAAAAACTAGTGTTTGTGTGTGAAGGGACAGATCCATATTCCGGATTGAAGTAGATCCGGATTGGATTTCGGAAAGGTAGTCATCCAAAGAAGAGAAGAGAGGTGAAGAGAGAACTTAAGTCAATAGAACGGATAATCTCGGCTTGCAACAATAGTCTAGAATCCCTTGGGACGATATTTCGAGTTAGTTTACACATTTTGGTGTTGTAAATGGTATTTACTGCCATCTACGTGTATGACAAGTAGACCATTCAAGAAACAATTAGGAGGCTCCAAACATGAAAATTTTTCTTTTCATACTCTTCAGATGCAGACATTGAAATATGTTCATATAGACCCTAAACCCTAAAACCCTAAATGTAGACTCTAAACCCTAAACCCTAAACCTAACCTACCACATAGAAATTGGGAGAAAGTGGAATCCAAGAAGCATTCCTTTTTCATTATTATATGTGTAGGTCCACTTTCTATTTTGTGCTGCAAAAATAAGACATTCCTACCACACAAAAATTGGGAGAAAGTGTTATCCAAGGAGCATTCCTCTTTCATTATTATATGTGTAGGTTGACTTTGTATTTTCTGTTGTGAAGAATAAAACATTCCTACCACACAAAATTAGGACAAAAACAACAATCAAAGTCCATTGTTCTTGAAATAACCCGAATACCTTTTTTTGGTGCTAAAATAGGAAACTGCATGAAATATCCAATAGATTGTGAATATTGTTCAAACTTTATAGTTTCGAAATTTGTCATTTTGGGTCGTGGGGCTTTAAACCTGAATTGGAAAGAGTAGGTGAAGCTTACATTGCGATTGGCATGCAGCCACGATAGTCTTCAGAAGTCAACAAGTAATTATGACAGGAAACCTTGTAAACTAGACGAGGCTGTAATTTTCGTGGGCCCAGATACTTAATTCAACATTCCATGTCATTTACTATAGTGATTCTTGTTTTTTTCAAAATTGAAAAGTGCGTGGTTGAGAACGCACGATGAGTTTGCGCTCTTTTGTTCTCGCGCAAGTAGTTGGGACACTCTCTCTAAAGTCACCATCCCATTTGCAAACACCTCTTTTGAGCTTATTCCTCATTTTTGTCGACGTTGGTGTCCATTTGCTTCTTGCGCTCTTCATTCGACTTATATTGTTACGCCTTGCGAAGTGTTTCAGGAGTTTGGTTAGCGTTTCATTGTATGTTATTGCCCTCTTCGACAAAGCGTTTTGTTGCGAAGAGTTCGTGGTTAGCTATTCAGATCTCTTTGCTGCTTGAATGTGACTCTTTCAATGTAATGCACTCATTAAAGGCTTATATATTACCAATCAATCCTTTATTGTCAATGAGTTGTATATGGTGTTTACTTCTCATTTCTTGATTTGATAATACTTGCAGTTGTAAATTTGTAAGTTTCTTGAAGCGCCGTTTTCATAGTTCATTGTAGGACGATGCTCTACGTATGCGGGAGGTTGTTCCGATTATGTCGCCGAATTTTTTGGCTTACTAAATATAGAAACATTTGGTACTCTTTAAGAAGCTTTAGAACTTCAGAAATAATGGATTATTGTAGCTCTAGTGTAGGTGAAAACCAATAGTGGTTTTTGCAAGACATTATCGCAATTCAGCTCAAGTCGAGCTGAATTGATGTATAAGATTTTCTAGTAGATCAATACGACGTTTGTGAACCCCCATTGCAGATTAGCTCGGCTCAAGCTGAATGTCCATTGATTCCACAAAAATGTGATTTGAACAACATTGCCTTCTTAATTATGTGAAATTTACAGTACTCTCATTTTATTTGCAACTACAATTTAGCTCGAGTCGAGTTGAAATGGCATATGGGGAGAGTTTAAGACTAAATCAAGTACCAGAATTACTTTAGTTCTAAAACAAATCAGTTAGAATACATTATATGTAAATTCTATTGTCAAATTCGAACCCCAACCATCGATATAGATTGAATACTTAAAATTCAAATATTAGATCATTAATTCTTTAAGAATTGCAGTTTAGCTCGAATAGAGCTAAACTAACATATGGCTGCTTTTGCTTGAAACGAGCTAATGTGTTGAAGTCTGTGGATGACTAAATGAGTTAGTATAAAAATAAGATATGTCATTCTATTCTCAGGTCCCATATTATGTTTGGAAATTAATCTGAAGTCAAACATCAGCACCTGTTTAAGTATTATGAAATTGTAACAATGATTGTTTAGCTCGACTCGAGCTAAACTGTTGGGTAGGAGTAATGCGTTTCCAAAAAGGAAGTTCCATTACAACACTTGAACTCCGATTGAACTGAGGTGTTTCTATGTATCTAGTGCTTTCTTAACGTTTTTTTCACTTGGACTAGAGCTTATTTTGGCCATAATCTAGGATTGCATTCTTGGTAGATTTATGTGATATTACTTCTTCTAATGGTGTCGATAGTTTTCCCATAAGTACTGAATATGAAATTCAACTCGAGTCGAGCTGATGTGCAATCTGAGATTTTCTCATCTTCAATTGTTGACTACTGTTTCTTATCCTTTATGTCTATCTCGGAATATGTAGGTACTACGAGTTTCATGGAGAATCCAATGGACATGATGTTCTCATCGGACGACGAATTCCAAGATGTGGAACACATGAATATTGGTGCTCCAGAGTGCGAAGGTCTTCCATGCCGTCTTTGGGTTACGAAGTGCGTGACTTTGTATAACAACGAAGGCGTACTTGTTGGTGAAGGTACTTGCCATAGTGTCAACTCTAACTTGGTTCTTAGCGCAAATGGTCCTCTTGGAGACACACACATAGGGATCCACATTTCCAAGACACATTCTAAAGAGGACATTCCCCATGAGCAAGTGTATTCGCTCGTAGCATGGCCTATTAAACTAGTCCACTGCCGTGGAACAAGTCTACACGATCATGATGCCCAAGACACGTTCAATCGTATTCAAGCTAGTCTACAGAACCCTCCCTTTGCATTGTCGACCCGACCATATACAAGTATCATCTGGAACCCTCCTCGCGAGACTAGCTTGAAGGCAAAGGAACTTCTCACTCAAGAGTCTATCAACACAGTGTCTAGCAAGGTCTGCTATAGCAGGAATTGCGTGCAACCATTTCCTAGGGAGAAAATTCGTGCCTTCCATGAACGCATGTACTAGAGATCGACCTTTAAGTTCAGAGCCCACATGAAGACAAATGTTCACAAGTTGACTCATCATGACTCGCGTAGGAGGAAGATGGTTACGGTAGAAGGGATCAATGTTTGCATGCGAGCGTGGATGCTGATTACCGGAGTTCCAGAAGCAACGTTCTATCGTTACCAAACATATGCGAAGAATCAACGAGAAGCCAAGGATCATGATAATTCGAGATTGCTTAAGCCAAGGAAGTACACAGAACAAGTTGCTACGAAGTTGAAGTGCATTCTAGACAAGGAGGCTGATCACATGCCACATAAGACTACAACTTTGAAGTCAGGAGAGAAAGTTGTGTCCATGATTCTCCCAGCTACCTTTCAATGGAAGGATCAGATTTCGAAAATCAATGAGGCCAATGTTTCTTTCGGACTTAAGGAGGTCTCCACTTCCAACTTGAGCAAGATTAGATCTACTAAGTTCCCAAAGTACGACGTCAAGAAGCCAGGTGATAATTTTGCTCAGTGCGGCACTTGTGACAAATTGCAAGAGCTTAAAAAGGGTGCTCTAGCTAGCTCTCAAAGCGCTTTAAAATGGTCAATCAAGCTGGACAAGCATCTTGCAATTGCTCGTGCACATAGAGAGTTGTACTATACAAACCGTTATATGTCGCATACTTCTCCTCACGAGTGCCTTACAATTGTGCACGACAAGATGGATCATGCCAAGACTGCTTCCCTAGTCTTTTCTCACAAAAGCAAAGAGACGGATGGCTTAGTGAAGTTGCCCGTTTCCATTACTGGCATGATTGCACATGGTCATGGAGATGTTCGTTATGCACATTATGGCTTGGATATCTTCCCCCACGATTTGAATTATACTATAAGGTCGATGGCAAAGTTGTTGCGAGACTTAGAAGAACCATTGAAGTCTTCTTTTTGCCAATTGTTTGTGGGGTCAGGGTCAACACCTTTATTTCGCAAGGTCCTCAAAGGCGCAGAGATGTGCGAAGCATTGCTACCCCCAGTCCTAGAAATCTTAGTTATGATGACATCATTGCCGCCCATTCTTAATGTGCAAATGGATAATGCCACCGGGGACAACAAGAATAGATATGTTTTATGCTTCTGGTCTCTACTTGTGGCAAAAAAGATCTTCCGAGAAGTTTACATGAACTTCATGATTGTGGGTCACACGCATGACGACATTGATGCATTGTTTGGAAGATGGAGTATGTTATTGAAGAAGGAGAACTTTCCAACAATCCCAACTCTCATGAAGTCCTTTATGGATGTAAAGTCCATTCCCACTATCCCTCACCTCATTGAGGAGGTGCTAGACTTCAAGGGATTCATTGCAGGTGCATTTGTCGATGGTGATGACATCCTTGTTGGACATACAAAGCCACAACAAGTGAAATTCTACTTGGATTCAAATGGAACTCCAGTCATGAAGTACAAATTGTTGTGCACTGATGTGGAATGTTTTGGGGAAGATGGCAGAGGTATCAAGTTGTGGAAGGAGGATTCTGAGGGGCGTAGTATGTGGCCTCATGGAGTGCCATTTCCAGTTCCTCTACAGCCAATGAGGGGTGTGGAGGATATTATGAAAGGCATATTTGGGTTTGGGAAGTATTGGGAGAACTTGTGCAATGTAGATGTTACTCGAGAGTGCCGAAGGCGTTACAAGCATTTGGTGTACTATTGGTGTGATGTGAGGGATGCTTTGTAGGAACCAATAACTACCTCTAATGTTCTCAAGGATGGGTTTTGGCCCACTACCCGTATTCAAGTGAATGTAGTAGATCGATTAGGAAAAGATGGCGAGGATCGTGAAGAATTTGGGGAAGATGAAGTATATGTTGGGTCTCTGAGGGGTCATCCCCAACCATCCTTTAGGGTTGGTTGTGATCTCTTTGAAGGGTAGTTCGTGGTAGTTCGTCCTGCAAATGGTGACACACGACCAATTTGGATTGCAAAGGCCTTGTCTAATCCAAATTGTAACCCTAAGAAACTGAATTGTGTTCTCATTCAATACTTGCGCCCAACATCAAGGAGTCAAGATGTTCAAGACTTCTACATTGGATGGGACAATGAAAGAGGTTTGCGTTGGAAGGTTGATATAGCTGATCCGCTTGTTTGGGAAGAAACGAACGCTCTCATGACAGCATGGAAGTCTCAAATTCGAAAGGATACTCGCCAATGTTTGCTCAAGATCCAGACTACACAAATTGAGATCATCAACCACATCCTCGCTTCATATGTTTGATATGTTTTAATTGGATTCACTTATTTCTTATAGTTCTTGAAGTGATAATATTGTATACTAAATATTTTCATGTATTCCTTGGATAGTAGTTTTGTTCTATAGTACTAGTGTACTTTTATATATTTTTAATACAATCACTATTATATTTTTGTGTGTTCCTTTCTTTTTAATTCTTGGTATTGTATTTTCTTATTGATTGAAGAAATTGCATCTAGAAATAAAAAGTGATTGGAAAAAATTGAGTAGTGGATACAACCACTTTTTATTTCGTTAATGTGTTAAGCACTTGTCACGCTTTCAAATAGGGGTTTGGTTGGTTGTTGCAACTTTCCTGTCTGCAAAGCTCACTTAGCAGCACCAAGTCATGTATTTTTTCAACCGTTCATACGAATTCAACAGGAATCAAACTCGGAACATCTGAAGAAGATAAATAGCCTCTTACAACCAACCGTTCAGCTCATGACTTGGTGTCCATTAAAGGGCACAATCTTTACTTGTATGAATCAGAGCACTATCTCTACAAAAAATTAAAACTACAAAAAAACTCTCAAAATTGCAAAACTATCATTTTAATGGAAATTGCTCTTGTCTTAATTAGAAAATTTGATATTCATCAAGCTAAATCTAATGGAAATAAAATGCAAATTTTGGGTGTCACATAGGTAATATTATTTTGAGAGGGTCCTTAGGTCTCAAAATATTGATTATGGTGTTTGATGGGTTTTTGCATTTTGCTCTCTCCTTGTATATAGAGGCATTTTTCCTGAGATATACATCAATTTCCTCATTGTTGGTCACACTCACGAGGACATTGATGCTCGTTTTGGTCGATGGAGCACGAAGTTGAAGACGAATGATTACCCCACAATTTTGAGGTTGATGATGTCCTTCATGGATTGTGAAATGCAAGTTGTCATTCCTCATCTCATTGAAGAGGTTCTTGATTTCAAGCAATTTGTAGATGGGTATTTGCTTACAAGCGATGATTCTCTAGGAGGTCATTCACAAGCCCAACAATTCAAGTTTTACAAGGATTCTAATGGATTGCCCTTGATGCAATACAAAATTCTTTGTACAAACAATGAGTGGTTGCCAAAGGAAGGTGGGGGATTTCACTTGTGGAAGGAGACAACAAGTGGGCGCCCAAGAGTGCCAAAAGGTAGTCCTTCACCTTTGGCTCTACAACTCATGCGTTGCTTCAATGAGGTTCGTAAGGATGTAGACAAGTACATTGCATTTTGGGGTGCAATGGATAATGAAGACTTGTTGGAAGAATTTTGGAGGAAGAATGAGCCAATGAAGAAGTACTAGGAAGGTGTTAGAATTGCTCTAGATGAACCGCTTATGTGGCGTGAGACATTGTGAGATGGATTTTGGCGACATACTATGATCACCAATGAGGTGGAAGACCAATTTCTTGACGATGGCACATTACTTGAGGAATTTGCAAAAGATATACCTTTTGTTGGTCGTAGATGTGACCGTCTAGCTCCTTCATTCCGAGTTGGTTAGGATGTGTATGCAAGTTATTTTGTTGCAGTGTGTCTAGCTAACAAAGATCTTTGTCCATTTTAGCTTGCTTAGGCACTTACAAATCCTAATCCACATCCTGGGCATGTCGATTCCATTCAACTATAATATTGGACATCTACATCTTTTCAGCACATTCATGAAGAGACTTATTATGGATGGGATACAAAACAAGGGAATTTATGGTGCGAAGATAAGGCTATTTCCTCAAGATGGACACATTTTGATTGTATCATGACTGCTTGGAAGCCGCGCATGAGAGCAGAGACATTTGATCTAAGGATCAAAATTCCCAAACCACAAATTGCTATCATCAAGGCATCGGTGGAGGCCTATGTGCTTGGTGAATGCAACAATGCATCTTCAGCGTGAGGATGAATAGTTTGTAGGCATAGAAAGTTATTAATAGTTTTAGGATTTTTTATTAGCATTTGAAATTGAAAAAAAGAAATTGAAAAGGGAATAAAATTAGAATACAACAGAGTGTTTAGAGTTTTAGAATTTTATAGGTTAGGTTTTTTTAATGTGTCCAAAGAAAAGTCCAAAAAAAAGCAAAAAAAGCAAAAACAATCTTTATTAAAAAAAATTAGAAGGAAGAAGTAGATTTTGTTTGTAAATTTCTTTTGTTCATTTTTTGATATTTCTTATGTTATTTTAGGCTTGGATGTTGTGGAATGTGGAGGTTACATAATTATATAATAAATTTTTGTTGTTTTTCTTGTATTACATTTTGTATTTGACAACTTCTTTATTGCATTTCCAATATCCATGTTTATTTGTTTTCTAAGGCTAGGTGCACTTCTATAGTCTATTATTAATAATTTGAGTAATTCTACATTTCTTTATGTTTGCATGTATAAAAGCATTTTCATTGAGATTTTATAGTTAATTACTATTAAGAATGGTTGAAGATCTAATAGAATAGGCCTCTTTTGAATGTCTTTCATTTTAGAAATGCCAAAAAAATCTACCCAAAGAGGCAGTAAGTAACTAATTATGTGTACTTTGTAATGGACCCATATACCAACATAACACATGGAATTTGTAGTGTGTGAAGTGAAGAGTGTTGCTTTTGTTTATACTTATAAAAAATCGTCATGCTCTTGACATATAAAAGTTTCAATTTATTGGAGTTTCTCAATTTAATGAACCCTTTTGTATACTAAATTTAGATTCCTAATTAAAATAAGACTCTACATTCTCTCATTTTAATGAATATGGCCTTCCATGTATCAAGTGGGGTTCTACCCACATTCAGTCTGTTGGTTGGGGAGGTAGCAAAGGGTTGCATTATTCATTTTTTGCAAGCTTTGATGGACTCTTCAATCTTTAATGTCCCTATTTTTGGTGCTCCTTGAATAATTAACTGCATTGCATTCAAAGATTGCATTGTTTGGCTTGATGATTTTATGGAATGTCGTGGTGGATGGCCCTGATGTTTAACAAACATTGAAGCCAATGTCTCATCCTTATCATCATTCGTACATGATAAAATGGTTCGACTTGGATTGCCTCTAGAACTCATCTCTTTTGGAGGAGACAAATGTCCGTTTCCAAGCCGTGATTTTCTTGAACCATCCAATATTGTGCCACTGGTTTTGAGTAGTACATGTGGAGCAGCGCTACATGGTGGTTCTTGGGAATCTTCCCTGAGGTACTTTTTGCCAACACCATTGTTGACAAAAATGGTGTTACCCAACCCTATCAAACATGCCTCAACATTGTCTTTTACTTTGTGTGGTTTGGTATTTTCAATATTTGCTTCCCCACATTTCTTGCTTGTCGATATCACTATTGATGCAACATTTACATTGTGCACATTCATCCGGACCTTCACCTCACATCCTCCCTTGTCATTGTGTTGGTCATTTTCTTCTGATGCCACTTTCGTGGATGGAGCATCAGAAATTGGAATCGCTTCATCTTTTATGAGATTCCCATCATTCACAATCATTGCCCTATTGGTCGCCATTCTCTCTACATATGTATCTTCCATTGTTGTATGCACAGTCTAGGCGTAAGTATCCTTACAACACCAAAACATCGTAAAATGACTCAAAATATCGTCCGAGGGGATTCTAATATGTTGCTACGGTGTAAGGTTATTCGGATTTTCCCCTTACTCACTCCGTCCACTCCTCATTCTCTTTTCCAAAAATTCTATCTATCTGGAATTCAATCTGGATCCAACCTTCTTTTGGAATCCAGTTCCTTCTCTTCTCACACAATGGTTTTCTATTCCTTTGTTTTATCCTCAAAGGGTCCACTTTTGATCTTGTAGAGGGGTAGGGACTCACCACTTGTTTTCTTCTCTCTTTTCTCACTAACTACTCAAAACACTCCTGACCAACTGTTGTAATAGATCGGACAAGGAAAACACTCTCACAACTTCTTGGATGGCCTACCCGGAAAGTAGGTTACTCAGAGCCGTCTCCAGCCTCTTCAACTACATCGAAAAATCAACAACAACTGAAATCAATGGATGATTGTTAGTCATTCACTAGACTCATCCTAGGGTTGTCAGACCTTCCAGAGAGTCAGGATCTTCCTTTGGCAGTTGCTTATCTCCGCATAGAACTCTCTTTGGATTCCAAACTCGCATCCACACCAATCCTTGCCGAATTACCATTCTAGTAATTTAAAGGCACCACATGCAAGACCATATTCGCAAGTCTAAACTACGTTACAAACACTCCCTCCAAATCAGATCCAGTCACCCAAGATCTGGATTCCTCCTTTCCTCTCTCCCTCTTGCACTTCAACGCTCTCATAAGCAAAAACAACAAAGCTGGATGTACATAGTTCTATCCTAAATATCTACTTGGTGGCTTAGATTAAAGAAAGAGAACAAAATAAACAACTTATAAGTGCTAGGATGGAATGAGAGGGCAACAGACCTAACCACCTTTAAGAACCAAAAACAAAAGGCAAAAAGCCACCCGAAAATCAAGGCAACCAACCAGTGACCTCTCGAGAAATCCGGAAAGTGCAAGTCAATTCTAAAAATTTGGAACCTGAGCCCATGCTTGGAAACCCGTTCTGGATCTAAAATTCAAATCTTAACTAATTGAAATTCCTTACTACTTCGCCTTCCTTGCCTTCTTTGAACTGCTGCCATCTTGAGTCGTTGGTGCCCTAATGGCCGCCTTCGCCGGAGTTATCTTGACTACTGCCCACGTCTGAATCTTGAGCATTAGTGGTGGGGATAGATCATCTTCACTGCTGCCCGAGTCAATTCCGGATTCCATTCTAGATTCGACTTTGGTCCGGTTATGGAATCTAGAATAGTTTTACTAACTAACAGTAAAGTTCAAGCCTATTTGACTCTAATTCTATTTTCCTAACCAAAAAAAATAAAAATTTTACTTTATCCTAGATCTATTCTATCCTAATTCTATCCGTTCCAAGTTTCCGTGTTCCCACATCCATATTCGGTAGAAGATTTTTGCTATTCATGAACTTAGTTCCATCCACAAATCTAGCTATGGAAGGTACATCTTCATCTAGCCCACAATCGTCCTCATTTGATTGAAATTCATACATGTCTTTACCATTGATTCTAAAGTCTTCATTGTTCTGATTAGGGCTCTCAAACATTTCATTCTCCGAATTGTGCATATCATTATCATCATAGTTCATGGCATCTCTGTCATCAAATACGAACTCACCATCCTCATCTTCCGAAATAGGCCCCTTCAAATCCTCAAATTCCATGTTGTCATGGTACCACTTCTTTTCATCCTTCTTCGTTGACGTGGCTATGACTTTGAAATTGGTCTATACATACACCAAATTTGTTTCTCTCTGTAGCTTCAACGTGTTCAGAGATTTGTTGTGAACAAAAGAGTAGTTGCTCCAATTTTATTCACATGATGATGATGATATTGATTGGGCCAAAATCCTCTTTGCAATTGGAGCAATGAGCTTGCCACATGCACCCTCAAAATCCCACCAAGCATGTGCCAACAATATTTGCTCAACTGGATCCAACATGTTGTAGAACGAAGGTTCGTAGTGTCAAAATGCTACAAGCTCCTTCACTATGTGAGTGTAAGTTCCCAATTTACATATTCTTCTAATAACACACTTGCATGTATATGTTTCATGTTGGTTGTTGGCTAGCTCTTTATCGTGAAGAAGGTAGGGGTTCAAAAGAACTGTTGCATAATGTAGATCTATCTCTACCATTTTGTGTCACTCGCAAAATGACTTCTTGAGAAGAATGGCTAGGTTCGAGTACAAACCAAAAGGCTCCTTTTGTAAAGAAAAGACATGCTTCTCTACATTCCTCATAATGTACAACACCTTGCCCATGCATGGCATCTTTGCATCCAAATCACGAAGACCAAATACCACAGGAGCCATCAATTCTTGGAAATTGGTGGCACAGTCCCAAAAATGCTCACTCAAAATTGTCTTCTTCACCTCCTAAGACTGTGTACAATATTTTCTTTTCTTGGTGTCCCATAATTTGATCATGTACTGCACCCATTGTGGATCCACCACACTTTGTTACAAACTAGCTTTGACCTTCAACAAATGATCCATCATGATGAAATTTGAGGCAAATCTTGTTACCATTGGCATCAATAAGTTATACTTCATTTTGTGCTTTTGAAAAATAGCTAGTGACATATGCTGCAACTTGAAGAACTTCACAACGGTATGGGCCTTGTTAACCTCTTCCTTAATCCATTTTTGCTTCCCCCAATCTTTGAGCAACAAATTTAGGGCATGCATTATACAACCTTGAAAAAAATGTGCGAATATGTACTTAACACCATATACACTAGTAGAAAATTAAGCTTTTCTATTGATTTGGTCGCATTGATCTGATCACTTTTTGACAAAAATCTGTTGATTTCAATAGATTTTTGTCAAAAAATGATCGGATCAATGCAACCAAATCAATAGAAAAATTGAATTTTCTACTAGTGCATATTCCATGCTGTTGGGTTTACAGGAGCATTTTTGTAGTCACTTGCATGACATTCATGTGGCCCACTTGTTCTATAAATTTCTCCAAGATAGAGGCCAAAAACTGTGTGTTCTTTTAAACTCTACTTGTATATACCACTCCAAGAAATTACTCACTTGTAGAAGATACAAGCATGCCATTTATCAATGGCCGATTGGTAACCAAGCTCCATCCATCAATAGACAATGTTGCTCCAAACTTCCTAATGCTATCTTCAGTTCTATTCTAAAGCTTTGTCTTAATGTCAGTCTTCGCTTGGTCAAGCAATTTATGGCATAGATCATGATACAATGGTGGGGTATAGGGCCTATTGCACTCAGCCGTTCTATTCACCGCATCTTTGAAGGCTACATTTTAGGCTACAACAAATGGTATGTTTGCCACATAAAAGAAATTGGCCTCCAATGGATTCAAATTGCATTTTGTTGGTGATTCGAAGCCATCCACCAAACTACTCTGTCTTTGAGGCCTACTATCGGATGCCCTTGGAGTTTCATGTTCACTAGACGTTTTTGTGGTTTGGTTCACTTCAGAACCCACATCAAGGTTGCTAGTATGCGAGCTTGTGAGCCTGTGAGTGGAAACTTTTTATTTTCAAAAAAATGAGTGAGGTACCTATGACCATGAATTGAGGCAACTATGATTTTCAAGAGATGTGCATTCATTTTTTCAAGATTGAAGTCAATTAAGAATTTTTTTATAAATCTTCTCTACAATAAGCAATGGTACCCAATTTTGAATGAAATCATGCAATCTGAAAAGGTAAAGGAAAATAAATAATACCTCATATGTAGCCATAAAACTCACAAATCTAATCATAATGAAAATCACATACAATAGTTTGACTCATGAGATATGTCAATCTCATGAGTCTAAGTCATAGTGGACTCTATCACAGAATCCTCATTACTAGATGATTCTAAAGTCTCTCTACCCTCAGATGTTGATCCATCTATAAACTCTAAAACATTTAGAACATACATATCTTTACGACGTTTTGGTTTAGAGCAACTAAAATCCACAAAGGCCAATTCTATGTGCTTTGCATAGACTGGAAGATCAAAAGTCTTCTCTGGACTGAAGAGAAGACTTTGTTTCAGCATCATTGCATTTGAAGACATCAATCCTGGATAGCTGCAAATAAATATGATATAATTGTTATATTTTTACAACATAAAATTTTGCATACAAATAAATAATCATTAAAATGCAAACTTACTCACGGAATTTTCCCTTCCTAGTAAATTTTCGAGGCACCAAGGGCATTTCATCGGGATCCTGTGATGCTTGAACTACTAGTGGCTTAGGTGGTCCCTTCACCACATTTTGATTAGGCTTCTTCATGGGTTTGAGGAGGGAATCATAAATGTCTAGGTTCTCTTCCAAATCCACAATATGGCATTCCGTGCCACGACAATCAGTAATTGATGCACTTGAAGTCCACAAAATATAATATATAAATTAAATTGATTTTGAAAATTACTATTGCAATGGACATCAATGAAATGGAAGTCACCTATAGATGCAATGCAGTCCACAACAAAATCTCCTTCGACAGTTGTAGCTTCAATGAGGAGTTGGAAAAGTCGAGGGTCCTTTTCACGAGCCCCTCGCCATGGCTTTCCACCATTCATTGCCATGTCATCTTCCTTGGTATAGTTCATTAACATGTCGTCACGTCCAATGTCCACACTTGCATTCTTCATCATGGATGTGCAATTGAAAGAAAAATTGAATTTCCCTTTCTCAGCAAAGTCCTTGACTAGGAGGCTAATTCCAAATTGTTGCGTCTGCAATCATCAAAACAAATGATACATTAGAAATGAATAAAACCTTATGCATTAGTAAATGGAATGGAAAGCTTTAAGAACCAAAGAAGAACAATTACCATAGTATTAGGGCACAATACTAAAGTCAAGTATAGATGGTTCATGCCCATCCATTCTTTTTTCTTCACCATTCAATAAATCTCACACAATCCTGCAATAGTGCTCTTTGCTCCTGCACTCCATGAGTAAAATACAATCGTGCAGCCATGGACTTGCAAATGTTTGTATACAAAGCAAAATGTTGATTCAAGACCCTCATCTAGCTCATTTGTGTTCCATTCCGGTACCTTTGTTGGTAAAGAAGACACCCCTAGCATTGGCAAGTTCTTGGGGCAATCAAAAAAGAGGAGGTCCACTCCTAGCCTAGTATTTGGTACACTATAATACATGTGAGGCTTTCCTACCGATAGCTGCAAACATAGAGAAATTCAAATAATCAGTTATCAACCCATCAAATATTCATAAATTTTATCTTGTATATTAATTTGAAATTACAAATCAAAGAAAATTACCTTCTACAAGAAATCCATGACCTCTCTATACCAAGTCGGTGTTTCACTGTCCATGTCCTCTACAAGATCTTCAATAGAAATGTTGAGGATTAAATCCTCAATCTTGTCCAAGTCATCATCACCAAGGGTGATGACTTGTGTCCCATGAGTGATGACGTCTTCTGTAAGTTGGGTGAGTGTTGCCTTCTTCTTCATCCCGCTTTGAGCTCTGCCTTCCATTTAAGAGCTTTGGTCTACCATCAATGATGCTGGAATGAGGACACCACCATTAGCCTTTTTCTTACCTTTTGCCTTGGCCTTCTCCTCTTTTTCCTTCTCCTTCTCCGCCAACTTGGCCAAACGCTCTACTTTCTTCTTCTCCTTTGTTTCCAAAATAACTTGAAGTCAAGCTTTTTTCTTCCTATCATTAGCTTCCCTCCTTGTAATGGCTCTTTTCCTTTGTCTTCAGTGAGTCCTATGAACTCATCTATTTCCATGTCAATAGCACCAATGCCCTCCAGAGAGTTCCGGAATTGTGCCTTTGAGGGATGAGTAAAGGAGACAAGACAATCCAAGTACCACCCTCCTCCACTGAGATGAGCAATTGTGTAGGTGTGGAATTGGAATATAGTATACATGTAGTCCACAGAACTACGGTCAAACTAGATTGAAAGGAATGGAGGTAGGTTGTTCCTTGCAATTGCACCTTCCGCTTTGAGCTCATGCTTGAAGTAACTGAAATATAACCAAAACATAATCATTATAGATAGAAATAGAATTGAAGAAACAAGGTAGAAGCATTCTTTGAATATCATGTACAACAAAGAGAAACCATGAATTTAAACATCAATGTTATGAATTGAATGATAGAAAACTAAATTGGAAAACATCGTGACTCAAAAATGGGGGGTCATTGAGGTAACCCTAAAACCTTAGTTGGATCCGACTACAGTTTTAGAGGTACCTCAATGACCCCCCATTTTTGGTCCACTAATTCATTTCAACTTTGTTTTTTTGAAATCATGAGCTTCAATAAAGAATTATACATTTTAAATCTCAAGGCTTTTGCACACATCATGAATGAAACTAGTACAATCTATTAGAAACATATTAGAAAAGACCTCTTCAAACCACCTATTTGGATCCCTCAAAATTCATGAAAGAATCACTTTTCTTGAAATAGTTTGCCCCCCTAAGAGTAGCCAAGAATCCATGATTCCATATCTTCCTCCTCCATCCTTCCACATAATCTGCTAGATACTTAGGCTATTGTGGGACCTTGATGTTAATCATGATGTTGTCATGCCTCACAATGTCTTCATAGTACTCCATAGCTGCATCTTCAATCTATAGATAGATTAGACCAATTACCTCATTAAAATATATATAGTGAAGTGCATGAAGTTAAATAACCAAATATTTCATTGAATATAAATTGTGAATTAATGAAACTTATAGAATTATACACATATTTGCTCTTATCCCAACATACCATACACATCTGTTCAAGAAAGGCCCAAGAAGTTTCTCAAATACAGGCTTTGGTGGAAACCTCCTAGCATCATGTGATGGTAGTGAGGAGTTCCACCACTTGAGGAACTTGATCTTGTGAAATAAAGTTGTATTGCATGTGGCAACCATTTGCAATTTCTCCAAAGTCATCTCTAGAACTTCATTAGTACTCCAATGCTTCTCAACGTGCACAAACACAAATATATAGTCCATACCAAATTTGAATTCCAACATACAACTTTGGTATTCATTTATTTAACTTATACAAAGTTGACCTCCTCCAAAAAGCTAGGCCCATGAGCCAAATTAAATACTGTCAACAACTTGATCATCTTCACATACAACTTTGTGTTTCTTTTGCTCCAACCCTCATAGCATTTGTGACACCCTCTTCACTCTTCTCTTCAAATGGAGTGACTTCATTGTATTTCCTCACTACCGCATTTGCTGCTTGGGCAATCTCTTGCTGCACAAGTCCAATAAATTTTCTAAGACAACACTTTTAAAAATTATAGCAAACAATATAGTATAGTGAGTGGCAAAGACATAAATAACAAATTTATTTCTCACCTGGAAAAGAAATGATGTGAAAACCTTAGCAACCATTGAGTACCAAGTCTTCTTTATTTTCTGGACTCCATAGTGTTTGACCTTTGATGGCCTCAACATCTCATTGAACTAGTCCATTGGAAAAAGTCCGTATTTTTGAACATGGTACAACGTGTGAACCAAATTAGTCTTCACATGTTAGTCTTCTGTAGATCTACAATTTAGACAATGATCCTTCATAAATATTCTTCACAATAATAGTAACATATGCAAATCTAAAGCCCAAACAAAGTGAGAAGCAACATGTCAAAGATCTAGATAGTGAAATACCTACTTATTTATGTCATGCATCACATGCATGACCAACTCAATTTTCCTGTTTGTGTCCAATAAAATGCAGTCCACCACATAATGCCAATCTGGCTTGGTGGAATGAAGCCTAGAAATGTAGTTCATCTAGGCTAGGTAGCGGTGATTTCCATCACAAACCTAAAACTTCTAGTTTTTTAAAAAATGGAGCTCATCCATTAAATCAACATATTTCATAAAGATGTCATTTTTGTCCTTCCACAATGGCCCCCACCCATCAATCTCCTCATCTAAGAACTCCAATCTCTCTCCAGCCTCATTAGTAGTCGTAACATAGAAAACTACAACTCCATCACGATAGCCATTGATGAATTCTTGTTCAAGCTTTACAAGGTCACAAGAGAGGGTTGGTCTCACCATGGGCATTGCCACAAGTTTGCATAGAGGAATTTGAAGATGAAATAGTTGATCGGGCTTCATTCTTAGAAACGAGATTGTAACTCCGAAGTCCACCTTCTAAAATCTAAGGAGGTCGTCCTCAAGAATTTCCTTTTCTTCATCCTTGACCACACCATCCTCCACAAACTAAGTCTCCTTCACCTTCAACTCCAATCTCCGGTTGTTCTATATCATCCGTTCCCAGAGTTTCAGCAATTCTCTCTTCTTGTGTTAAATTGACTAGAGACTCATCCATCTACAAAGAAAACATTCAAAATATTTCAAGATTGATATGGTTGCAAATAGAACCCAAATACAATATAACCAATCAAGAATGATACCCAAACTTTTACTACAAGAGTGATAATCCAAGAACATAACAAGATTGAGCATTTTATATCAAAAAACATAACCTCATTAATTCATTATAGCTCTATTTGTTATGCAAGAGGCCTCAAAAATAAGATAAAAAACCCAATTCCAATCAAATGGAATTAGTCAATGTCAACACTTTCATCTCAGTCAGAACTCAAATGAATAAGCACCACCTTGTGCTTGCTTTGACTAACACTATAGGCACAATCACACGTGTCCTCAAACATTGAACTAACAATTGAAATTGAGGTTTGTAGTTCTGAGCTATACTTTGTCTCGGAACTCTCTGGAGAAAACACTGTTTTTTTGCCTTTGCACTTCTTGGGAACATTAACTCAACTAAGCTTAGAATGCTCAAGCTCATCCGCTGCATGATCACAGGCATCCATTATATCATTAAAGCTTAACAAGTCCTCTTCTCCAACTTCCTCAGCCATAGAGTCATTGAAGACCTCCATGTTGGTATTTGCAGGAGTCATGGGCTCAGAAGGTCCAACCACTTGAGTTGGAGGGAAATTTCTACTTGAAACAATTGATGCAGATGCCATCCCTTTGTCTCCCCCCTACTATTGAATCATCACATTTCACGAAATCAATGTCAAATGTATACAATTAGTTAATGTCAATCTTATACATTCATAATTTGGAGCCCACTTTCAAGAGTATCTAAAGGTCCCCCATATACCTTAGTCTCATCAAACGAAGGGCCATTGAGAACTTGAAGATACTCTCGAAAGTGGGGTTCAAATATAGTTTAAGAATGTTTTCAAAATATTCAAAGTAGGAAGGTCAATTATAATATCCAAACAAACTAAGAAGATCAAAACAAATTCCAAAATTTAAAGCATAGCATGTCCATACTATACAACTTTCACTAGGAAGATACTATTATGAAGAATAAAAACTAAATTCTTATCAAATATCACACGCATGAAAGGTATAAGTATCAACTAATTCTAGAAGTGTACCAATTTTAGGGGGTCAAGGAGATTATCATCTAACCTTAATTGGATCCCACTATAGTTGGAAGAGGATCTACTCCACCCCTTAAAATTGGTACATTTCAAAAATGATTCCATTTTACATTCAATAATTATGTATAGAAAGTCAACAAAACTCCAAAGTTAGTCCCTACTTTCAAGTACAAAAGGAATGTCAATTTTCTTTACGTAAGACATTAAGTTTGAATTCCACAACCCTTTAACAAATAATCCTAATCCCATAATCCTAAACCACAATCCAAATGTGACTCCTTTGAAAAACATTCTTCAATGAAAAGAAATTAAAATGTTCTTATGAGGTACCAATTTTGGGGGGTCCAACAAATCATCCCCCACCCTTAGTTGCATTCAACTAATGGTAACGACACTCTGATGGACCCCCCAAAATTGGTACCTCATAGGATCAAATTTGTTTTTTTGACTACATTTCCATATTTGGAAGAAGAAATCCTCGAGATTTGTTGAAACATTTGTTTTTCTAGAATTCTTCATGTAAAGTCATTTTCAAAGGCAAATAGGACTTATTACTGGACTCTCCTTGACCCCCAAAACTAGTACCATTACAGGTTTTATCTCTTTCCCATGCATATTGTGCTGTGGTGAAAGTTACTAATTCTGCTGCTTGTGGCTTACTTGTGGGCTTTGCAAGGGTCATCGAAGAGGGTCCATTTAAGACTGGCCCACCTTTTCCTTGTCCTGGCCGCATGTACTATGCAGGGGTGGCGTTGCTATCATGAACTTGAGCTCTGTCAATGACGAATACTCTAAGCAAAGGAGTTCTCTAATTTTGCGTTGCTAAGTTGGTCTAAATACATTGCAAAGAAGATAGTGAGAGGAAGTAGGTTTTGGTCACCTAAGCTAGTGATAGGAAGCATCTCCAAAGGATAGCCAGTGAGTTCCAAATGAAGCTTTTAAACAATAAACGAGTGTGGGGCAATGAATGTCATGACTGGAAATTTTAAAAGTTCCTCACAAGTACCGATTTTGGAGGGTCATTGACCTTCTAATGGAGCCTCAGTCAGGTTCGACTAATATTTGGTGGGAAGCTTAATGACCTCCAAGAATTGGTTTAGGTACTCTCACTAATAAGCTCTAGATCCTTCACACCAAACCCAAGATTATCTCATTCATGAATGGGTGCTCAAAAATTCAATCTCTTTTGAAAAATAGAAACAGTTGCTTGATTTCCAAACAAAAATTCAATTCAAACACAAAATGCTAGACCTTCAAAATTTGCTTGAGAGATGGGTGCTCGAACTTGCAAGCACAAATGGAATACAACACAATGAAATTTTAAGAATGTCATACCTGCTTTTCTTGATGTAGTGCTGTAGGAAGCCTCGCTGGAGGTTGAATGAACCCTACATCCTCCCGTGAGCAACTTCTTGTGTTCCTTGTCATCGTCTCCTCTTGATCACTATAGCAAGCAAAGCGGAGAAATCTCAATCTTGCTAATAAGTTTGAAACAATGACGATACTAATGTGACGAAAACAGGTCGAGGGAGAAGATGCATGGCGGGCACAACATGGACATCATGCGGTGGACACAACAGGGGCGTCATGCGAGATTTTCTAGAGAGCTTTGGCATAATGAGAGGTTGATTCAATGCCACATCCAAGAAAAATTATTTTTAGAAATCCAAAGCATCAAGCTTGAAAAATCTGCAGCACTTTCAAGCTTGGATTCTAGGCTGCACTTGCCAGTAAACTTTTAATTCTAATGCTTGTTAAATTTTTATGCATGCACTATGTGGTTCATTGAACAATACTTCAGAGATTGCTAATGTCACATTCTAATTATAAAATTGAAGATTAAATCTGCATTGGCTAATGGACCTTGCGGTATTGAGCAATTACAAAACGAAATTATTCTTGGGCTTATTCAACGACGCCTAGCTACTGATCTAGTAGTCTCTAATGCTTCAAATCACTTCAAGGACCTCATCTATGGCCTACGGTTCTCGTACAACGATTTGGGACTTCAATTGTGATTTGAGACTTCAATTGTGATTCAGGACTTCAATTGTGATTCGGGACTTCAACTGTGATTCAGATCTTCAACTATGATTCAAGACTTCATATGTGGTTGATGATTTCAAATGTGATTCAAGACTTCAAATATTTGAAGTGTTGTATGTGGTTTTGGGACTTTCATTTTGTTGTCACAAGATTGTAATAATACATAAGTACTTTGATATATGTGCTGGAACATCTAAATTCTTCAAATTTATTCAAAAATGTATTGTGAGGTTGAAGAAAACTAGATCCATCCTTCCTACCTTGAAATTTCACAAATTATTTTAGATAGGGGTATTTGTCATTAAAGACTTACATTTCTTTATACAATACATTTCATCAAATTTGACTCATTTCAATAAGGAAAAAAACACTATGGAAATTAATTGATTTTAAATCTTCAACAAAGTCCTTGAAATAGAAAGTTCTTTCACAAGTTACAAATAATGTAGGTACATTATGAAAAATTCATAGGTGAGGCCATGAATTATATCCACGGTGTACTTCAATATGAGCCTTCCATATAAGATATTGATGGGCCAAGATTTATACTACAAACGTCTCTAATAGTAATTGCAAAAAATAAGTACTAAAAGAACTAATGTAATTGATATACAAAGTGACTAACTAAGAAGTAATATAGAATACAAGTGTAAGACTTAAAGCCTTAAAGTACATCAAATGTACTTTAGTTGCACATCCATGTTGTAAGAATGAAACTTATATATAAATATTGTGCATTTCCACATATTGGTTATTTCTTTGCCTCTTTGTCTAAAGAACCTAAAATGTGTCCTTGATTCTTGATCATGGACTTACACATTCAACATCACTCTAACAATTTTGAATACCTTCAACTTGAATAGAAGCACAACCATTAAAATTGAAATGTACAGACAGAAATGATATTCCATTCCAATCCTAGACATAAGATGTAGTAATTCTTTGCAACGCACTAGAATAAAGAGACGCTTACAATCGGAACAAGCTCATGCGTGGATGAAATATGAAGGTTACTGCTATCTTCACACTCATTCTGTACTCCATCCAAGTTGTGCACTTCAACGTCCTCAGCTTTGCCACTCCCAACTTCTTCGAATCGAAGAACTTTGTGGAGACTATTGGATGTCGCTTGACTTGTTTTAAACACTAATTTCTTCCCTCTCATCTTAGATCTCTTGAGTGCCTTATTAGAAGAAGAATATAATGAACTATGTCTTTTGCACTTCAAAAACTACTTTGGAACACTAAATAGAGCGATGTGTTTGTTTGTAGGCATGAAGCACCGAAACACTATATTCAAACTAAGACTACCATATACAAATGGTGCTTGTCACACAAGGCATTGGAAAGACTCTTTGTAGGAGAAGTGGCTTGTACTTATAAATCCTCAATTAGTAGTCTTAGAGGCTAGAAAGTGCCACTATTAAATAGTTTCCTGACAGACGGCCATAAGAGAATATGTCAATTATAACCCCTGGCAAGTTGTTCAAATTGATGTCTACATATTTAAGTTAAAGCAGCTGTCAATCTAAATATTGCATTAATTCCCCTATATTTATTTTAAGACATAGAGTAATTTCAGAATCTTTTATAATCACATTTGCTACATATGAGTTTGAGCTGCGATCAATGAATGTCACAGGACATAGCTGCCTCTATGCATTTAAGAGGTGTCTAAACAAAGGCGTTTTAAAAGGAGACTCTAGGCAATGTGGCAGTTGTTCTCAATATTTGGAGTACATATTCAACCACCAACCTCCATCATTCTATCTTCCTCCATAAATGATAGTAATTGATGAACCATATTCATTCTAGTACTTCACGAAATTGAATCCTACTTGAACCTAGGCTAAGTTTTTCACAACCTTCATTTCTATTATCTACCGTGCAACTTTTTATGATGGCTTCTATTCGAGTAGATGGTGATGAGGTTCTTCTTGTATTTCCAATAGATGATGGATTTGCTAGAGTACTAAGTCACTTGCTTCATCTCTGCTTCAAGTTTGTTGAGTCCTCAATCTATGTTGAAGAAGAGATGAAGTCAGAATTAGGAGAATTACAACAATCTATCTCCATAGCTAAATCCATTGAAGATGAAGGTCATTGTTGGCACCTTCTTCTAGGAAATTATAGAGCTTATGGACTTCTGTTGTCTATGGTAGCTGGGCCCACTAAGATACTAAGTCGTCAGTCAAATAATTCAACAGTTGATATGTTGTGCATCACACATGTACTTTCATTTGGTTCACCTTGTGAGGTTTTCCCTATTCTTTCCCAAAATACAATTTTCCGGGCAGTGAAGGTTGAGAAATTAGATTCCATCATAGAATTGTCTAGCGAATCAAAAGGAGAGTCCCCTAACTTGATAGTTCACAAGCAAGCATGTTCTATCGAAACTACATTGGAAGAAAAGGCTCCCGAGAACTCTATATCCAAACCCCCATTGAATAGTCAATTGCAGTCTCTATTCTTGCGTCCTCTGTTGTATTCATATTCAGTCGGCGTAGTGCGCATCTTAGACTGCTTGAAGAGACTTGCTATTGTGCGTTGATGTAGAAATGAATTGTCCACAATGGATTTGAACACCGTGAAGCACCATTGTATGTAATTTCTTCCGCCAATATTCAATGGGGACGTCATCTTTAAACTGCCTCCATGTCACTTAGGTTCATCCTCATTAGTAGCAAGGAACTTGGAGGGAATGGACAAGCAGTATGATGGACACCCTTGGTGCAAGTTGATGACAACAAACATTCATAACTCGAACAATCTTAAGTTTCGTAAGTCATACTACGCTAGTCATCTTGTTTGTGAAAACCTAGGGTGTGATTACTTGAAGAGAGTTTCTAAGAAGAACAAAACAAAATGGTCTAGTCTTACAACCTTTCCATTTGTAGGAGACGCTTCCAAAGATTCTACTCTAGTGTGTAAGGTTTGTAAAACCTCAACTATGTGTTTCAACACATGTGATGCTAGGATATACTATTTGTGTAGTAATAATCCCCAAATGAATAGGCCCATAATTCATTTTGCAAATCATGCTCACCCTATTGCAAAGGGAATGTATAGAGAACATCATAATCAATATTTTGAGACCTAAGGACCCTCTCAAAATAATATTACCTATGTGACACCCAAAATTTGCATTTTATTTCCATTAGATTTAGCTTGATGAATATCAAATTTTCTAATTAAGACAAGAGCAATTTCCATTAAAATGATAGTTTTGCAATTTTGAGAGTTTTTTTGTAGTTTTAATTTTTTGTAGAGATAGTGCTCTGATTCATACAAGTAAAGATTGTGCCCTTTAATGGACACCAAGTCATGAGCTGAACGGTTGGTTGTAAGAGGCTATTTATCTTCTTCAGATGTTCCGAGTTTGATTCCTGTTGAATTCGTATGAACGGTTGAAAAAATACATGACTTGGTGCTGCTAAGTGAGCTTTGCAGACAGGAAAGTTGCAACAACCAACCAAACCCCTATTTGAAAGCGTGACAAGTGCTTAACACATTAACGAAATAAAAAGTGGTTGTATCCACTACTCAATTTTTTCCAATCACTTTTTATTTCTAGATGCAATTTCTTCAATCAATAAGAAAATACAATACCAAGAATTAAAAAGAAAGGAACACACAAAAATATAATAGTGATTGTATTAAAAATATATAAAAGTACACTAGTACTATAGAACAAAACTACTATCCAAGGAATACATGAAAATATTTAGTATACAATATTATCACTTCAAGAACTATAAGAAATAAGTGAATCCAATTAAAACATATCAAACATATGAAGCGAGGATGTGGTTGATGATCTCAATTTGTGTAGTCTGGATCTTGAGCAAACATTGGCGAGTATCCTTTCGAATTTGAGACTTCCATGCTGTCATGAGAGCGTTCGTTTCTTCCCAAACAAGCGGATCAGCTATATCAACCTTCCAACGCAAACCTCTTTCATTGTCCCATCCAATGTAGAAGTCTTGAACATCTTGACTCCTTGATGTTGGGCGCAAGTATTGAATGAGAACACAATTCAGTTTCTTAGGGTTACAATTTGGATTAGACAAGGCCTTTGCAATCCAAATTGGTCGTGTGTCACCATTTGCAGGACGAACTACCACGAACTACCCTTCAAAGAGATCACAACCAACCCTAAAGGATGGTTGGGGATGACCCCTCAGAGACCCAACATATACTTCATCTTCCCCAAATTCTTCACGATCCTTGCCATCTTTTCCTAATCGATCTACTACATTCACTTGAATACGGGTAGTGGGCCAAAACCCATCCTTGAGAACATTAGAGGTAGTTATTGGTTCCTACAAAGCATCCCTCACATCACACCAATAGTACACCAAATGCTTGTAACGCCTTCGGCACTCTCGAGTAACATCTACATTGCACAAGTTCTCCCAATACTTCCCAAACCCAAATATGCCTTTCATAATATCCTCCACACCCCTCATTGGCTGTAGAGGAACTGGAAATGGCACTCCATGAGGCCACATACTACGCCCCTCAGAATCCTCCTTCCACAACTTGATACCTCTGCCATCTTCCCCAAAACATTCCACATCAGTGCACAACAATTTGTACTTCATGACTGGAGTTCCATTTGAATCCAAGTAGAATTTCACTTGTTGTGGCTTTGTATGTCCAACAAGGATGTCATCACCATCGACAAATGCACCTGCAATGAATCCCTTGAAGTCTAGCACCTCCTCAATGAGGTGAGGGATAGTGGGAATGGACTTTACATCCATAAAGGACTTCATGAGAGTTGGGATTGTTGGAAAGTTCTCCTTCTTCAATAACATACTCCATCTTCCAAACAATGCATCAATGTCGTCATGCGTGTGACCCACAATCATGAAGTTCATGTAAACTTCTCGGAAGATCTTTTTTGCCACAAGTAGAGACCAGAAGCATAAAACATATCTATTCTTGTTGTCCCCGGTGGCATTATCCATTTGCACATTAAGAATGGGCGGCAATGATGTCATCATAACTAAGATTTCTAGGACTGGGGGTAGCAATGCTTCGCACATCTCTGCGCCTTTGAGGACCTTGCGAAATAAAGGTGTTGACCCTGACCCCACAAACAATTGGCAAAAAGAAGACTTCAATGGTTCTTCTAAGTCTCGCAACAACTTTGCCATCGACCTTATAGTATAATTCAAATCGTGGGGGAAGATATCCAAGCCATAATGTGCATAACGAACATCTCCATGACCATGTGCAATCATGCCAGTAATGGAAACGGGCAACTTCACTAAGCCATCCGTCTCTTTGCTTTTGTGAGAAAAGACTAGGGAAGCAGTCTTGGCATGATCCATCTTGTCGTGCACAATTGTAAGGCACTCGTGAGGAGAAGTATGCGACATATAACGGTTTGTATAGTACAACTCTCTATGTGCACGAGCAATTGCAAGATGCTTGTCCAGCTTGATTGACCATTTTAAAGCGCTTTGAGAGCTAGCTAGAGCACCCTTTTTAAGCTCTTGCAATTTGTCACAAGTGCCGCACTGAGCAAAATTATCACCTGGCTTCTTGACGTCGTACTTTGGGAACTTAGTAGATCTAATCTTGCTCAAGTTGGAAGTGGAGACCTCCTTAAGTCCGAAAGAAACATTGGCCTCATTGATTTTCGAAATCTGATCCTTCCATTGAAAGGTAGCTGGGAGAATCATGGACACAACTTTCTCTCCTGACTTCAAAGTTGTAGTCTTATGTGGCATGTGATCAGCCTCCTTGTCTAGAATGCACTTCAACTTCGTAGCAACTTGTTCTGTGTACTTCCTTGGCTTAAGCAATCTCGAATTATCATGATCCTTGGCTTCTCGTTGATTCTTCGCATATGTTTGGTAACGATAGAACGTTGCTTCTGGAACTCCGGTAATCAGCATCCACGCTCGCATGCAAACATTGATCCCTTCTACCGTAACCATCTTCCTCCTACGCGAGTCATGATGAGTCAACTTGTGAACATTTGTCTTCATGTGGGCTCTGAACTTAAAGGTCGATCTCTAGTACATGCGTTCATGGAAGGCACGAATTTTCTCCCTAGGAAATGGTTGCACGCAATTCCTGCTATAGCAGACCTTGCTAGACACTGTGTTGATAGACTCTTGAGTGAGAAGTTCCTTTGCCTTCAAGCTAGTCTCGCGAGGAGGGTTCCAGATGATACTTGTATATGGTCGGGTCGACAATGCAAAGGGAGGGTTCTGTAGACTAGCTTGAATACGATTGAACGTGTCTTGGGCATCATGATCGTGTAGACTTGTTCCACGGCAGTGGACTAGTTTAATAGGCCATGCTACGAGCGAATACACTTGCTCATGGGGAATGTCCTCTTTAGAATGTGTCTTGGAAATGTGGATCCCTATGTGTGTGTCTCCAAGAGGACCATTTGCGCTAAGAACCAAGTTAGAGTTGACACTATGGCAAGTACCTTCACCAACAAGTACGCCTTCGTTGTTATACAAAGTCACGCACTTCGTAACCCAAAGACGGCATGGAAGACCTTCGCACTCTGGAGCACCAATATTCATGTGTTCCACATCTTGGAATTCGTCGTCCGATGAGAACATCATGTCCATTGGATTCTCCATGAAACTCGTAGTACCTACATATTCCGAGATAGACATAAAGGATAAGAAACAGTAGTCAACAATTGAAGATGAGAAAATCTCAGATTGCACATCAGCTCGACTCGAGTTGAATTTCATATTCAGTACTTATGGGAAAACTATCGACACCATTAGAAGAAGTAATATCACATAAATCTACCAAGAATGCAATCCTAGATTATGGCCAAAATAAGCTCTAGTCCAAGTGAAAAAAACGTTAAGAAAGCACTAGATACATAGAAACACCTCAGTTCAATCGGAGTTCAAGTGTTGTAATGGAACTTCCTTTTTGGAAACGCATTACTCCTACCCAACAGTTTAGCTCGAGTCGAGCTAAACAATCATTGTTACAATTTCATAATACTTAAACAGGTGCTGATGTTTGACTTCAGATTAATTTCCAAACATAATATGGGACCTGAGAATAGAATGACATATCTTATTTTTATACTAACTCATTTAGTCATCCACAGACTTCAACACATTAGCTCGTTTCAAGCAAAAGCAGCCATATGTTAGTTTAGCTCGAATAGAGCTAAACTGCAATTCTTAAAGAATTAATGATCTAATATTTGAATTTTAAGTATTCAATCTATATCGATGGTTGGGGTTCGAATTTGACAATAGAATTTACATATAATGTATTCTAACTGATTTGTTTTAGAACTAAAGTAATTCTGGTACTTGATTTAGTCTTAAACTCTCCCCATATGCCATTTCAACTCGACTCGAGCTAAATTGTAGTTGCAAATAAAATGAGAGTACTGTAAATTTCACATAATTAAGAAGGCAATGTTGTTCAAATCACATTTTTGTGGAATCAATGGACATTCAGCTTGAGCCGAGCTAATCTGCAATGGGGGTTCACAAACGTCGTATTGATCTACTAGAAAATCTTATACATCAATTCAGCTCGACTTGAGCTGAATTGCGATAATGTCTTGCAAAAACCACTATTGGTTTTCACCTACACTAGAGCTACAATAATCCATTATTTCTGAAGTTCTAAAGCTTCTTAAAGAGTACCAAATGTTTCTATATTTAGTAAGCCAAAAAATTCGGCGACATAATCGGAACAACCTCCCGCATACGTAGAGCATCGTCCTACAATGAACTATGAAAACGGCGCTTCAAGAAACTTACAAATTTACAACTGCAAGTATTATCAAATCAAGAAATGAGAAGTAAACACCATATACAACTCATTGACAATAAAGGATTGATTGGTAATATATAAGCCTTTAATGAGTGCATTACATTGAAAGAGTCACATTCAAGCAGCAAAGAGATCTGAATAGCTAACCACGAACTCTTCGCAACAAAACGCTTTGTCGAAGAGGGCAATAACATACAATGAAACGCTAACCAAACTCCTGAAACACTTCGCAAGGCGTAACAATATAAGTCGAATGAAGAGCGCAAGAAGCAAATGGACACCAACGTCGACAAAAATGAGGAATAAGCTCAAAAGAGGTGTTTGCAAATGGGATGGTGACTTTAGAGAGAGTGTCCCAACTACTTGCGCGAGAACAAAAGAGCGCAAACTCATCGTGCGTTCTCAACCACGCACTTTTCAATTTTGAAAAAAACAAGAATCACTATAGTAAATGACATGGAATGTTGAATTAAGTATCTGGGCCCACGAAAATTACAGCCTCGTCTAGTTTACAAGGTTTCCTGTCATAATTACTTGTTGACTTCTGAAGACTATCGTGGCTGCATGCCAATCGCAATGTAAGCTTCACCTACTCTTTCCAATTCAGGTTTAAAGCCCCACGACCCAAAATGACAAATTTCGAAACTATAAAGTTTGAACAATATTCACAATCTATTGGATATTTCATGCAGTTTCCTATTTTAGCACCAAAAAAAGGTATTCGGGTTATTTCAAGAACAATGGACTTTGATTGTTGTTTTTGTCCTAATTTTGTGTGGTAGGAATGTTTTATTCTTCACAACAGAAAATACAAAGTCAACCTACACATATAATAATGAAAGAGGAATGCTCCTTGGATAACACTTTCTCCCAATTTTTGTGTGGTAGGAATGTCTTATTTTTGCAGCACAAAATAGAAAGTGGACCTACACATATAATAATGAAAAAGGAATGCTTCTTGGATTCCACTTTCTCCCAATTTCTATGTGGTAGGTTAGGTTTAGGGTTTAGGGTTTAGAGTCTACATTTAGGGTTTTAGGGTTTAGGGTCTATATGAACATATTTCAATGTCTGCATCTGAAGAGTATGAAAAGAAAAATTTTCATGTTTGGAGCCTCCTAATTGTTTCTTGAATGGTCTACTTGTCATACACGTAGATGGCAGTAAATACCATTTACAACACCAAAATGTGTAAACTAACTCGAAATATCGTCCCAAGGGATTCTAGACTATTGTTGCAAGCCGAGATTATCCGTTCTATTGACTTAAGTTCTCTCTTCACCTCTCTTCTCTTCTTTGGATGACTACCTTTCCGAAATCCAATCCGGATCTACTTCAATCCGGAATATGGATCTGTCCCTTCACACACAAACACTAGTTTTTGGTACCTTTGTTTTACCCGTAGAGGGTTCGCCTTTGATCTTGTAGAGGGGTGGGGACTCACCACTCGTATCCTCACACTCTCTTCTCTCTTAAAACTACAGAACACACACTTAGACCAACTATTGCACTCGATCAGACCGGAAACACTCTCACAACTTTCCAGATGACCAATCTAGAAGGCAAGTCGCACAGAGCCACTTCTAGACTTTTCTACTACAATGTCAGACCAACAAAAACCAGAACTGATATGGGGATTGTTAGTTGTTCGCTTAGACTAATCCTAGGGTTTGGCTAACCTTCTAGTAAGTGGTATGGGGATTTCTTCCACTGGTGGTTGCTTATCCCCGCACGGAACCCTCTCTGGTATTCCGGACTCGCACCCATGCCACTCCTAATCGGATTCCCGTTCCAGTGTTTCAAAGGCACGTGCTCAAGACCAAAATCACTAGTCTAAACTACATCATAAATGTTCCTCACAAATCAGGTCCAAGTCTCCTCAGATCCGGATTCCTCCTTTCCTCCTCCTCTCTCTTACACTTCAACACTCTCACAAACAAACACAGGAAAGTTGGATATACGACAGATCAATTCTTGAGGGTCCACTTGGTGGCTCAGATTAAAGAAAGGATGACCAAATTCAAATTATAATGCTAGGATGGAATGAGAGGCAACAAACTTGCCCCTCACTTTAAAAACCCAAAACAACCACAGCCAAAAAGGCCAAAAAGCCACCTGGAAATCCAGGTGACCAATCACAAACTTCCCGAGAAACCCGGAAAAGTCAGATCCTACAAATCCGGAACCCGGGCCTACATTTGGAAATCCGGATTCGATTCAAAATTCAAATTCTAACTACTTTGCTTTTTGCGCCTTCTTCTGACTGCTCTTGCCTTGACTTGCAGGTGCTTGGGTGGATGACCTTGGAGTTTCTTTCAGAGTTGCCTTCACGGAGTCATCCTCAACGCTGCCCAGGTTTGGATCTTCCGGATTTTTGGAGGCGAGTCTTCGTCTTCCATGTCCTCCTCCTCTTCTTCTTCTGATCCAGTTTGATACTCCTCTTCCTCAGATTTTTCAATCTGAGTGATCTCCCTCTCGTCTTCTTCACCTAGAGAGGTGTCATCCAAGACGATGGGGATCCCCTCCTTCCTTGGTTGCGACTGCATCATGTGCTCAAAACCTTCCGGATGAGTCCTGGCTAGATTCGTCAATCCCCCAATCCGACTCGGTAGGTCACTCCGGCTAAATGACCTGGGTGTCTAGAGTGCCTCTTTTTTCGGAAGACGGAATGTTGGAACAGGTGGCGAGATTGTAACCTCTGATGGCGCTAACTCCTGTGCTACTTCCGGCTACTTGGTTGGTTCTCATGCTGTCTTCACACTTCCTCGGATTGTCTTCTCGAGTTGTGTCGAGAAGGGCTTTGTAGAATGCCGAAGAGTCTCCCTAGGGGCTTTCGGTCTAGCTGACAATGGCATTGATGCTGTTAACTTCACCAGAGTCTTCGTGTCAAAGTGGATTTCCGGAAAGTTGGAGAAATCCATGATACGGTTTGGATCAATCCGTCCCAATAGCTGACACATCTCCTTCAAAGTAGAATCCATCCTCGATGAGAAGTCCACCAGGATGTGGATCACCTTGGATTCGGTGAGATGTCCTTCTTTTGCAAGCCGGTTTTGTATGAGAGCGGCCTTCACAACCAGATCTACCGGCTTGTCCACCAACCTGGATAGGTTCTTGACCAGCTGCAGGGCTTCCTTCTCCCTTTGCTTTGCTGCGGCCAATTCTCCTTGAGCCTAGCTCAACCTAGCTTGAAGGTCTATCTTCTCCTTCTCTAGGCCTTCAATATGCTTCTCCTTCTTCTCCAATGCTTCTAGATTCGGAAGTTTTTTCAAAGTGTCAAGTATGTCTTCTGGCTCTGTCCTCAACTCCTTGTTGATCCTCTTGAGAAGATCAACCAGGTTCTCATGGTACTCTTGAGCTTGTAGTACCCAATTGAATCCGGTTTTGAAGAATCCGGATATGCTTCCTTCTTCCGCCAGAATCTTCTCTTGAGTAGGGAATTTCCCTTGTGAAGCCAGATCGATGGATTTCCTCCGCCTCCGATCCAAGAGATGCTCCTCCTCTTTCGGCTCTTCTTCCTCCTCAATTGGCGGCTGCTTCACCTCTACTTCCTCTATGAGGCTGTATTGTAGGATGGTGGATCCAGTGTTGTACTCTACCATTTCTGCGTCACTTAGAAGTTTCGCATGATGGTAGAGGTGGAATAGGTAAGGCCCAATTGGTCTGGTTTTAGCTTTCCTGATGTTGGTGGCAAGCTTGGAGACTACTACTCCAATGACTTTGCCCTAGTTGACTGGTTTGCCCTCCATAGCACCAAAAATGGTGTTAGCTACCATAATCGTAACCCGGGTAGGTTTTTCCAGATAGAAGATAGGGATCAAAAATTCTAGGACCTACTTCTACCTTGCATCTAGACAGTCGCTAATGGCATACCCTTCCTTGGAATGCACTACATTCCTAAACTTTTGTCGCAGCATAGAGTAAGTAAATTCCTTGTTATATTCACAAAAATCACTCTAGAGCATAACGAAGTGACTCTAAAGATCGAACCCACGAGATTCTGTGAAGTATTTAACTTTATTAAGCGAGTAAGCCTTTCTAACCTCTTAAATCCTTTCTTCTGGTCCTAGATCTAAAACCGGAAACAACCAACCACCAAATAGTAGCAGACCGGATTTGTTCCCTACCCGGTTCCCTAAATCTCCGGTTGATCCAATTTAATCCAATGCCAGGACCGCACCACTTCTAGTCCTCGTACTCTTCTGGACCAATCCATTTGGGATTGTCCGTATATCTCCTCACTCCTATTTCAGTTTAGTTTTACCTCTGTTAGACCATCAAAGGGGTCGCCACTTGGTTTTGTGAGTGGTAGGCCCACCACTCATTTTGTGGATTATAGTGGCTGAAGGCCCACTGTCCTATCTCTTCCTCTCCTAAACTAACTCGGATCCGGTTTGATCCCTCACAACAACCCAGACAGCAATCTGGTTCGCAGGTCACACAGAGACCCCCTGTACGATCCTTTCTTACTACAACGACCTTGATGCAAGTTCCTATCCATACGAAGCTAGGTGGTCACAAGTGTACTCGTTTGTTCCAACACTTACCAGAGTTATTTTGTTTACGAACTAAGGTGGTGAGACCTCTCAGAAGATCGGACACTCAACCGCATTTCCCACCCAGGAGTTCTAGCGCGACTAAGGATACCCTCCCTATCCGCCTAGCCTAACAATGGTTTTCTCACCCAGAACTCAAAACTCTAGATTTGTTGAGGCACTGAAGTCCACTCCCAACACTTCCACAACCTGCTTTCATACACTAAGGATCAGAAACTTACACGCCAAGGGGAGAAATCAATTCACAAATTAGTCCTACACCTTCCTAACTCCACGCCATGCAATTCTGCCAAGCTTGGGAGATACATATACAACACAAGAGCGCATACAAAGGTACAAGGAATTTGCAAAGAGAAAATACACCAGTACCCTTCGTAGGGACTGACTTAAATACAATCAAAAAGTACAAGTGGGCGAGAAAGCTTGCAAAAGTTCCGCCACAACTTGGGCCAGACTTTTCAGTCCTACCTATTCCTAACCAGATCAGAACAAGATCCAAATCCGTTTCTAACATTCCTATTATATACACACTAAGTACCCACCTGAGATCCAATGGTGGCACTATCCACTCCCAACTCCATTTGCTCAAAGATCTCGTTCAAGTTCCAATTCCGTTCCCCCTCCTAAGGGTTAGGAACTAGATCGTCATTTGGGGATCCGAGGGTTGAGTCCAAGTCAATGGTGGTTCCGGGCGTTCCGGCCAGATTCGCCTTCGCTTCCGATCTCTTGGACTTGGGAGTGGCATCCTTCCCCTCCCCTATCGTTGCATCCAGAAACGAATCCGGAAGAGATATATCCGAGAGTCGAATACCTCGAGAGCAGGTGGCTCCCAACAATATCTGGGTACTCTCCTCCATCCAATCCCCCGCCTTCCATGCCTCCTTCATTTCCACTTCCACTTGCTTGGCAAAGTTTGTGAGAAAATGACTTATTCGTTAAATTGAGACAATATGGTTATTTTGAGACTTTGAAAAACGAGTGCGAAGCTTCATTGAGGTAATAGTTGTTGAACCCAAGGATAAAAACCAAGGACACATAGTTTTGAATAAGGGTTGGGTTCAAATGACTTAAAACAAGTGAGTCGAATTGCATCGATTGCAACAACTCATGAAAAGACATATTAAGAAGTTCATTCAAGAATGTACCAAAGCCCTTGGAAAAATGAAATGCAAGTGAATTTCAATTCAATCCATTTGACTTATTTGGGAGATTGAATACACAAAGAGTATCTAACTTTTTGTTCACAATGTCCTTTGAAGTGATTGAATTATGAAGGCAAACGATTGCCTAGAATGTAAGTAGTAACAAGGAACATTACCGTACATGTAAGAGTACTGAACTACTTTAGGTATTTTTTTGTGATTATTTTCCATGCTATTAATAGTAAAAGAGACCCCGAAGTTTATTTGGCTTCAAAAACTTTAGTTGGTCACCTAAGCATCGCTATTGGCTGTACTATTGCTCTTGGTTGCTTCCATTGCTTTTATCTTTTCTAGACCTTTAAAGATATCATCGCGTCGGGAATGATAGTGTTGCCCACTTCCACCGTCCAATGTGCTGTGCAAATCCAAACTTTGAGATCCATTGTCTTTCCGCTTTGGCCTTCGAGTAGCTTGCGGCACCTTTGAAGTGGAAAGCGATTTTGACCCTCAAGGAGGTAGCCTCGGTAGTGTTGCATTGACATTGTCCACGTATGGAAGTGGAGCCCCAACTATTTTGGAGTCCAACAACCGCCTATGATCTTTGAAAATTTGTTGTCGGAAGAGACTGTCGGCAGAAGGAGATCGTCTGGCTCCAACAGATAGCGAGGGACGAGCCTGTTTATTTTGGAGCCGAGGTCCAAGAGCATCAGTCGTGGGCAAGGGCAATGCACTCTTTGTCTCATGGTCGAACGCAGGTGTCGCCTTACGTCCGACAATGTCATTAGGAAGGTGCTGAATCGCGAGCGATAATTGAAGTGCATCCTTGAGCCAAGGACAACTTGCCGGTTTGTCTAGTGGTAGGTCTAGTTTACAACTGGTTGCAGCATCGGTCCGTGGAGCAGGGGAGAACGAGTCCCCTCGGGTCGAGGATGCTTATTTCAACGGCAAAGGAGAGCAGATGGGAGTCCTTACAGGTTCGCAACTTGGGGGTTGTCCACAATGCCTTCTTCCACATCCCCCTTGGAATAGTCTATGGCCGTAGATGTAGCATTCGTGGCAGATCGCAACATGTATGGCTTGGAATACGGAATCGTGTTGCAACTCCCCCCCTCGGATTCGGACTGGTTGGAGAGCGACCTTTCGGATCCAAAGAGTAGACTCCTAGTCAATCTTTGCCTTTTTGGCAGTTCAACGAAGCAAACGCCTCCAACCTACAATACGTGCAAATTCCACAAGCCCACCCACATTACCCACCGTCAAATAAATATAATGCAAAGGCATCTTCAATCGAGAATGGGGGACATGGATAGTGAACCCCCCAAGCACACGGCAAAGGTTCAAGAGAAATCCGAACTCAATATATTATTTACAAAAGATCGTAGTGTACAAATCGACGACTATACACAAAATACTATCTCACATCTAGAGAGAATCTACTTTTCAACGTACTTCCTACTTTGGCCTCGCTTTATGATTACGCCTATTCGAGGGAGCTCGTATCTAGAACCCATGACCTTCGAGGACTCTCTCATCCCGTCTATGAGCTCCTACACCTTGTAGTCCTCGGCTCCCAATGGGTTCAAACCAATGCGGTTTTCCTCGACGTATGTCTACATTTGGCCCGATTGCCAGTTCGAATCTAGACGTCTAAGCCATGGCAGAAGTTCCCCTATGAGGACGTCGTCTCTGCGATTATGGTGCCTCCAAGTGTCTAGGAATATGGCATTCCCATTCTCATTGCAGACACTCTTATTCGGAGAGTCATCAATGAGAAGCGTATTATCCGAAGTGAAGGACGTGCTTCCGCTCGGATTGTAGAACAAGGTCTCGGAGAGCACTTTCATACAATGCACTTGCTCACCGAGATGAAAGAACTTTCCTAGAGAGTACTCTATCTTTTTGCATTGTTCCTGACTAAGGATATCATAGGGTCCTCTACAACCATTGAACAAGTGTCTAGCAATGGGTTCTGCGTTACACTTCAACATCGTGGTCCATACTAAGACCCTATCTGCGATCGTCAAAACCTGCCGGAGGAATTCCCCCAAATTTTGCCGAGCGAATACCGCCTTGGGTCCGATGATTGTGGGATTTCTATGGTAGAGAACATTGTCTTCGAGCTTGTATGGTTTGAATTTCTCCCCATAGGACTTCATTGCCGTTTGACAGAATATGCCGTTCAAGTCAAAGACAATGTTCATCCACTTCCTCCACGGTGGAGGAAGTACGGGAGGCACATTCTTGGGTACGATCTCTCTTCTGCCCTCTACTACTACCTAATCAGAGCATAACAACAAAGAAATGAAGTTACTTGTTTAAACGCAGAAACGGGTGAGCCAAAAAGGAGAGAGATGCATTGAATTCCATTAATCGACTGCGGTCTCCCAATAGGAAGTGCTTTCATTGGCAGTGGGCGGTGCACACTTTCAAGTTTTTCGAGCTGGTCACCCAAAACATCAAAAGCAGGATCCAATTAGACTACTTGATATTTGAAAATGTGCATATTTTATTTACATAGATTACATAATACATGTGAAAATTTTCTATTTCAAATAGGGTCGCAAAATCTATTCTAACAAAACTATGGTACACTAGACTACATGAGAAGGAGCCGCAAACGGATATGTAGTCCATGCGCAAGCAATCAACGAGTGGTCACACCATCCTACCACGCAACAAGAGTACATATGAGATTCAATGACTACTCAAAGCCTTCTCCCTACTCTTCATACACACAGACATGATCGACTTCAAGTTCTATCGACTCAATCGAAACCGTATGGGTTAGAGGGTTGTACCTGAGCAGATCCATGCTCTTGAGGCTCATCCCCTCCCATTGCCGCTATAGTAGGAGGGCCCCCTTGGATCTCCTCTGCCACATTATCTTGGGTATCGTCCTTGTTGGCTTCGTAATCGACCCTTTCTTCCTCTACGAATAAGGGTGAGTGCAACTCCTCCACGACCTGAGACGACGTGCCGCACACCGATGTCTCCATTTTGGGTGCCTATGAAATAGGTCCTGATTCCACTTCGCCCTTATCATCGCCTTGATGATACTGCTATGAAACTTTTGTCTCTTCTTTTGCTTGAGAGACGTCCTCACCTCCAAGAACAAGGACTTCGAATGCCGCTTGATCTCGAGAAGAAACTTCTGGCAGTTGGGATGCTGGTGTTGAGTTGACCAGATCCTCATGAGCGAGGGAAACATAGTCTTGGTTATCCTCGACTCGAAGATAAGACAATACCGGTACTATACGTTGCATTTCCTATAAGTTAGGACCATGGACTATCGAAGGTAAAGGCTGAGGAGTTGGAGCCCTAAAAACGAACAGTGGTTGGCTTAGAGATTGGCTGCTCTGCAAATTCATCGCCTATAGCAGCAATGCAACTTGACTGTTCAACTCAGAGAATTGAGCCTTCCACTCCTCTTGCATTTTCAGCATTTTAGCATTCGTCTCTGCATTTTTCGCAACTGCATCTGCCAGTTGCTTCTCCTTCGCCTCTTTCTCCGCCTTCTGTGTGATTCTTCTCTCTCTTTTCTCCTTGTCCTTTTGCCACCAATCCTTCTCCACCTTGACGACCACATGTCGCAGCACAAGATAAGTAAATTCCCTATTATGCTCACAAAAATCACTCTAGAGCATAACGAAGTGACTCTAAAGATCGAACCCACAAGATTCTGTGAAGTATTTACTTGTTTTGGGCGAGGAAGCTCTCTCACCCTCTAAAACTTCCTTTCCGGTCCTAGATCTAAAACCAGAAACAACCAACCACCAAGAGGATTAGGACCGGATTGCTTCTCGTCCGATTCTTTAATCCTCCGGTTAACCCAATTCTCCCAATCTCCAGGACCTAAACAATTTCGGTCCTAGTCCTGCTCTGAACCAATCCGCTCTGGCTCGTTCCTGTACCTCCTCAACTCTCTTCCGGTTTAGTTTTGCCTCTGTTGGACCATCAGAGGGTTTGCCGCTTAGGTTTCTGAGTGGTAGGCCCACCACTCCTTCTGCGGATTATAATGGTTGAAGACCCACTGTTCTCTCCCTTCCTCTCCTAACTAACTCAAATCCGATTTGATCCCTCACAGCACTCCCGACAGCAATCCGGAATGCAGGTCACACAGAGATCCCCTATACGATCCGTTCTTACTACAACGACCTCAATGCCAACTCCTACCCGTGCGAAGCTAGGTGGTTACAAGTGTACTCGTCCGTTCCAACAGTAACTAGGATCATTCCATTTACCAACTAAGGTGGTGAGACCTCTCAGAAGGTCGGACACTCAACTAGACTCCCCGTCCAAGAGTTCTAGCGCGACTAAGGATACCCTCCCTATCCGCCTAGCCTAACAGCGGCTATCTCACCTGGAACTTCAAAACCCTAGATCTTGCTGAGGCACTGAAATACACTCCCAACTCTTACACAATCTGCACACACACTAAGGATCGGAAACTATCGCACTAAGGGGAAAAATCTAATCACAAATTTGCCTTACGCCTTCCTAACTCCACATCATGCAAACCTGCCAAGCTTGGGAGACACACACAACAACAGAGCGCATACAAAGGTACAATAGAAATTGCAAAAAGAAGACTCCCAACGTCCCTCGCGGGTGCTAACTATATACATTTCAAAAAGTTACAAATGGGCAAGAAAACTCGCGAAAGTTCTGCCGCCATCTCAGTCAAACTTTCCGGTCCTACCTACTCCCAACTAGATCGGAACAGTTTCCGTATCCGTTCCTATTCTACCTACTCTGTACATCCTAAGCCTTTATTCGCGATCCGATGGTCGCGCTGTCCGCTCCCGGGTCCATCTGCTCGAAAACATCGTTTAGATTCCGACTCCTCTCTACCTCCTGAGGTCGAGGAACCGGATTGCCTCTTATGGACGTGGGTGGTGAGTCCAAGTCGATGGCGGTTCCAAGCGTGCCAGCCTCGGTCGTTCTCTTGGACTTGGGGGTCGCATCCTTCCCTTCTCCTATTGTCACTTCCGGGAACGAATCCGGGAGAGAGATATTCGAGAGTCGGATACCGCGAGAGCAAGTTGCTCTCGACAGTATCCGGGTACTCTCCTCTATCCGGTTCGTTGCCTTCTGTGCCTCCTTCATTGCCGCTTCTACCTGCTCGGCAAAGTCGTTGAGAATCCTTACCATCCGGGAACCGAATAGCTTCTTCTCCTCGTGCACCCTCTCGTCAAACAACTTTGCTTTGGTGAGGGCCGTTCCGGTCTCCCCAAACGTGGCCTTCACTTGCTCCATCATCTGTCGAGCATCCTTTGCAATAGACTTGGTGGCTGCGAAGTTCTCCTTATGCACCAGGATCTCCGTCTTCATCCGATCCACCTCCTCTTGTAACCGGCGGATCTCTGCTTCCTGCTTCTGGGCCTTGACTGGATCAGAGATACAACCCGCCACCTTTTCCAGTAGCTCTCTATCGGGTGCTACTCCCACCAACTGCCCGATGGCTACAACTATCCTTCTCTTGCGTTCCCAATCCATCTTGATGTCACAAAGGACCTTCACCAGGGGTTGGAACGGGTCCTCAGGATCCACTTTCTCCGATACTGCCTTCTCCTCTTCCGGTTTCCCTTCCGGAGCTGGAGTGTTGTGACCAGGTGGCGTCCCTCATTTGTTGGGGGAGGTAGTCTTGTGACGCTTGACCGGTGGTATTGGCGCCTCCTCATCTTCCGACTCCGAATCCTCTCCCAGTTCAGAACCGGATTCGCTCTCCCGATCCGATCCTAACTCTCCATACCTCAGCACTACTTGTTGAGTCTTCCACACCTCGTCCTCTCTGTCATTCAGGAGTTGATGAGACTGATAGAGGTGCATGAAGTAGAGGCTCACTGGAGTTGTCCTACTCTTTCCAACTCTATTAACTAACTAGAGCACCAGATCGGAAATGATCCGGGCCCAGTCAACTTTCCGGTCCCCTCTCAAAGCCCCGAAAATGGTGTTCGAAAGGGTAATGGTTATCCTTGTTGGCTTTTCTGGATGGAGGATCGGAACGAGGAACTGTAAGAGTCGGCGGTTCCGCTCATCCTTGCAGTCCTCTATGGCGTATCCGTCCTTCGGGTTTACTGCACCCTCAAACTTGCCTCGGACGAAGTCGTCCTTCCGGCTGGCCATTCCAAATCCTCCTAACCGGAAGCTATAAACTATCCTCCAGACCTCTTCCGTCTAGAGGGGCGGAATCGCTCTCAACGTATCGTCCCACTCATTGGACACTTTGCCCAAGAGTTCCCGCACGAAAACTTCCTCCTTGAAACCCCAGGGCTTGGTTGCAAACCCTATACAACCCATGGAGTTCAAGTCGTCCATGAGTTCTGCTCGGGTATCCTCTGACAGAGGGATAACTGGAACTACTTTCCGGAGTTTGACATCTACTACTAACGACGAACTAGCATGACCTCTAGTTCACTTGAGCTGCAGCATGGTCGCGGATGAGCTACTCGGAACCCTTTCCGATTTTACCTTACTGTCGCTCTCCTAGCCGCACGTCCCGTTCCTTTCCTTCTCTCTCCGATCTCAACCGGAAACCAAACTTACACTATAACAGACACTATAATTCTCGCGAAAAACACTCGAAATAGTGACTAACACGGAAAGTAAAAACTGACAGACACGAGGAGCTTGAGAGCGCTGGAAAAGTGAAAAAGAGGTGCGACTGGCCAGGCCAGCCCTTATATACTGGCTGGACCCCCCTACCACCTCATTATGACCTAATCCGGATCCGGTTCCTATATGGTATCCGGTCCATCACCTATCCGGTCAGACATCTGCTCCTATCCGTTCACTCTCTAGAAATTGGATTGAATAGATCTTCCCACTATCTTATTTTCCACTTCTATTTCCACTCCTTATGGTTTCTTAACCAAATCCGGATACCCCTATCTAGCTATCCGGTTAGTATTACTAAGTAAAACCAAAAAATTAAAATTTCATGCTGCCACACCACACCCGAGGGTGCAACGACAGGTTTCATCTTCGTCACCGGCGGAATGCCTTCCTCCTCCTCGTCATCATTTGAGGAATGGGGATGATCAATATCATCATCATCGCTAATGATGATAACCCCAGCCTCCTACGACGTCGGGATATTATTTCTTTGAGAAGGTTGTGGTTCTTCAATTATGGGAATGTCGTTGGGCCCGAATACTTCGTTGATGATCACATCTTGCTCAGCCTCGACTCTTGCCCCTCTAGATGGAAGCACCAGTCATTGTTGTTGCTCGCGCTCAAACTCCGAATCCGTCTCCATATCCTCCTCATTGTTCGCAGTTTTCAATACAGGCGGCGAGATTGGAGTTGACATCCACGTATGAATTTGAAACATGTTGGTTCCAAACTCGTCGATGCCTTCCACGCCGAGATCACTACACAGATGAGGACCCACCGTCTCCCTCTCTCTATTAACAAGGACAACCGCTGCAGGCGGTGAGTCAAATGTCATGGGCATTGACAAAGGAGAGTTTGAATGAACAACCACATGTCCACAACCAGCTGGTTTTTCATATAACAACAAATAAGGCAAATTTGAGAACAGAAAATTGTTTTTATCCATTTTCTTCACTAGATTCGAAATTCTCAGATACGACTTTGCAACATCCTTGTCCACAAAACCATAGAAAAAAGCTCCAAACATCTGTAGTGAAGAAAGGGAGAATTGAGTAATTATCATGAAGGTTGCATTCTAAAACACAAGTTCTGGACATTTGATGTTATTCTCGAGTCGAGGATAACATAATTCTAAACTAACAAGAGAAAGTAATGACTAATCAAACAGAACTCCCCCCATATCCTCAAATCGACGATAACTAGTTCCAAGACTCCAAGAGTGGGTATACTTACCTTTGCAGCAAGCATGAACTTCACACTCGAATAGAGGCCGAGAACGTTTTTCTCTGGCGTCGCAAAAGCGTGCTGGATGTCTAGGTAGAACTCCATCCTAAGTTCAATAGGCTCAATCCTCCACTTTGCCTCTATATTCTTTGAAGAGTCCAAGTAGTACACGCAATTTGAGGGCGTATCATACTTGGACTTCATTAACTCCCGAGCGGCGCGTGCAAAATATTTCCTTTCTTAAAAAAGAATAAGAGTGGAACGTTAGGAGCAATCCCTCGATTGGTGACATTATTGAGCATGTCTACTCTTCTTGGTATGTACGTAGACAATACGTACTCATACTACTCAAGCTTGGAAGTTGCAAACCTAATTGCAACCTTGACATCTTCCTTCTCTTCCAGAATGAAGAGCCACACATTTGGCTCAATCATTTTTGGACTCAATTTCTAAAGGAGGAAATCGAGGACAAGGTCAATGGCGCTTATATTTTCACTCGACGTTGTTCTTTGCACCTCCCGTGCATCCAAAAGTGCAAGATCCACCTCTCGACTATGATACTGATAAGTGGTATTTGTCACTAGCACCTTCGCGGACATGTCGATTCCTCTAACTTGGACTCCACCGCTTTGGTCCTGAAGTTGGTACTTCAACTTCATGAATCTTGTGAACATGTGAAGCACCTCCGGAAATGGCTTCTCAAGATCCTTTGCGCGCTTGAGCCATGCATCATTTCTGAGACGCCTCTTGAAATATTCGGCCTTGGGGTGTGAGATGAGGAAATCCCATGTCGCCGATGTAAACCTATGTCTCGCCTTCCAAGACTTCCATGTTTCATCAATGACGTCCCCACCGCTATTCGTAAACTTTAAGGCGGGCTTAATGGCCATCAGATCTTGGAGCACAATTTTCTTCCGCTTCTTCCTCTCCACCCAATCACCATGTGACAGATTGTTCGGAACAAGAATTTTGGTTTTTGAGACAGAGACTTTTGGGTAAATAGCCTACCGTTTCGGTGTCTCACCAAGTAGATGCTGTGCAAAGGTCCCAAAATCGTTATCTGTAAAATGGCCACAATGTTTGAAAAATTCCCTTTTCAGTGACATTGTCTTTATCTTCAAACCTTTGACATCTTTAAATCGAGCAAAGGTAACCAGGTCAGTCAATTTGCCTGTAGTGGGTTTGGTTAAGAACGCTTGCTAGTGCTTCCACAGCTCATCCAGTAATGTTATTATCTTAATTTCATTTTTCAGATCTATCGTCCCACCAATCGATGCGCTGTCTTTCTCTAGGTTGATATTCTAAAACCGCTCAACAATTGTATCTATGAATTTCTGAAACATGCCAATATAAAACATGAGAATGTCCACACCTAGGTTTGATTCTTAAAAAAGAGTATCCTCGACTCAAGGATAGCCTACGATTCGCCTTCTTATTCAAAGAAGGTATGAAAAAGAATAATGAATTCATAAATAATTGGGACAGACCAATATATAACAAGATTGAAAATGATTCAATGAATGAATAAACCATTTGGTGATTAAAGGGCTCATAGATTGTTACCTTATAATTTGTTACGTTGACAATGGAATTGTTATTCCTTGTCGCATCTTCTAATTGATTGTCCGTTGGACGTTTGTAAGCCAACCAAATGTTTTAGCAACTAACGATTTGGTTTCCCCAAGTCGGTTGTGCGTGGTCCAAGTGCTTAGTGTAGTTGTAGAATTTTGAAATGTTCCTCAATTTGTTATGATCTAGTGACCAAATAATGTATGCATCCCATCTCTGAAGCTCCACTCTATGGGCCTCACCACAACTTGCCTTCTGAAGTTCCTTTGAGGCAGTAATACTATGCTGGCCATTTATGATCATGAATTGGCCACATTCTATTTCTTCCTACTTTTCTGGCTTCTTCTTGAGAAGTTGACGATTTTTGTCCACAGGCGTGAGACAAACTTTCTAGCATTGCTTAATGTCAATAAGCTGGATCAATTCTTTCTTTACCGCCTCAACTATGTCTCTCTGCAAAGTCCGAATGATATATTGATTACTCGCGATGATGCACTGTTTGATGTCAACGGACACAGTCTTCGATCTTAGAAGAAAACACGGCTTGTGTTCGGCCCAAAAGTTCCTCTGTATGAGGGCATACCTCTCGTAATCTTCTTGTGGTTCCGCAAAGGATAGAGGACCTGCCGAGACCGTCATTAATGCTGATCCAGAACTACCAGCAACCCTGGTTCTAGTTGGAAGGCTTTTCTTCCTCTTTCTGCTCGATTCAAGTCCTCTAGATAGGACCGCATCTTTTTGTTTTTGCTCTGATCTTGTTTGACTAGGCCTAGTTTCTCTACTCCCTGATCTAGCAACAACAGATGTTTGTCTCAGACAGGAATCAGATTCATCTCTTCTTCCTTGATTGACAGTATGACCTATCATAGGTTGTTGCTTGACGTTCTCTAATGCAAATCAATCTAGCGTCTGAAAGATGAGGCGCAATCTTGAGGCGTTGGACTTTGCCATGCTATTCTTCCATGGGACGTACCCGTTCTTTTCAAACTCCTCATTCAAGTACTCCATTTGCGACCCCTCCAGAAAAGTCATGAGGTTCTCCAGATCGAATTTCCCATGATAGGAATTCACATTAATGACTATGGAGTGGCAATGGTCTTTATTTTTGCCACTGTCATCAACTTCTCGCAAAACAATAAGGACATAGTTTCCTTGATGTTCCTCGATGAGAGTCACTTTCTCTTTTATATTCCATGGCATATAATTCATCTTCCCGGTTGTACGATAGCGGAGTTAAACGTAATTTTTCTAGCAATTCACACCAAAATTCCAGGTGTGGATGTGCTCCTTAAATTCCGAGAGCATCCCATATGTGTCTTCCATCTCAACGATGAATGGTTCATCGTTGAGAGGATTTACGAATGGTTGGAGGTGATGTTTTGTCACAAAGTAGTCGTAGGTGTCGTCCATTTTCGTTCAATATCAATTTACATTTGGTTAGATGAGAAATGTTGGAGTGGAAACGAATGGAAGGGTAAATGATTTAGTTCTCCGAGGTCTTCTATAGTATGTTGAATTTGTAGATGGTTGTAAATTGCAAGAGGATTCTACATTGTGTATCGTCAACTCGACGATAACAATACTTTGTAAAACCTTCAATGTTCATGATTATGTTCAATATAAGTATTTAATATGAATATCATAAATTTTTGTGAAATCATTTGGTAGTAAGTTATGGGGTTCTATGGCTTGTTATTACCTTTGCTTATCGTCAACTCGATGATAAGAGATAGCTAGTCAGAAATTTAGTTGGAGTGTTAGATATGTCAAAGTACCTATGTAGTTCAGAGTATCGTCGACTCGATGATACTTTCTTAGAGTTCAGAAAGTAAATGTTGGATTGCAAATGTTTTGAATTACTTTTAAATTTCTTCTAATTTCTTTATAAATAGGTTGAGAAACTGATTAAAATTTGAAGTATTCATTTTGATTCCTTTGGTAATGATATTTGTTGATAAAGAGTTCGTTTATGGAGTTTGCAGGACTTCAACAGTTGTATCATCCACTCGATGATACAATTGTTTGTGTTGTTTTAATTGGAGTATATCAAGTTGATCAAACCGGACTTGTATAAGAACTGATTAGCATTCTCTAATTATCATTAGAAGTTTCAAATGACTGATATTCCTGTTATCCTCGACTCAACAATATCTCATTTTATCAGAATGAGGTATCACCGACTTGAGGATATCTGATAAGTACTTGTAATATGTCTTCTTCACAACAAAAACCCTAATTTTAGGACATGAACCCTATGTATTGTAGATGATTTGCATACCTCAATTGCAAATTCTTGCAAATCTTTGTCAACTGGTTTCCCCATCCAAATACTGAATTTTGAACCCACACTTGAAACCTAGAGTCATACAAGAATACTATTAGTGTAGTTGAACAATCACAACAGAAATATAAGAATGTGCCCTAAATGAAAGATTAGAGAGCATTCTAATTCCTGATTTTTCAGTTGGTACTACAAAATCAAAACTGCAAGTTTTTACATGAACACAACAATCTACACAAAATCAAGAATGCACAAAAGAGTGGAAGAATTCAAGAGTACCCTAAATCGAACTTAGTAAACCCTGAACCCTAACCACAGTGTCCAACACTTGCACAAGAGAAGAAGAAAACTTACACAGAAAAAGAAAAGAACATGAGGGAACTTGTACAGCACAAGAGAAATTGCACAGCACAAGAGGAATTGCACACAAGAGAAATTGCACAACACAAGAGGGAGACAAGATTAAAAATGGGAGAAGAGATGAACCTGCAGATCAGAGCTCCACACGTGCAAACACAAAAGATGCACAAACACAGAAGACGCGCAAACACAGAAGAATTAACAAATTGGAAGCCGCACTTGCAAAGTCATTCACGATCCCAAGCGCACATTGGAAGACACAACCACTCAATCACTCTCAAAGAGGAATCAGGTGCGAACTCATACCTCACAACTCACAACTGAAAGAGATACGTGCAACAATCAAAATGAACTTAGAACAATGTGCACAAGAGCGGTGCAAAGCTTAGGCATGGCGCGACCAAAAATCTCCCAAGCATAGTGCAACATGAAAGGAAGCGCAGGCGCGACACAAGGAAGAAGATGACCTCCCGGGGCTACTCCAAGCCTCCGCCCAACCCTCCAACTCACCCCAATGCTAAGGCCGAGCCGCCAATCGCATCCGAACCTCGAAATGACTATCCGAACCTAGAGATGTCCACCCAAATACAAAGGTGAACCTAAAGCCAAGCCACCATTTTCAACCAAGCCTTGTGGACTTCAATTTTAAAAATTGACTCTAAATTTTACAAAGAATTACAAAGATAAATAGTTACTTGCACTTTTATCGTTAACTTAAATCGTCTATGTTATCCAACAGACATAAAACGTTCACCTCAATGTTTCAAAGTCAAACCCTAAATGGCATAGAGGTTTAACCCTTACAAGACTAGATTCATCTCCTAAATTGACAATTTGAGAAAAATCATTAGGAAGTGCTCTTTGGAAGCATATTGAAACTATTGTTATACAAATAAAAGTTTTCCACTATGAGTTGTATATTCCATCTATATGTTTAAAATCTCTCACTACTATTTTTTCATTAATTTTGACTAAAAATTCAAAAATTCCTTCTACATTTGATTATAAGCAAAGTATTACGAAAGGTTGGAGTAAAATTTGTTGGAATGGATTTTAAATGAGGATATGTTGACATCATGATATTTTGAAATGTTTGTGTTTTAAAAATCTATGACCTCATTTTGGCTAATCAAATTTTGAACTAAAGTGAGTGCAATTCTAGCTTAGTCAAGCACTAGACATTTTTGTACTTTATTCAATTTTAGAAAATTGGGTGCTATAATAGCACCAAATCCTACCATCGGATAGAACAACATCTTCAAAAAGTATCCACACAAATTAGGATGATTTTCATCCAAGCATTAATGAGGATGAAACTTCATGTCCAATTTATTCATCACACAGAAAAATGGATGCCAAGGCACTCACGGGTTAAGGCTTCATGTACAAAAACTAAACATTAATACTATATTTACAAATAGCAACACAGCGTACTCCAAAGTTTGAGTATAATTATTAGCATTCAAAGCAAGAAAATGTTTTAATTCTTGTCAAAACATTCATACCAACTTTAAAAATAGTGGTTGCCCAATTTTTCTTGAGGCCCCTAAGTGTATTCCTTAAATATCGATAATTGATGTTTACCCTAAACTACAATTCAAATTCTCAGGAATCATTCCCATCATTGTGATTTAAACCTTAAACCCATGACTTTACTATTTTCATGAATTATAAATCCTCCCTATATTTTATACTTGTACTAATATTATAGACTCACAAGTATTGCATCTATTGAAAATGTCAATGAAGTGGACCACAAAGTAGGGACTTTATTTCAAGAAAGTAGAAGAACAAAAATTAGAACTTATGGTTGTCTATAATCCAAAAAAATAAATGTAAGGCACAAGTGGTATTTCATAGTTGCATGTGACATTTATCATGAAAATTGACTGAGCAAGTTTTGGACTCAGTCATTGAAATCAATCATCAACAAAATAAAATGAAACAAGGACATTATTTTATGGAAATGAAACATTCCAACATTATAGTTTTATTCAATAGTTTCTATTGTAATTGAAAAGAGCCCACACTACTAATTAACAAAAATATTGTACGTTCAATTGATCATCATAGTTTACTAAGCGTATGAAGAAGTTATGAATATAGAAATTATGAATAATTATCCCTACAACAAGGATTTATAGGGTTTACAATAGGGTTATGTTTGATAAAAAATAATAATAACAATACATACAAGAACTTTTGGATGGAGTCAATTAAATAGGATGCATATTTCCATTCAAAGTTCATGAATAATTTGAATATTCATAAAGTAGATCTCCTTGTACTTACAATTTCAATTCCTAAACCCACTCCAATTTACAACAATAATTCTCATCAAAATCACTCTAAAATGTTACCTTCTTGTATCCTACCCCGCTTGTACATTTTGGAGGGCAGTACCACCGCAATTCAAAGTGATTTTGGCCCAAATGGAATTCAAAGAGGCTAGATTTTGGCTTGTGGGGTGGGGGAGGGTTAATACATATTCTATTATGTTGTTTCGGTGAAATATGCACATTACATTTTAATTTATTGTATGAAATTAACATCATCTTTTTAGTGAACCATACAAGTGTTAGGATGATTTCCAAAGCTTTTGTCTAAATCGTTGCCAATTGAATAAAACACATATTCAAGGGTATTAATCCCTATTATGTATACTTTTGAAATAAAGGAACACAATAATTCTACATTTATGGGGAGATCAAATTAAAATTTCTTTTGAAACCATAAAGAGATCAAGTTTATTAAAATAATCATGGAAACTTAGTGAAATATCCATTGGATTCTACTATAGAGTTATAAACAATACTTATTTTGGAACTCATGGATTCTTTATTGATTAATGGGGTTCAAAAAATATGTAGAAGTGTATAATTATTTGAAGAATTGTAGTTCACAAACATAATTCATAGCATTTTTCCACATTAATGGTTTCAAACAAATTTTAAATGAAGAATTGTCCATGGTAGTTTAAATAAATGTATGATATGCAAAGTTAAAGGAATTTAAAAGATATATAAGTTTCAAAATATCTATGATTATAAATCTTTCAAATACAAGACCATAAAACCTTGAACACATTGAAAGAATTTAATACATATTTTGTTCCATTATTTTGGTAAAATACACGCATTAGATTTTAATTTATTATATGAAATTAACATCATCTTCTCAGTGAACCATACAAGTGTTAAGATAAAGCAAAAAATTTATGTCAAAATAGTTGAAATTTTAATACAATAACTAATTCAAGGGTATTGTTTCCTGTTGTATGTACTTTGTAATAGAAGAACACAACAATTCTACATTCATGAAGAAATCCAATTAAATTTTCTTTGAAACCATACAAGCATCAAGTTCATTAAAATAACCATGGGAACTTAATGCAACTCCTTGAATTTTATGAGTGACCTAAACACTTCCTTAATGAAGTAGCATAAAACATTCATTCTGTAAGAAAAAAAATTAATTTTGAACTTGGGTGTCTAGGTAGACATAAAACTATAAGTGAAAATTACTCAAGTAGAAGTCTGGAACAATTGTTTTCATTAGCACCTCACAAAGAAAATTGAAATGAATTGAGCTAAGCATTAAATTGGTGAAATTGAAAATTTGACAAAAGAAATAGTGAACTAGTTCAAATCATCTTAAAATGTAAACCCTCAAATAAATTTACTCTAAAACAGAACAACATGAAACATAATTATCTAGAGTAATTCATTTGTTAGAAGCCTAAAGTCCAAAAAAACTATATGCAATTATCTACATTGTCTAAAATTAATTTTTTTCCAAATAAAGAATATTTTTTGGAGTTCAAATATTTAGGATTTACCAATATTTTAAAAATTTTATAAATAAAACTACGAGTACTAAGGAGCATGATTTCATCTCATCATACATGTAGAATTGTTTGGCATGCACCAAATGCTTGATGTCATCATTATCCTTTTGAAGAGTTAAATCTTCTTAATGAACAATGATTCAAATACTAGTAGAATTTCAAATGCGTAGTAAATTACCATTGAGCAATGGCATATGCTAATCACTTGACAAATACAAATCAATATATATTATCAAGAAGTACACTAAAAATGAATTCACTTTACATTTCAATGAATAAAAAATTAGTACGTATTAAAGAAAACAAAATTATAGCAGAATCCAAAAATTTTGTATTGTATATGTAAAGTAGACCTCATACTCTAAGCTGTAGACAAATTACTTAAGCGTACAACAATTGTAAATGCCATATTTTATGAATACATGAATAAGGTTACACATGACTGTAAACAAATCATGGAAAAAATTGTAGTAAAAAATGTCCCCTAAATGCAAAGCTTTTAAAGAATACTTTCGTAGAATCAAATGATGAACTTCATATAACTTGCATTACCTAAGAAACTTAGTAGATTGCACATTTGTATACGAGAAATTTAGAATTTTTCATAATCAGAAATCATAAACCCTAAACCCTAAACCTAAACCCTAAGGCATGAAACCTACACTGCACATCCACAGGACCCCAAACTGTTAAAGGAATGATATTTTAAGAAATTCAGACTGTGGACAAAGTGTAATTGAAGAAGCCACTTTCTAGAAATCCCCTAGAATTGACATCCACATGTACAGTAGCTAATACAACGGCATGAAGAGCATATAAACTATAAATAGACGAATAATTTTTGTTGGGACTTGGAAAGCCTTTTTTTGGTTGTTATTAATAAGGCCTTTTTTTGGTTGGTGTTATTGGATCCATTTCTGGGCTAGTATTAGAGAAGCCCTTTTGGGATTGCTATTGTTCTTGAGCCGCATCTTTACGCTGCAAAGCTGACAGAAATCAGCACATGAAATAGCATTTATGCACTGCTACAGAAAGTGGACCATAAACATTGGCAGATGCCATATTTTTCCGGAGAATTTGAATTCCCATGGCAATTCTTTCCCGCCCTTGATCGGCGGAAGCTCTAGCCTCTCTCCCTTGCACCTTGACGTTGCAATTGTATTGTGTTTGCACAGCCCCAGCATTTGATTGTTCTCATCATAAGTTTTGTTGCTCATCTCTGACCTCTAGGATGCTTCAGAATTTTGTTTTCAGCATTTCCAATCCACCTTCGTTTGCAATAGACTTGTTCAAATAGTGGGAACTCTCAGAAGAGGTGTGTGTACATTCATTGTAGTTTCTCATAGGTAGTATTGTGATTTGATATCTGATTTGTGTTGTGAGCACTTCTTCTGTTACTGTTATACATTACGTCTCATTGTTTATAGATTTGTAGTTTCATCAGCAAAAGACTAGATCAAAGAATTTGATCTCTATTGTGTTCGACGGTAGTGTTCGTAATGTGCATCATCGAGATAGTCAAGTATACGTCGTCCAAAATAGTCACTGAAAATCACGGAGAATTGAACATTATGATGATCTAAAAATTATCCTCGAGTCAACAATATCCATTAAACTTAATATGTACTGCACAATTGTGGTGTTAATAATAAGTTGGAATGGTTCGATTTCTTGCTTCCTGTCCATTGTATCCTCAACTTGACGATATGTGTTTTATGAAGGAATATGTGGGTCTTATTGTCAACTCAAGGATAAGTCTCTGGTTTATATTTTGAAGAATCATGTTGTCTGACTGTCTATCGAAATGGACATTACCCATCTTTGGGGATAATATTGGTAGGTTGATGTTTTTTAGTTCTCAGAGTGTTATTGTGGACTCGACGATACCTATTTTCAACTTCTCCAGGAATCTTTGAACTTGTACAAGAGTAATAAATTCTTTTTAGAAATTGAAATATATTCGGGAACATTATTGGTCTGATTGTCTTATCATTGAGTCCAGGATAAGTCACAATGTTTTGTTTTTATGAATGATCTCTATAATATATTTGAATTGACTGGACTCCATTTAATATTACAATAACGAAAGGTAAATATATCTAAATTCTTAGAAGATTATCATCGACTCGATGATACTCATAATTCACTTGAAGAAAAATATTTTGATTCATATTTGTCTAGTAGACAAGGTTAATAATTTGTAATATATTTTCGTACTATATTGGGATAAGGTTTTATTGATGTTTTGTGGAATATTTCTGACACAGTCTCTTCGGTTTGACGATGACCTTCATATCTTCATGACAATAACCTTTTATTTAGGAAAATATCAATAGTAACTTTGACTAGAGGCGAAGTAGGAGTTGTATGTAGTAACAAAGAATATCCACTACAAATTGTAAATATCAGTAATCCCTTTCTGTAATTATGTTATGTGGTCTATACTTTAGGACTCTCAGATGATTATCATCGACTCGAGGATACCAATTTCTAACTTTGACCCTAATATTCCAATCTCGGATAAATAACGAATTGAGTTGATAAATTGGCATATGCTTTCGGACATTATGGTAAGAATGGTTCTAGTATTGTTCATTGAAGACTCTCTATGTCTATCACTTTATTTTGAAATTCGTACTTTATGAATTTATGAATGAGGAATATTTTTTCCTTGCAATTATTGAGTTATAATCAATTCTGTACTGTATCCTCGGTTCGAGGATAGTCATCTTTTGTGATCAGTGTGTCTGGGAATTGGAAGTGTGTATTCTTGAATTCAGAAATTGGGAGTTCGCATCGATTTCAGGTTAAGAATTCTTTGTGGAATCAAACAATTGATGTATAGGTTGTGTATATTGTCTATTTCATATAGTGTTCTATTTCAAACTGAGTGTGGCACATTTCGTTGATTCGTGTTCTGTTATCAACTCAGAGATAAATGTTTTCGTCGATTGATTGGCTTTGAGTTATATCGTCGACTTGATGATAAATGTGCTTATTCTATGATTGAGTTTGACCCTTAGTATTAAAGCATATTTATCATTTGCTACAGTAGATTTATGACCTATTCAGAGTATAATCTATATGTGCATTGTGTAGTCCATGAGAGACCATCTGATCATTCATCATTTCCCGCAGAATGGATATTCATGGACCTCAAGATTTTGCAAATCCGGTCCCTACGTTAGACCCTGATGTCTGTACTTGTGACGGGATTCCTCGAGCAAAATGGAACTTTAAACCAATCACTCTCCGTAATGAAGCAGGGGACGATGTCGCAAATGCAGTATTACAGAGCGTCGATCCAAATGTTGTTGTGGACAGCAATGGGAAGCCTCTTGGAGAGGATCGATTTTCCAATCAAATTGCGTAGTCCTTGTGCGAGGCAGAAGTCCCAACTGGGTGGATGTACTCAATTCACTCTTGGCACATCAAGCGAGTTTTCCTCTTTGGTGTCAGTTTGTATGACCATGACCAGACACATATTTACAACACAGCCATGAATGCTACTAATAGAAGAATTCGGAAAGGGGTTCGATTCTATGAAAGCTTTCGTGAGAGAAAGGAGCTTAGTTATCCCAAAAAAGAGACCCTCCTGGTTCCTCAAGCGATCACTGAAGTGTCCACCAAAACGTGTTGTCCAAACAATTGTTTATAGCCTTTTCCACATGGGCAAATTCAAGGCATTCGTTCTCAACTCCATGTTAATGATGGAGTATATGCTCGGAAGAAGTGTCTTCTTGAAGTGCATAGGCAGATCCATAAAGATCCTACTAGCAAGGAGTGGATTACCTTGAAAGGAAGGGAAGTATGTCCCACTGCATGGTGGACCATTCATGGGATTTCAAAAGCTACCTTTTATAGGTACAAAGAGATGGCCAAAGATGGGAAGGAAGCAGAGGTGCACAGGAATTTGGGGTCCAAAAAACCACGGAAACATATTGTGCAAGCTACTACAACACTTCGAACATTAGTAGTTCCTGAAGTTGACAAAATGCCACACAAAACGAGGACACTTGAATCAGGGGAGAAAGTCCCTACAATGGTTTTGCCGTTTGCATTTTGTTGGAGTGATCAATTACCAAAAATCAATGAGGCCAATGCAACTTTAAATTTGCAACCAATTTCTTCGAGTGGCTTGAGCAACATTCGACATGCTTCTTTCCCATAATTTGCTCCAAAAGCACGTGGAGATAGTTTCACTCGATGTGGCTTGTGTGATAAATACAAGCAATTGAGGAGCACATGCACTCACCTTTCGTACGCGCAAGAGAGGTGGACCGTTGCTTTGGATACCCACCTTGTAGGCCAAAGGGCCCACAGAGAACTATACTATGCAAATCGGCATATTTCTGAAACATATCTTGAGAAGATGCTAACCATTATCCATGATAAAATGGATCACTCCAAGACCGCTTCTCCACACTTCTCTCACAAGACCAAAGCAATGGATTCCTACATGAAAATGCCCATTGCAGTTATGAGTATGATCACTCATGGGCATGGGGATGTTCGATATGCATACTACGGTTTAGACATTTTTCCAACAAACTCAAATCATACCATTGGGTCCATCGCAAAGTTGTTGCGTGATGTTGAAGAACCACCAAAGAATTCATCGCGCAAGTTATTCTCTGAAAAGGAGATGCAATCCACATTAACCAAGGCGATTCTGGAAGAAGCAGATATTTGCTTGGACTCTCTCCTTCTTCCTCCGGAAGAAGCAATTCCAGTTCAACCTTTACCACCAATATTGACTTTGCAGTTGGATAATGCATCAGGGGACAATAAGAATAGATGGGTTTTTGCTTTTTGTTCCCTACTTATATACAAAGGGATTTTCCGCAAAGTGTACATCAATTTCCTCATTGTTGGGCACACTCATGAAGACATTGACGCTCTTTTTGGTCGGTGGAGCACTAAATTGAAGACAAACAACTATCCAACACTTCCGAAACTCATGAAATCCTTCATGGATTGCGAAACGCACCCCGTCATTCCTCATCTCATCGAGGAAGTTCTTGATTTCAAGCGATATGTAGATGGGTATTTTGGCACAGGAGGAGATTTTTTGGAAGGTCATTCTAGGTCCCAGCAGTTCAAGTTTTACATGGATTCTAGTGGATGGCCTTTGATGGAGTATAAAAATTTGTGTATAGACAAGAAATGGTTGCCAAAGGATGGCAAAGGAATTCACTTGTGGTCTGAGACTGAAGATGGATGTCCAATACTTCCAAGCGGTGATCCACTACCTCTAGTTTCTGAGAAGATGCGTTCTCTCGATGAAATCAAGAGAGGTTTGAACTGTTTTATTGCACATTGGAGTAGAATGGCAGACGATGACCAATCTGGAGAATTCAAGAGGAAGAATGGCCCTATAAAAAAGTATTGGAAAGGTGTTCAAGCAGCTCTTGACGCACCTCTAGAGCCACGTGAGACATTACTACATGGATTCTAGCCAGCTTCGAGGATCATCCATGATGAGGCAAATCGCAGGGAGAGGGATGGTACACTACCTGAAGGGGATGCAAAGGATGCACCTTTTGTTGGATGAAGGCGTGATCATCCCCGTGCTTCTTTCTGTGTTAATCATGATATGTTTGCAGGTTATTTTGTTGTGGTGTGGCCTGCTAATGGTGACTCCAAGCCATTACGAATCCAAATCCGGATCCAGGGCATATGAATATGATCCAAATCCAATATTGGACGCCAGCTTCAGATCAACACATTGACATGGAAACATATGATGGATGGGACACAAAAAAAGGGAATGTGTGGTGTGAAGATCGAGCAATAACCCCAACATGGTCGAGCACAGACTGTATCATGACTGCTTGGAAGCCACATATGCAAGAGGGGACTTCAGATCCAAGGGTGGCAATTCCAAAGCCACAAATTGACATCGTCAAAGCATCAGTAGAAGCCTTCACGACTAATTCAGACGACGATGAGTCTATGACAGAAGGATAAATAGTGTGTAGGTAATATAAGTAGTTTTTGTTGTAGGGTGTGAAGTTGCATGGACTTTGCATTTACATGTTTTGAGATGTTCGCAGAAATATATTTTGTCCATTTTATTAGGATAGTTTGATTGTGTTATAATTGTTGATTTCTATTAATAGTATATTTTATCTTATCATTTTTCTCCAATGTTCTGTATTAAGTGTATTCATTTGAATTTTTTGTAATAAAGATGTTTTAGATGTTAAAGTTTGGTATCAACAACCTAAAGATTAGTCCTTTCATAGATGCACCTCTCAATTTCAAGAAATGTCTCAATTGATGACATCTTGCATGATTTAAAGTGTACATTTTTAATGAAATAAAAATGTTCAAAAGATGAATGCAACTTTTTTTTGCTATTTATAGCAATAGTAAATTAATTAAATATGTACTTCAACATTTTTAAGTCTCAATTCATTGAATTGTCTCAATTTAATGAACTCTTTTGTTTTCTAAATATAGAAGTGAATTAAAATGAGACTGTAGCTTGTCTCAATTTAACGAATAAGGCCTTAGAATCTCGACCATCCGGGACCCGCATGGCTTCTTCTGATCGTGCACCTTCTCGTCAAATAGCTTAGCCTTGGCGGCGGCCATTCCAGTCTCCCCAAATGTGGCCTTCACTTGCTCCACCATTTTTTGAGCCTCATCTGCCATCAATCGAGCGGCTGCAAAGTTCTCCTTAAGTACAAGGAGTTCTGCCTTCACTCAATCCACCTCCTCTTGCAGTCTCCAGATCTCCATCTCTTGTTTTCAAGTCTCAACCGGATCGAAGATACAACTAGCCACCTTCTTCGGTAGCTCTCTGTCTGGTAGCGCTCCCACCAACTTTCCGATCGCGAGCAGGATTCTTCTCTTCAGTTCCCAATCCACTCTCATGTCACACAAGATCTTGACGAGAGGGTTGAACGAATCATGGGGATCTAATTCCTCTGACATGGTCTTCTCAACCTCTGGTCTCTCTTCCGGGGCCGAGGTATCACGACCGGGTGGTGTGCCTCGCTTGTGAGGTGAGGTCGTCTTTTGTCGCTTGATTAGTGGCATCAGCAGCTCCTCCTCTTCTTCTGACTCATTGTTCTCCTCAAGTTCGGAACCGGATTTGACTTCATCATCCATTTCCGATTCTCCATACCTCAGGAGGATTTCTTGAGCCCTCCACACCTTCTCCTCTCCTACACTCAGGAGTTGATGGAAATGGTAGAGATGGATGAGGTAGGGACATACGGGAGTGGCCCTACTCTTTCCAACTCTACCTACGAGTTGGGTGACCAAATCGGAAATGATCCGAGCCTAGTCGACTCTCTAGTCTCCCCTCAGGGCGCCAAAAATCGTATTCGCGAGGAAGATTGTCACCCTCGTTGGCTTTTCCAAATGCAGGATTGAAACAAGGAACTACAAAAGCCAGTGGTGCCGCTCGTCTACACAGTCTTCTATGGCGTATCCGTCCTTCGGGTTGACAGCACCCTAGAACTTGCCCCGGACGAACTCATCTTTCCGGTTCACCATTCCTAATCCTCCTGCCCAAAAACTATACACCGTTCTCCAGACATCCTCTATCTAGAGATGCGGAACTGCTCTCACAATGTTATCAAACTCATTGGACAACTTACCCAAGAGTTCCCTCACCATGACTTCCTCCCTAAAGCCCAGGGGTTTCTCTACAAACCCCAGGCAACCCATGGAAGTCAAATCCTCCATGAATTGGGACTTGGTTGGTTCAGTAGAGGGAATAATCGGAATCACCTTCCAGAGCTTCACCTCCACCGAGGATGTATTAGCCTGTCCACCTCTACTTCTCCTAAGCTGCGGCATGGACACAGATGCGCGCTCGGAACCCCTTTCTGATTCTACCTCACTCTCTCCTAGCCACACATCCCGTTCCTTACTTTCTCTCTCGGATCTCAACCGGAAATCAAAACAAAATCAACACAACTCTCGAGAAAAAACACTCTCACACAAACCCAACACGGAAAGTCAAGCTATAGACGAGAGTAGGGAGCTCAGAGCGTGGAGAACGCTAAGATAGACAAAAAAATGCAAAAGAGGTTCAACTGGGCAGGCCAGCCCTTATATAGTCGTTGGACCCCCTGTCACCTCATCATGACCTATTCTGGATCCAGTTCCTCCACGATATCCGGTCCATCCCCTATCCGGTTTAGACATTCGTTCTCATCCGTTTTCCTGTTGGGACCGGATTCAAGTAAATCCCTCCACTATCTCATTTTTCTTCTCTATTTTAGCTCCCAATGGTTCCTTAGCTAGATCCGGATACCTACCTCTGGGTTTCCGGTTAGTTTTACTAGGTAAACCAAAAAAAATAAAGTTTCACATCGCCACAACTTTCCTACTACAACTTATCCGTCCGGGAGGCTAATCCGGATCCTTTTGGGGGGAATCCGTAAACCTTGGCCCAGACCTCATCAATCCAAGTTCCGAGTTGCCCCCTCACTATCAACTCGTACTGATTCGAGGCACCTACAATAAGCTCCTGAATCATCCTATCATTCTTTAATGTCCATGGTCTCAAAAACAAGCCGACACACCCTATCTCACTCAGATCATCCTCCAACTGTGACCAAGTGTCTCAGCCTTTCCGGAATGGTCGGATAGACCATCCGCCCCGTCACCAACGGTTTTCGGATATCCCCTTCCCCCATTGCAAACTAAAAGCTAAACCAAGATTTGGACAGTGAGTAGCTCTTGAAATGATCACTATCTCACCACTCTTTCTCTCAACTATACGCGCACAAAACAGTTGTAGAAGAAAGAGGAAGAAGAAATGGGAGTGGCGGGGTTAAGTACCCGTCATCTTACCGACCGTTCCTGAAGCGGACCGTTTATCCATAACGGATCCTTAGTTTCCTAGACCGGAACTCTAGATCGTAGGCTGTCGCTATCCGGGTTTCCGGAATCCGGTTCCGTCCTGGATCCTGTTACGGAACACTTCGAGTATCGTCTAAGCCTTAAAGAGATGTTTAGGCTAAAAAGATTCTAATCTTGTTTTCCTATTAGAATTTTGGAAATTTTTTTGTATAACTATAAACTATTTAAGACTAACCCGATGTATTCTAGGATTACGGCTCGCGACACTAAGCACCATAAACCTTTCTAAGAAACATGAATGCTACCCTAATCCCCCCAAATTTGGAACTTATGTGTCAATTTCTTTCCTAAAAAGAGAATGCGTCAACTACTATATTCTTTCAAATGGTTCTAAGTATTAAATACAACATGTACTTCCATTAACTTCTTATGAATTCTCACAATGATCTAAATACTTCTTGAACTAATTAGGAAGAACAATTTTTCCTTGAACAATAAATACATCTTTTGTAGATGTGTACTTCCATTAAATTATTAAAATTCATGCTACAAGCATGAATGAATTTCTTCAATCTATTCTATGAAGTCATTGGTTCATTAAATTAGCTTCTTCGGGGTTCAAAATTTGATGTAAACACCTATATGCTTCAATAGAAATATAAATTTCATCTCTTACAAAATTTAGAAATTCCTTTTGTGTGCATAATTCTCAAAATAGGAAATCATAGGTTCTCAAATTCCACTCATTCTTGTATTAGGGTTTTAATCAAATCACAAAAAGCATAAAACTCATGACGACAACTATATGACCCCATACAATGTACTTACTTTCAAACATCGGGGATTCATGAACACATTAAATTGGGTTTACACTTTATGCTATCTTATTTTGAATTTTATTACATTGAAAACTTACTGTGATTCCTTTGAATGAATTCCCCGTTTTAAAGTGTCTCCCTTTTATTTCGGATTTGATTTCCTTCATTTACAATAGGTTACTACTGTTATTGTGGTTTCATCCATTCATTGCATTTTTTTGGCAATAACAAATTAATTTCTTTTTTGGAGGGGAATGCTTTAAATTATGATATGCTTCAAATGACTGGAATGATTGAATGAGATTTACATTATTGCACTAACTTTTTCCAAATTTTACAACTTCTCTTGCCTGCACTTTCATTTTCATCTTTATCTCATATCTTTTGAGAATTGAATTTTCCAAAATACAACTAAATAAATTTTTCCTTGTAGTGTATACATTGTACATTAGGAATAGCTATGCAAATTGAGGTGCAACGTTCCCATGATTTGTGGTGCTTTCACTCTATTGTAAAGAATTAATATTTAATACTTCTTGAAATGAAGAGCACATCATGGTGAGGAAAAAAAATAGAAAAGACAACTACAAATGATGTGTAAATTAGAGGTTTAGGAGCTCATGAAATTGATGCATATTTATTTTTTTAATTGCAGGAAAAATAAAGTGAAGTATGAACCCAAAGTGTATTGTACTTTATTCTTTAATTTCAAATCTTCTTTCAAAAGTCCCTAAAGTAAAGCCCTTTTTTTGGTGAAAATAATGAAGTTTGAAATGAAGTAAACATTTGAGCTATACTAGTACACATTTTTACAAAAGTCATTGTAGCGATTTTTTTCATACAATGTTGACTAAAAAATTCCACTATGAGTCCTTTGATGTAATCTAAAGAACTATAATTTCAAAGAAAACTAAAAAAATATAGCTTGAACCCTCCAATGTAGTTTAAATAACTATATTTACTCAAGTCATGAAATGAGCAATGTTTATGGCATGTGTCTATAAAAATTATTATGCAATGATCAATTGAGGATTAAAGTGAAGTTCTGGGATCAATGCAATTGTAATGCCATGTTTCATAACATTCCACGTGCTTTGATCATCGCAATAATTTAACAGTCATATTAACAAGTGGTATAATCATTGCAATTGGATGATAACCACACTCTGATCATTGCAATTCAGATAGTAATGAATGGTACGAAGAGCCTTTCTTGTCATAATTTTGATTTTTCATAAGCATTAGTACAACTCATGTAAGTTTTAATGCTCTTATAAATTAGTTCGTTGCTCTCCACATGGAAAGAACATGAACAACTTTCAATTGTGGTAAACATATATGAGGTTCACATGCATCAAGGAATTTCTTAAATTACAATAAATTGAAATTAAATTTTTTCATTTATTTAATTAGTAAGAATTAGATTGTATTGTATCGTCAAAACATTGGATTGAAATTGACATAGATGTGTCAAGCCTTCAGCCTTTTTTTAAAGAATGATATTTTTCTTAAGAACTTCAACTAAGTGACCATGTAATTGGTGCCAAATCCACTTTAATTTTAGAAATATGAGGATGCAATTAGAAAATCCTTTCCAAGTTCTCTATAACCCCATATTCAAGAAGTTGTCCTTCCTATGATAGTATTACAATAACTGCATGGAAAGCAAGGCAATATTAACATAGTCTAGAAATTGTAAAAAAAATCCTACAATTCATGAAATTTAAGACCAAACATTTACAAATACAATCACATCATCTCAATTCTTTTGAGAAACTGAATTTACTAGTGAAGGAAAACAATGGCAAGAGATTTTTTTTTAAATGACATCATGCAAGGCCTTATGCCATTGTATGGATTTATTAACAAAACAATTAACCACGGGACTGCATTTTACAAGGACCATACATTCAAAAATAGGAGTTTTTTGTCTCAATTTATTTCAAGAACTCATGCTACAAGTTGGGAAAAGTATGGGCATTTTGCTATAAAAATTGAACACCTACATATAGAAGCATTTAAAAATTGGACTCAGCCTTCATACTTTATTTCAAAGACATTGGCATGTACATTTCTTGTATACCTTTAGGGTTGTTGTACAAATGAGAGAACATGATTCAATCATGGTTTACTTAGTGTGGTCCTTGAAAAATACATGGATTGTATTAGATTTTTAATCAAATAACAAACGTCATAGAATTCATATAGATAAATTTATAACCCCATACAATGTGCATATTCTTAAACATCAAGATTCATAAGCACATTACACAGGATTCATGATTTATGCTTTATGTTCTTGGATTGTATTACATTCAGAAGTTTATGTGCTTAATTGGAATGGATCCCACATTTTTTCAGTGTTTGGGTTTAATGTAGGGTTACATTTCATGCATTCATTGCATTTTTTGAACTAAAAGAAATTTTTATTATTAGGGTGGGGAGAATGCTCTAAATTATGAGATGATTAAAATGACTTGAAAGATTTAATGAGTCTCCTATAATTATTTGTGGAACTTTACCCAACTTCTTAAAGTAAGGAACTTTCACAGGTGAGAAAAATACAATTGGAAATAAAGTAAAGAACTAAGTTACAATAGTACAGAACTACACATGAGTCATGCTAATTTTTTTGAAATACGTTGTTAACCGAATTATCATTGCATTTGAGAAAAAAAAAATGAAATACTTGTGGGAATGTTTTATGTGAAAAAAAAAAACACACAAGTTCCAATCATGTGAATTTTCATGACTTCTCAATATCGATGGAGCAACAACTGTGGGTTATTTTTAAAAACTTACTTCATAGTATAGTTAAAAAATCTATAGCATTGAGCAATTTAGCATGGAATTTCTTAGCATCTTCAAAATAATTTGAAGTAGTACATTTCATCTATCATTCCAAATTCATTAAATTTATATTAATCACTTTCCATTGTTGACATCTTTAGAATATAGTACATTGATGGGTTAATTTTTTCTTTGCTTTCATCCTATTATGAAATTAATTGTAAAATCAATTTCATATTGTCAAGAATCATTTAAAGGTCTTTCCCTTATTTTCATGACAACTTCTACATTATTTTCTTCATTCGTAAACCAAATCAATTTCATGCCTTCCTATAGTTGAGATATTTAAATATAATGCACAATTCAGGGTGTTTAGGCTAATTCCATCTCTAACAATAGTTACAACATCAAAAAAACATGTCACGTTGTTAATTAATGAAAAATATATCATGCAAAGTTGTTATAATCTATTGATTCAATTGGCCATTTTTTATACAATTAATTCCGTTACTGGATTTATAGCTACCTACACTAACCTAACTTTCATGTAAAATTTAAAATAACAATTAATTGAGTGAAGAACTATCAACAGAAAGTTGCTAACAACAACTTTTAGATCACATGGTTACACTCGTGTCTACCATTATATTTGTGTCTACTCCTTTCACCAATATTTTTAGATGAAAAATATGATGGAAAAATTAAAAGCTCTTTATAGATTATGTTTTGCATCAAATATTTGTAATTTCTTGAAAATTCTTTTGGCTATGTAGATTTCAAAATATATAAATTTCACTCTTTTGACTTTTAATTCTCTAATATTTTTTATATAGTGAATTTAGTTTTAGGTGAATTATACTTCTACTTTAAAAATTATTCCGTTCTGATTCTAGTCTTGGGAGAACCATTGTCTACAACACTTTGATCTATAATGTATACGTTCAGTTTTTTAGAAATACATTGACTATGTCAACCAATGAAGAAAAGGAATAATTACCATGGTCACTAGCCAAAAAGACAAGGATGTTTTCAATCCAAAGGTTGTTAGAGCATCTCTCTACCTAGTGGGACAAAAGTGCAACGATTAATCATTATAGTTTGTTTTTGTCCAATTGGGAGGTCTTCTCTAGAAGTTAGTACACAACAAAATGTTTTCACTATTTCATAAGTCATTGATTGACATGGTAAAGAAAAGAATAATTTGCATGGCACTAGTGTGTACTTAAACGAATGAAGAGTAAATGACTCATTTTGAATCCCTCTTAAGATATTAAGGGATGTAACTATGCATTCAACATGGAATTGCACATGAGAAAGGTTTTGGATATTAAGTGATATGAACCTACAAGACTAACCAAAGTTACCTACAAAAATAATTAGGTTATGAAAGGAAGTTTTGTGGTATTCGTGGTTGCAAACAAACTTCTTAGGATTTTTCCGTCTATAAACAAACAAGACATTGGTGCAGGTTATTAATAATGGGTTGAGTACATGATGAATAATGGGTTGAGTATATGATGAGAGAGGTTGTCAATCCTTAAACACTAGGCTGGTGACCGTGGAAATCAACCATTCTAAAACCGTGTGACATTATCCACTTTACAAGAACCAGAAATATTCATTGGGAGTCAAACTACTATAGAAGATCTTTCCCTACCATTCCTAATTCCGATGACGAATAGTTGCAATTCTTTCCTACAAAGGAGAATTCCTTATCATTCATCGGATAGTAATCGTCCGCCACGTTGCTGAGGGCTTAAATTAGGGCTAGGAGAGACTTCAATGAGATGAGAGGCTATTGGTATTAGGATGAAGACCCGAGTGCAAGGGGAGGGATAGATATCAGGATGAAGATCGAGTAGGCAATCCCAAGTACAAGGGAAGGGGCCGGGTATTAGTATGAATACCACTGTATACGGACTCGGGCATGGGCATAACCTCCATCGTTGGGTGCTAGGGTTTGGTGCACCTATGTTTTGAGTTTGCTTCCATGTCGCTTGGAAGTTCCTGCATCGTGGGCGTGCGATCTTCGTTCCTAGAGAGTCTTTGTGAGTGTAACTCAATGAGTGAGTGGACCCTAAACCTCGTCGAGTAAAGCTCTCCGTCTTTGCTATTTCCCTATGCGGTTTCATTGTTTACACTTCGTCAAAGTGCTTCGTTTTCTCCATGTGTCAGTGAGTGCTTCCACCTAGTTGGGGCACGCTCTCCGTTTCTGCTGTTTCCGTGTGGAGTTTTTTGGTTTGGACATCGTCAAAGCGCTTCATTTTCTGTTGCCTTCAAGTTCGTGACTCTCTTTGCAATCCCACACTTGAAAAGTAGGATTTGCCGGAATTTCAATGTTTCGTACTTGTTTTTCTAGTTATGTGAGTGTGTTTGTAGTCACATGTGCATTGTATTTGGCATTGCAAAGACCTGAGTTTCCATGTTTCCGTTGGAGGTTCTAGCGTGTCTAAATGTGCTAGATATGTTGCAAAGTTCTAGGGTCTGCTTCCTTTTCTGTTCAGCTTCATGTTCCAAAGTGTCATCTTTTGTTTCGTGGTCTGTGCAAATTCTTGACGGCCGTCACAGAAGCAGAGCTTTGTGGTCTGGGGATTGTGGACGTCATGCACCTTCAAAATTTGTGAATTGAATGCTGTAAGTTGTGTTACCTTGTAGCAATTCGTGTAATTTGTGGTATCCTATTAAGTTTGGGTTATATTGGTTTCAATTTTGTATTGCACCTTGAGTGTTTTCTTGTGTTGGATGTGATCTCATTCTTCTTTACACTGTTGTAGGATTGTTTTCCTGACATGAATATAAACATTCTAGGATTACTAAACCTCATTGATCAGTATGTTTGCATCAATTGGATTTATAGGCATTGATGTATGTCCCTAATTTCTGTTTTGTGCCTTAAATTTCATGGTGGACAAATAGGGTTAAGCAACATTGGGGTTTAAGGTTTCACTTTAAGGTTTTGGGATGACATGTCCAGAAATGTTGTTTTTAAGTATTGCTTGAATTGTGATTTCGTTGGTGCAAGGATTGCGCCGTGCTGTCGAAGATTGTGCACCCTTTTTTTCTAGGTAAGTCTCAGAAGCTTTCCAATTACATATATATTATGTTTTCGTATTTAGAGATCCACATGTTTTTGTAGTTGAAGGGTTGGAGTAGCAAGTTTAGGGACAACAATATGCGTTTGCAGATTGCATAAGTATGAGATGAGTAGGATTTCGAAACTATGAAATGTAACCCTAATTTTTTGGTCTTCAGAAATTAGTGCTAAGTTCTAGTGCAATTGAATGCTAGTGTAGTAAGTAGTGTAAACCATCAAAAGTTAGGTGATTTTATCTTTGGTAAACATCCATATGACACTTTAGCTAGGTTCAAGCTAAAGTGACATGTACAAAGGACTTCAAATACCTGTGACAAATTCATGAAGCACTAAGGAAGCCTTGAACACCGACACTTGAATTTGAAAATTTAAATAAATTTCAAACGAAATGATAAATATCTATAGACCTAAACATAGAAATGGTTAAACAAACCTTCATGTCGCATGTACTTATAACGTTGTTCTTCCCTGCAATTTAGCTTGAATTGAGCTAAACTACAAGTAAGAACAACGTTATAAGCGCATGTGACATGAAGGTGAGCTAATAAGGTTAAACATATACTGGAATAATATACTACCATGCAGTTTAGCTCGACTCGAGCTGAACTGCATAGGTATATGAATACTCGCCCTTTAATTCAACATTATCTTACCTTTCTTGTTCTCTCCAGCAACAATCGATAGAGAACAAAACAACGACCTATATTTCAGCTTGAGTCGAGTTGAAGTTTAGAGAATAATCGAACAAAGAAATTCTGAGCACACACCTTAGCTCATAGAAGAAAATAATAATAAAGTCTTAGACATTTTAACTTAGTTTGAGATGAACTATATAGATTTGAGAATAGGAAATTGATTCAATACACCGCAAAGAAGTAGATACAAATATAATTAACAAGACAAATATATCATGCAGGAAAAACTACGCAAAGATCCTCAAATATTATTTGTAGGAAAACCGTGACCTTTAGCCTCAATCGATTTAGCTTGGTTCGAGCTAAACAGACATCATAAGTGTTAAAAAATGATGGACAAATGTCTTGAAATGCATCCAATAAATCTTTCAACAATGTCTACGAAGCCTAAGCATCATTGCTTCACTAACAACCTCAATCATGTCATATGAGCTCGACTCATGCTGAATGACATTTCTTTGAAGAGTAATTGATTTCGATAATGAATGGTAAACCATATAGAATTTCCCTAGCTACAATAATAGAGTAATAACGATGTCAGTATATTTATACTTAAAATGACTTATCACATGTCTAATCAACTCGAATTGAGCTGAATATACACATCGTTTAATTACATTTTCTCTTGTAGGATGGAAGAACAAGTTGCAAGCCTAGAGCAATATTTCCAACGGTGCGAGGTACAGAACCCAGTAGATAACAATACAGAAGACATGATGCTCGGTGACGGAGAGTTCTAGGAGTTCAAAGACCCAAACAAAGCTGAGAGCTGGAGTTTTGAGATCGTCCCCTTTGAGAATGACATGTCATTCTCGTACAAGTTCAAGAACTCCACAGTCTATATTCAACTTTCCTTCGAAGAAAAATTTAAGGACGTTGAAGCAGACGCTCATCCAATTATAAAGATCAAGTGCATGACAATGGTTCTAGAGATTCCAAGAGAGCAACAATATCACTTTACGGTCGTCTTGGACTTTGTTCTCATTCCCTTCAATTTGACTCCTTTCTTTAGAAGTCTTGAGACTATTGTTTTCGTGGATGAGGTGAAGGAGCTCGAGAAGAAACTAGACAACAACGAGTGGCATAATAAGGATGGCACACCAATTAATTGGAGGCGCCTTGTTGCTAAGCTTCGTTTCATGTTTAGTGATTTGAGCACACTAAAAGGGAAGCTGGAGTTGCGGAACGAGTTGACAAAAGCTCGCTTTGTGTCATTAAACACAGGTATCTTTGGTGGAAGTGTAAGCTCCAAGCGTAACTCAGTAATTGAAACCGAGTCAGGTAGAGGGAAAAGAGCCAGTCAAAAGCAAGTAAAAACTCCCATTAAGAAGCAAGGGAGAAAGTCTAGCGCTTCTACATCAAACCAAATTACGCCAACAAAATCAACGGAGGTTTCGGAAATAGTTGAGGGAAGTTATGTGGACGAAATGCAAAAGGTTCCTCACTCTCGGAAAATAGAGAAGAGACTAGACTTCAAGTTGGTTAGTGAGGTTTACCAAAGATTTTGGGCTACATGCGAAGACACATATGTGTTTCTAGTCGGTTAGAAGAAAGAGATCGACATCTCCAAACTTATTGCTGCACCGTCAACATTCAATATATGGTCAAAAGAGAATCGAATTGTTGATGACAAGGTCAACTGGCTTTTAAATATTCTTGACAAGACTAACAAGAAAACACTTTGTGTTATGCGTGTGGGTCACGCGGAGAAGCCCACTACATGGGAGGCCATCGAGGATGGCCAGTTTTACATTATTAACGGGCAGTATAGCGTGGAAGCAAGCAAGTGGATATTGGATGACGCTAATGGTATTAATGAAGAAATGAAGAAGTATTTTTGGAAGTGGGATTGTTTTATTGTGTGGTCGTCGAATGATGAAAAATTGTGAAATATATCCACCTATTATAACCAAACAAAGCACTTTGTGGCAACGCAGCCGTCTTGGGCAACAAACATTTTGGAAGCCCGATCAATATGGGAGGCCATGGGTCGACCCAAAAATCCAAAGGAGGTCTCATCCGTGGGGACTACATTGAGCACGAGACGGACGGTAGAAAACTTTCGCAATAGAGATAAATTCAATGTAAGTATTCGAGGTCGATAGAACTTATCTTCTCTTCTGTTTATGTTTTCTATTGTGATTTAGCTCAATTCGAGCTAAATCAAACAAGTCTAACATTGTGCCTTGGATGAATTCTTTAGGAATTTGAGAAGGCTGTTTACATATGATTTTCTATGATCAATGAAAATAAAAACTTGAAGTTGTCGAAGACCAAGGACAGAGAGGAAAAACTGAAGCTCACAAATGAGCTGAAGCTAATCACCGCACCAAATGATGTCTATAATCTCTGGAAGGACGTCATCACGGTTGCAACATATGGAGAGCTCTTTAATCTTGACACCGATAAGTTGTTTAATGCTAGAGCGGATTGGAACCCAAAGAACTACATACTCAGTTGGGAATTCTTCAAGTTCTTGGGGAATCTAAGCTACGACGAGTTGGCAAAACTTGCCAACCATATTCTAAACCAAATAGGTGAGAAGCGGAAACATTGTTATCCGAAGGTGACAATTAAAGCCATCATGTCGGTGCTTGATAGTTGCTACACAACCAAGGAATGGGTGGAAAGACGGAAACGAAAACATCTGGTGAAGAAGGAGCTTCACCAGATCAATCTTCAGCTGGGTCTGATGAACGCCAAGAACGAGATCATTGTAGAAAATTGGAAGGCATTCAAGAAGGAATGACTATTTTCGAGAGCCACCATGGACGTCTTCCTGGACCGGCCAGGGGAGAGATACTTTAGTGAAGCCAAGCTTGTTAGATTGAGGAACAAAACATGTGCCTAGCTATCCAAGGAAGCATTTGCTTTCTTCCAAGTGTTCTTAGAGCACAAGAAGAAGTTCGTGAAGTCGATGGCAAGTGGTCACTACAAGACTTACGACAAGAATAACAACCGTCACTCAAATTGGCCCTCGGGTGCTTGGAAGGCGTAAACCACGAAGCGAGTGGGACTTGGAGTGGTAGACTTTCGTACACTGCCGAGGATCAATAAGAAGGAGAAGTCCACTATGGACAACCCATATTTTGTCGAGGTCATAAGCTCAATGTTCAAGAAAGAGCCCAAAGTTGAAGACCTCTCTTCTTGGTTGTTTATTTGCGCTGACGAAAAGGAACAAGCGCAAGTTCTGAGATATATAGAAACCAATAAGGTTCTGGACTCCTACAACATTGAGTATGCCGATTATTATGCGGGGAAGAATGATTGGTTAGGAGATGTAGCGACAACCACGACACCTAAAAAGGTCATTCTCATATTCTTGCAAAACTCGGAGAATCCTGTGCAGGTCAAAATTCCTAAAGAGTTTCAGTGTCTAGAAACAGCTAGATACATGAAGGCACGTGCATATAGTGAGCTCGAGTACCGGATGAATAATCTGGAGTTGTGTATGGAGTTTTATTTGTGGCTTATCAAGATGTTCTGTACACCGTGCATGTGTGTATTCTCGGCATTTGCAGGCAGAAAGCTCACTTGCATTGCCATAGTAAGCCACATGAAAGCACTTTAGCTCGATTTGAGCTACACCACAGCTAAACCCAATTGTAGTAATAGAGCTTGCTAGTTTAACATCATATTCATTAAAATGGGAGAGTGTCACCCTCTCATATTAGTATTTGGCCTTCAAAGGTACAATTAGTGAATTGAGTGAGTTGTAATTCAGCTTGATGATTACATAATGAATTAAATTAAAGTAGCAATTTCTATTAAAATGAGAGTCATGCAATGAATATAATGTTTTGAAAAGAAGATTGTATTGTATATGGTCAAAAATTGCACGTCTTTTGCAAACAAGTATATATAAAATGTCATATGAAATATATTAATATGATATACATATTGCACTTGCAATCTGAATGTTGCAAGTGTAACATCCAAACATATTACTCCCCACAAAGAAACCAAAGCTTTGAATACTACTTGTAGTAAGCTATAGTTAAACATTCATGAATCTAAATCTCCAACCCCTCATTTATAAGAAATCAAAATGATATCCTTCACAGTAATGTGAAAGCATATTGTTGACATATAAGAAAACAAATAACACTCTACCATATGTAGCTAACAACATATTGGACCTAATCCAACTCATCGAACGCTACATGTAAGACAAAGTATACGAAGCCAAACTTTGGTTGATGATTTCAATTTGAGCAGCCGGGATCTTGAGCAAACATTGGCGTATGTCCTTTCTAATTTGAGACTTCCACGCTGTCATGAGAGCATTCGTTTCTTCCCAAATAGATGGATCGGCTATATCAACCTTCCAATGTAAACCTCTTCCACTATTCCATCCAGTATAGAAGTCTTGAACATCTTGACTCCTCGATGTTGGGCGAAAGTATTGAATGAGAACACAATTAGGTTTCTTAGGATTACAGTTCGGATTAGACAACACCCTTGCAATCCAAACTGGTCGAGTGTCACCATCAGCGGGTCAAATTGCGACAAAGTAGCCTTTAAAGAGATCTTGACCCACCCTAAAGGATGGTTGTGGGCGACCCCTCAAAGGCCCAACGTAGGTGTCATCCTCTCCAAACTCTTCACGATCCTCGCCATCTTCTCCTACTTCATCCACTTGAGCCACTTGAACACGAGTTGCCAGCCAAAAACCATCCCTCAGAACAATAGAAGTAGCTATTGGTTCCAATAATGTTACCTTCACGCCCCGCCAATAGTGGACCAAATGCTCATAGCACCTTCAGTATTTCCAGGTGACATCTGCATTGCACAACTTCTCCCAGTATTTGACAAATCCAAATATCCCTTTCAAAATGTCTTCCATGCCTCTCATAGGACGTTGTGGAAATGGCAATGGCACTCCATGAGGCCACAAACTTCGCCCTTCTGTATCTTCTTTCCACAATTTGATGCCTCTACCATCCTACCCTAACCAATTCTCATCGGTGCACAACAGTTTGTACTTCATGACTAGACACCCCATTGAATCTAAGTAGAACTTCACTTGTTGTGGCTTCGTATGTCCAACGAGTATTTCATCTCCGTCCACAAATGAACCTACAATGAATCCCTTGAAATCAAGCACCTCTTCTATAAGATGAGGGCTAGTAGGAATGGATTCCACATCCATGAATGACTTCATGAGTGTAGGAATTGTAGGGAAGTTCTCCTTCTTCAGCAACATGCTCCATCTTCCAAAGAGCACATCAATGTCGTCATGTATATGACCCACAATCATGAAGTTCACATACACTTCATGGAAGATCTTGTTTGCAACAAGTAGAGACCAAAAACAAAAAACATATTTGTTCTTGTTGTCCCCGATGGCATTGTCCATCTACACATTTAGAATGGGTGGCAACAGCGTCGCTGGAACTAAGGTAATTGGTGGAGGAGGAAGGGATGCCTCACACATCTCAACTCCCTGAAGCACTGCACCAAACAAATTTGTCAACCCCGACCTCACAAACAATTGCCAAGAAGAAGACTTTGGTGGCTCTTCCAAATCTCATAATAGTTTGGCCATGGAGCCAATGGTGTAGTTTGAATTGTGGGGAAATAGATCTAAGCCGTAATGCGCATAGGGCACATCAGCATGACCATGCGCAATTATGCCAGTCACGGACACAGGCAACTTCACTAGGCCATCAAGTTCTTCACTCTTGTGGGAGAAGACTAGAGAAGCGGTTTTAGCATGATCCATCTTGTCATGCATAATCCTAAGGCACTCATGTGGGGAATTATGTGATCGATAACGATTTGCATAGTACAACTCCCTATGAGCATGAGCAATGGCAAGATGCTTGTCCAACTTTCGCGACCACTTCAAAGCACTATGAGACCTAGGAAATGCTCCCTTCCTTAGTTCCTGCAATTTGTCACAAATAGAGCACCAAGCAAAATTATCTCCTGGCTTTTTCACATCGTACTCTAGGAACCTGGATGATCTAATCTTGATGAAGTTAGAAGTTGACACCTCCTTCAACCCAAAAGCAGCATTCACTTCATTAATTTTTTCAATTTGATCCTTCCACTGAAAGGTAGGCAGAAGAATCATGGACACGACCTTATCCCCAGACTTGAGAGTCCGAGTACGATGTGGCATGTGATCTACCTCCTTGTCAAGAATGCACTTCAACATTGCGGTAGCTTGTTGAGTGTGTTTCCTTGGCTTCACCAACCTTGAATTACCATGTGCCATTGCTTCCCGACCATTATTTGAATATGTCTAGTAGCGATAGAATGTGGCCTCTGGGACCCCGGAAATAAGCATCCATGCTTTCATACACACATTGAACCCCTCAACCATGACCATCCTTCTCCCTCGGGAGTCCCGATGAACTTGTTTGTGCACCTCCATCTTCATGAAGGCTCTATGCTTGAACATTGAATTTTGGTACATGCATTCATAAAAGGCTCGAATCTTCTCCCTTGGAAATGGTTGAATGCAATTTTGGCTACAACAAACTTTGCTGGACAGTGCATTGATAGACTCTTGTGTAAGGAGGTCCTTCGATTTCAAAGAAGTCTCTCAAGGTGGATTTCAGATGACACTCGTATATGGACGTGCAAATGACAAGGAGGGCGGGTTTAACAAACTAGCTTGGATTCAATTGAAATTATCCCTAGCCTCATGGTCGTGTAGGCTTGCCCCACGGCAATGAACAAGCTGAGTAGGCCACACTATCAAAGAATACACCTGCTCTAAAGGAATGTCAACTTCGGAATGTATCTTTGAAATGTGCATTGCAACATGAGTATCTTCCAGAGGACCATTGGCACCAAGAACCAAATCCAAGTTCACACTGTGGCAAGTACCTTCTCCAACAAGTATGCCTTCATTGTTATAGAGAGTGACGCACTTTGTATTCCATTGGCAACGTGGAAGTCCTTCACACTTTGGAATGCCCACATTCATCCCCTCAAGAGCCTGGAACTCGTCATTTGATGAGTCCATTGCATCAAGAGGAATGACATGGGAGCCCATAATTCCTACAGATGAAGATAATACAACATTGAGTTCACTTGCAGACAAGAACTAAGCATCAATTGGCATCCAAGAATACTTAAAATTTCCAATTCAGATTGGCAAGACCTGAATTGCACGCATTGGATACATTATCTTGAAATATCAATTCAGATTATCAGAAACTAAATTGAATATATCAAAACTAAACTCTTGACTTGCATCGATACAATTTGAATTAACATCAAAACCAAAACACTATGGAAGATGTCGATTCTCATTGTTCCAATCCGAATTGCAAAGCAAATTGGAAGATGGAAGTAAGTGAACATTTAGATCAACAAGACTTGAATTATAAACAATGATTAAAGAACCAAGATATTTTCACTTCTAATAAATGAGACTTCGATGGCGTTCTACATTCACAGATTTAGAATTTGTCTATTGAAGTCGATACAACCTGAATTAACATTTCAGGTCACAAATTGAGTCCATATCGATTAACTTCAGTAGGACATTAGTTCTAGTCAAACATTCCTCATCCGAGTCCATCAGGCGTGTAGTATGCTCACTTCTACAGTTTTTGTACATAATGATTCAAGTCATTATGACTTGACTTATAGTCCAATACTTCAGAATCAAGAATCTCTCGATGTAGGTATGTTTAATGGACATTGTGATATATCGTACAGATTTATAATATGTCAATTCAGGTTGATACAACCTAAATTGTAATCGAAGACTTCATCTTCAAACTTTTATATATTTAGTTCAGTAAGATATGCATTATGAATTTGTCAACAGATTTACGACATGTAAATTCAAATCGGTACAACTTGAATTGCAATCAAAGCCTTTCAATTCAACATTAAGTTGATTAAGGTTAATGGTTAGTTTTTCTTGAATATAGTAAATTCAAGACAGGTTGATTTAGGTCAGTATGACCTGAAATTGAAATTGCATTTCAAATATTTACGAACCTATATTTCCATTTAGTTATTTACTAAATTGATATATATATGCTCAAGATTTCTTGGAAATGTAGATTCAGGTCACTACGACTTGAATTGCTATTTGAAAATTCATATTCCATTATTTTTCAATTTATGTTGAGTATGATTGCAATCAACATAAACATCTACAAATTCATCCGAACAATGATTCAGGTCGTACTGATGTGAATTGCAAGACTTATATAACCCATGAATATCATGAATTGACTGGATCTAAAGGAATTCTATTGATTTCCCATCGAATTGAAGGGGTCCGAGTTTTGCAGCAACAAATTAGGAGCCCCTTTCACATGCATCACTTCTTCCACAAATTCAGGAATGCAATTGCCTTCAACAAGACAACTCTATCAAAAAACATGGAAATGCACATAGGCGTATAATGAAGGATGCATCACGAAAATGCATCGACCTTATTTCAAATACGGAGCCCAAAGTCATATGTCCAAGCATGGGTGCACTCTCAATAGTGCAGCTCCAATGAGGAATGATAAAAAAAAGCTACATTACTGCATGAAGTATAGTTGCAAACAACAATGACAAAAATTTGAGCTACTTTACATGAAATGCAATAGCAAACCAGAATTACAGAAATTTGAACTACTTCACATGAAGTGCAATTGCAAACCAAAAAGGCACAAATTTTAACTAATTCATATGGAATGCAAAGAATACTACCAAAAGCTAGAAGCACAAGACGACATCGTCACGATTGATGCAAAGATCTTCAACAACAACGTGACACAACCGTGAAACCAAGCACAAGAGAGAGAGAAGGAAGGAATCAGGAAGACAATAGATAATGAGAGTATAATCTCTAAAGCATGTCTGGACGTCCACGGGTCTTCTTGGCGGGGGAAAAGAGGCACCAACGGGAATGAAGGACTTTGAATTTCCATCCTTCTAGGGAAGATTCCTCTTCCACTTGGGAGCACTTTACACATTGGTTTTAGGGGGGGGGGCAATCTACTGTCTATTTTTTCCCAAAGATTCTTCTTCCATCTAACAGAGTAATGTAGACCGAAAATTACGAGGCAAATATTGTTCTATTTTTTCCTATCCGTTGTCTTTGGGAACAAGAACATGATGGGGCTTTCCTTTTTTTCAGCACTTCTGTCCTTAAAGCATGGGCTAGTGACTGTGGGAATCCTCCTATTTGGAATTGTCTGAGATCACCTACTCTAAACAAAGCAAAAATACTAGTTGCAGGTCAAACTACAGTGAAAGATCTCTCCTTTATACACAAATTTCGGGGATGATTACTTGCCCTTGTGTCCTACAAAGAAGGATTCTTTGCCAATTGTCAACGAATAAATGGTTGTTGAATCATTTATGGGATAAATAAAAAAATCACCTAAAACAAGGGCAATTGTTGAGTATGGTAGGTGAGAGTTTAATGAATATTTTAATTATAAGTCACATGTAGATGATTTTATATTCTTAGCATTTACGGAAATGAAGTACATGTCTAAAACACGACCTCACTTTTTCATAATTAGATAGATGAGTTCACGCTTTTGGGGTTTATGTTATGTTTAGGATTAGGGTTTAGGGTTTAGGGTTTAGGTCCACATCTTTTCTTTGGAGAAAATTAGATGATGAAACCAAACAAGGATTTGTTACCATAAAACTATTTTGTTTCTTATATGATTGACAATGTTAGTATACAAATTAATTCTCCAAAGTTTAAAAGCTTACATGTATTCTCTATGTCCAAAATATTTAAAAGTTGTAAATGAATTTTGTCTTGTGGCATTTCATGTTTAGTTACTCTATTAATCTTGCCGAAAGCTTGGTAATGAAATGAATGAACTAGTTGTCAATAATTCAGATATGAAGGATTTATTGAATTAGAAATGTCGGGAATTTTTTGGGGTTTAATTCATGTTGTCATTTAGTTCTAAAATGACCTAGTTGATGTCGTTTTATGAACACAATTTTTAAGGAAAAGATTATAGAACTTATACTAAAATGAATCAATGGCAAATTAAAGAAGTAGAGTTTACATTATTTTATAGCGTTTTTTGTATTGAATGTTCTTGAATACACTAAACTAGTGTTTTTCCTTTTTTTCAAGCTTCACCGATGAAACATTGGTAGGATCCTCTCATATTATATGGCCCTGATAGTAATTATCTATAATGAATTATAGTCCAATGTCAAAGGGATTATCTAGTTTTCATGTAGAATGTTCTTATAGTAGTATTTTGAAGGAATCCATAAATGTAATTATAATGAAGGCAATAATAGCATTAAAAACCTAATTATAATAGTTTAGAAAATACATGTATCCTCAAGCAAGGTACCTTACTTTTTAATCTTTTTGGTAAACATTGAAGATTTTTTTATTATAAATAGAATACTATTAATGAATTTTACGGTTATAATTGGAGGGCACTTCTCAAATGAGTTTTTGAAGATCACATAATAGTGTTGAAATTCTTCATATATATGGTGAATATTGTCAAAGACATATAGAACCCAACATTTTAAAACACTTGTTCATTTTTTTAGTTGACTTTGGTCTTCACCTACCTTTTCTGCCATTTTCATTTGATGTAATTTTTACAAAAATTGTCCTATAAGTTGTTTTAATGCCAACACCCCCTACATGTGATATAGGAGTTGTATACATGGGGCTTCAACTTCTCTTAAATCATAATTTTATCAATTTATTGTAGTCAATAAGTACCCTACACTGAACATAATTTTAAGAAAATGTTTACTCTAATTCCTAGAAATCATAGCAAAAGTAAACCGTTTTATGAATTTATACAGGCTTTTATAAATAATTATTGCTCCATTGTGTATTCTTTCTAGTATGGATTCTTACCAATTTGATGACCTTCTTCAATTTAGTTTGTAGTGAATGGCCAAAGTACTTGCAAATTCAAACTTCTACCACGCTTGTATAGTTTACAATACCAACAAGTAATAATAAATCACTAACATTGTAAGTGTCCGTTTGTCCCATCATTAATAGTTCTATACACAAATAAGGAATGCCATACACACCTTCAAATCAACTATTGGAAGTACATGAAATTTTGTATTTATTATACAAGGGCAATGGTTAGCTTTGGATACCAAAAACATTGTTTAAAAATACAATATCAATCCATTCCATTGTGTTAACGAACTTCCTCTTTTAAATATAATAAGATGATTTCATAGAATCTAATTGTAATTGACTTCATTACTAATGTATGAAGGAAAACAAATTAATCTCAATGAAAGAAGTTAAGGGTTTAGGGTTTAGTTGAAAAAGTAAGTTCTGTCATAAGTACCTAGAACCCTCAAATAATAACAAGCATGTAGAGCATCAAATAATTTTATTTTAATATTATTTTTGAATATGCCTTATATTTATTGTTTACATACAGAAAATAAATAATTTTATAAAAAAAAATTTAATGAATTGTGCACTATAATGCCTACAAATCTCAGAATTTACCATTTTTTTTCTTGCTTCTATCAATATATCCACAAAATTTAATCCTAAAAAGAAAATCATTACAAATATACATTATTACCCCGTTGAGGCACAAGAATTTTTTTTTCATTTTAGGGTCTTTTGTTATTGATCAAAATGAACAATTTAGACAAATTTTGGAGGACTTAAACAAAAACCATCTAATTACTATGTCTAAAAAATGATACCCAAAGCTAACCATTGCCTATAAGTTACAATACAAGTGTCATGTTCCTATGAATTTATAAAACTATAAATGCTTAAAACTTCTTTGTGAGAATTTTTTAAACATTTCAATCTCGATTGTATGACCTCTTCTAATTTAGGCCAAATTTAAAAGAATTCTCTTTATGCAAAATTAAACCGTCCTCTAGTATGCTTCTCTTGTCTACAAAGTCAATAAAGATTAGAAATAACCTACTATTGTAAAGTCCATGACCAATTCAAAATACTCCTAGAGTTCATGTTTGAATGTACAAAAAAATCAACAATGTGGAAAGTTGTAATGTTTTGCAATATCTATGATTATCCAAAATATCTTTTTTTCTTTTTTTCGCAATTTACAACATTAGTAAAAGACTTCAAGGAACCACTTGTTCTAGTAGAAGCATTTGCTGTCAAATTACAAAGGATGTTGAAACATATATGAAACAGAGAACATAAAACCCAATTTATGGAACATGATGAAGTGGTACCTTGAAATGAGGAACAAAGACACCCACTAGTTCTGGAAAAAGATTAAATACTAGACATTCACCCGAACATTGAACTTCTTATACATTTTGAATGATGCAAAACACAAAAATGAGGACGGTTAAGGGTCCTAACCACACCTAAAAATATTTGTGCATTGCAAGAGTGTGAGAATGCTTTGTGAACATAAAGAAGGAAATAGTCAGCATATAGATTTTCACCCATAAATTTCTATATTAGTAAATAAAATTCTATAGAGGGTTCAAGGTGTGCGAGAAAGCTTTGTGAATACAATTAAAAAAATGAAGAGGTTAAAGATTATGACCCATGAAATTATCTATTAGGGTTAGACCCCTGAACCAATAGGTGAAAATCATTCAACTATTTGGACATGAACAATGAGTTTTATAGCTTGAAGTGAATCATTCTTTTTTTCAAATTACAACCTAAAACTACAATCTTCCCTAAATCAATTCATTAGAATTTGCTATTTAATAAACATGGAGTATATTTCGAGGTTTAGGGTCATTATAACTATGTATGTTTATTCTCTTGGCTCATGTTTGTTTTCATGCACAGAAATATAGGAATTAACAATTGCACCTTAGTCGTACATAAATGTACTTTTTTTGGACAGAAAACATCATCCATGGTGTTTAACCCTAGAAGGGCCTTCTAGATTGGAAGTCCAAGGGGTTGTCGCATAAACACTTCAGAGATTCCTCGAGATCGCACTTAGCTATGGAACCCGCTTTAGTGGGACCAAAGGCTGTGTAGGTGAGACCCACTTGCTCCGATTTCCTCTCGGAGCTAGGAAAAATTGTAGTGATATCGGTGTGGAGTTCTATGAAAAAGTCTACCACTGAGATGATTTGCGAATATCTTTTTCGAGGCTTAGTGGGACCCTTTCTTATTCTTGGGAAAGACTCTTGTCAAACTATTAAGAGCAGAGATAGAGCTGGAGGGTTGTCTTCCTTGAAGGAGCTAGGGACAGATAAAGACTTGTTCTTGAAAAATCTAGATATGTTATTCAATGTCTCAAGAGGAAGCTTTAGTGCTGACAATACTATCATTGTAGATGACAACCCAATAAAACATATAATGAACAAGTTTGATAATGTCATTCTACCAGACTCTTGGAGTTATAGGGGAAATAGTCCGAGGGATACTTTTCTACTTGAAGTATTGCTTCTTTGGTTTAAACGTCTACATGTTGCTCACAATTAAGGGTTGAAGTCATTCAGGGAAAACGATCCAAGAAGAATTGGGCGGCAAATGTTATGCAATGAAAGGAATCGAAAAGAATACAACAAACTCATGGATGTAGTTCGTGCGTCTTCTAGTGTAAATTAGGTTAGCTCTTGAAGAGCTCAATTGAGATTGGCATGGTTTCCTTCGACTTTCATTTCAGCTCGGCACGCCTAAATTGTACATATTTATTAACATAGTTATGAATGAAATTGTTTCTTGGCTTCATGGATGCAATAGTGTTCCTGCATTTACATTGGTTTGATGTTAGTCCTTTGATATATGTTCGAGCAAACTCAAGCATGTTGTGTTCTTTGTTTTTATGCATTTGGATAGACCTTTGTTTTAATTTCAGTTCTTATCAAATAATTGGCACTCCGACGACCCATGTCCTAGGAAGTGGACTTGCTTGCGTAGCGTCCGCGGACTCCATCTAGGACTACGGGCAGTATTTAATCTTCAGCATTGGAAACTTCTTGGGATTAGCAGCTACTGCGAATTCCACGATGGACTTTTCACCGAAGCCCGTCAAGGATAGTGTGGTTGACAACCCTCCTAGTGGAAGGAAACGACATCGACTCTCATCCTCCCCATCTCCATTGTGATCTATGGGCCATCCTACCTCAGTGACACCCTTCGACAAAGTCCCTCAGAGGAAGCTTTATGAGGACTTGGGATGTTAAGTCGCTCCAGCAATGTTGAAGTCTGAGGTTCCATCTACAACACACCATTCACTCCCCAATATAGCACCTTGGATTCCACGACACCATGCACCGTCTGAAGGGGGGCAAATGAAGCAGTTGCAAGATGGAGTATCTCGTAGTTGCTACTCGACTCCAATTTGGGATGCATGGGAGCGGAAGTCATTGGAGGCGCAACGGCGGGACTATTGGCATAAGTATTAAAAGATGGAAATAGGGTATAGTCGAGGACTAGAGATTTTGAAGGTAGTTCAGGAAATCAAGAGCAAGTCACACTCATGACAGTTGTCTATATGACAAATTTTGTTTTTGTAAATAAATGATAGCAATGATAGATACTACATAGAACCCTATGTAGGATACGAGGATGGCTTCCTTCATGGGATCGTATACCCTAAATCTAGGAAAAAACTTTGTACATTGTTGCAATCCTCATACTCAAGGACATGATGTTAGAGAATATGTTGAAGGCATCTACACCAATGAATGCAGTCCTTGATCTATTACAAACTGGGTATTCAAATTAAAGTACCTCATCTTCGTCCATTGGAGCAGTCTTGCAAGTAGATTGCTTGTGAACATGAGGACATGGTAATTGAATAATGAAGCGGATGTTGAACTTTGACTGGATCTAGGCAAGGAAGTTGTAGAATTAGAAATATGCAGACGTCGTTGTAAGCATTTTCATAAACGACAATCTAAAGAAGACTATGAGGATTGCAATTTATGAGAATGCTTAGTGGTGTCTGGATATTTGTTTTTCTACAACTTCCTTGCCTAGATCCTGCCAAATCTCATCATGCACTTCATTCTTCAATCACCATGCCCTTGTCTTCTCAAGCAATCTACTTGCAGTGTCCAACACGTTTGATGGAGATGAAGAACTTAGTTGCTAGGAATGTAACTTACAATAGGCCATGTGTGTACAAGGATTTGTTGATAATATACATATAATACATAGTTATTTGCTTATGATGTTTCATTTATTGGATTACAATTCACATTTATTGCATGATGTTTTGAAATTTTGTATTTCTTCAGAGGTTTTGTATGTGATTGTTGTGCTTTCTAGTGTTAAGGGACCACGGATTCTTTTCACATTTACAATAAATAGTACTTTTAAAACTCTTATTTTAGTGGAAAACTCCCATTTTAATGAATATGATGTATAAGCAAGAAATGTGGGGAAGCCAATATTGGAAATGCCAAACCACACAAAGTAAAAGGCACTGTTGAGGCATGTTTGATGGAGTCGGGTAGCTCCAATTTTGTCAACAATGGTATTGGCAAAAGTACCTTAGGAAAGATTCCCAAGAACCACCACATAGCGCTCCTCCACGTGCACTATTCAAAACTGGTGGCACAATATTGGATGGTTCAAAGAGGTCAGGGCTTTGAAAAGGACATTTGTCTCCTCCAAAAGAGATGAGTTCAGAAGGCAATCCAAGTCGAACCATTTTATCATGTATAGATGATGATAAGGAGGAGACATTGGCTTCAATGTTTGTTAAACATGAGGGCCATCCACCACGACATTCCATGAAATCATCAAGCCAAACAATGCAATCTTTGAATGCAATGCAGTTAATTATTCAAGGAGCGCTAAAAGCAGGGATATCAAAGGTTGAAGAGTCCTTCAAAGCCAATAAAAAAAGAATAATGCAACCCTTTTCTACCTCCCCAACTAATAGACTGAATGTGGATAGAACCCCACTTGATACATGTCAACTTTCTTCAAAGAAGAAAATGAAAACAATCCCTAGCCTTGAAGAAGGCATTGGTAAGTCCATATTAAGAGCCAAAAAGGAAGAGAAGATAGGTAGATCAATGACATCATTGACATCTACACAAGTACAAAAACAAGTGCAAATTGTACAATCTTCATCAAACAATATGGAAGACACATTCACCAATGAAGATGATAGATGTGGAATTAGATCTAACAATAGTGGGGCTAAGGTGAAAGGAGATAGTGATTACAAGCCTTAGAAATTTAAGGGATGTAGGCTTAGTCGCTTAGATGTTTAGGTGCTCATGATACATCGAGTATGTAATGCAGTTTTGGCTATTGATTGTCTGAAGCATACATGGCATTTTTAATTTGCTTATTGATGTTATATGAAAACAATTACATTTTTCTAGATTACAAAACCAAGAAAAAGTCCCCCCAAAAATGATTGTGTTCATTTTTCTTTGCATAAAGTGTGATATATTGCAAGATACCTATATAATGCAATAATTTTGACGTCATGATTGTCATAGATTTGATAATTTTCAAATAAAGAGAATTTTGAGGTTATATGTATTTTTTCCATCATCTTCTATGCTTTAGTAGCCAATCGACCATCCTCCTGTCTGCTCGACCACATTTATCCATGGTAAGTTTTCGGACAAGGTTTTTTACCTACTAGAGTTGTAATGTCTGTCGAGTCCCAATGTTCGGACATCCAATTTTCAGACGCGATTTTGCCCCGAACGTCAACTTTTGTCAACCCTAACCACAAGTTGCCCACTAAGAGCAACAACTGGTGTAGGAAATGATCGACCTTGTAACAAACGTAGTTGCCTCGTGGATGACTGTAGGTTAATAGTTCATACTAGGAGTGCGTTGTCATGTAGACAGGACAATGCTTTAGGAATACATAGAGTATCTTGATGCGATTAGGAATAGTTTGCTAGGAAGTCGAGTTGAGTCTTTTCGTCTTTTCGTCTTCAAATCTTCAAATTGCTCTCCGTTGGCCTATCATGAAATGGCTCTAAATGGGTTTAAAGGTTAGGGTAGGTGATAAGAAATCATAGGCTTTAGACAAGTAAAACAAGATGGCTAGATTATGAGCTGAACCGTCCAAAAAATTGGCTTATAAACTTCAAACCCAAAGTGACTAGTAATTGTGCCTCATCAATGGGAACAACAAAAATAATGACCTTATAGATAATCAATTCCACTTCATCGCCACAAACACAAAATGGGGTTATTATTGGATACCCACATAATCCATAGCAATGTTTACATTGTAAAATTGAAAACAACAAATGTCGTCGTCCTAATAACACCTTACAGTTCTAAACAACCTATAAAACCCTTCACAACTTTTAGGGCTCACCACGCTTCAATTCTAGTATCAATGGAGCCCTAACTAACTAACACTGCACATGCCACCTACTCATAGCATTAGTTTTCATTTCCAACTTGCATTGCTAAATCCTAGTCCCCAAGACTACTAGTATGCACTTCGCTCGTAACACCTAGTACGTCACTTGGTAATATGGAGCAGAACTTCCATCTTATTGTTCTAAGATTCATAGTGGCACTTTTCACCACGATCCTAACCGCCCTTGGATGTCAACCCAGTCCATACTAGACCCATTATATATTTACTATTTTCACACCAACACTAATCGGGACTCACAACTCAGAATACATCATCAATGGCCTAGCAAGGAGGGGGACTCTAACTAGTGCCTCGGGACACACGCACAAGTGTCCTACAGAGCCTTAAAGCTAGTGGAGAAGTTGCATCACCATCCTTGAGTCATTGGGAATCACCAAAGCTCCAAGAGGGAGTGGAGAGGGAGACCAATCCCTCCTAGAGTACTCTCTATGGTATTCATTTGACCCCCCCTTCATGAATCAAAGGAACTTCCAAAATCCCCTTGGGTTTTGGAAGACCACCTGTTTCCAACCAAAATCGCCAAGTTCCAACTCCGTTTGGACTCCTGAACTTTCAAATGGCATAACTTTGTAGTCAAGGCTCTAAATCCCATATGAAAGTACATTTGGGATATTTGCGCGACAAGTAGATGCCGATGGACTACTCACTTGTCCCATTTGAACAAGTGTTCATAAAGTTATGGCCCTACAAAGATTCGAGTTTACCAAGAGTGGCATCACCCCTTCACCATGACCCTTCTCATAGCCATAACTTCTAGCTCATGTCTTAGAACCTCTTAATGCTTAGAATTCTAGATTCTTTGTCTTTATAGATTTTCAATGATATGCTACATGCCATACTCTGTTGAGAAATTCTTTGGGAATCCCTCACTCCTAGCCTTTGAATATCTTAGCGCCACCGAGACATCTCGACTTTGAACGACCCTAATTTCTAGCGTAATAGTCCAAACCACACGTACTTTAGATGGTTTGAAGCATCTTTTTAAGAGCTTTCCAAGCATGCATGCCATGCTACTATGTTCTTCTTATCTAGAGTGCTATTGAGCCCTATTTGCTCAAGAGTCTCTCATTTCTTCCTTCTTAGACTATTGCAAGGCTTGGGAAGTCACCTCCAAGGTCCCACTTGCTCATTAAGGCACTTCGGGCACCTCAAAGATATAGAGGTGTAACAACAGGCCTCCAAAATCGATTAAGAATAACAATAGAAAGAGAACAAGCCTCCAAAACTAGCTAGGAATAACAAGCCACAAGCTACCACACATAAGTCTTCAATCTTCATATCTTCAAGTCTTCAAGTCTTCAAGTCTATAAACAAAAGACAAATCTAAACCCAATTTAACTACATTCTACTCAAAATGAGAAGGTAGCAAACCTTTCTTTACTTCACTACCTATAACTTTTACAATTTTTCTTCAAACTAAGAAATTGATAGCTTCTCAAAAAATTAACAAATTCTCCTATCTTCACTAAAATTTTCACTTCCAATTGATTCTCAAAACAAAATCTATAGCCTTATAAAGTTTCAGGTTTCAAACAATAAAGGCAATAGACCCTTTACTACTCAAACACCTATATCTTTCTCCACAAAATTTCAATTTCATCAAGTGATGAGTCTTTGGAAAGATAAAAAAAACTCCTCTATTGCACCAAAATTTCAAAGTTTCCTTTGAAACTCTACTCAAAAGCCTCAACCTCATTTTTTCCATCCTCTTCCTCTTTGGGTCCGCACCCACTATAACATTGAGATTTTGCTTTCTCACCATCTTCTTCTACTTATCCCCCAACTTCTTGCTGAAAAATAACTTTCCATCCTCGTTATCTTTGCACACCTTCAAGATTGCCTCATACAACTCTTCATCCTCATTCCAAGCATGTCGAGTGAAGTCAATCATCTTCTTCGACAACTCCTAGATGACATATTCTTTGGTAAATTCTAGTTCAAATGCAATGCACTTGTTGTCATTGTTAATGCATTTACTCTACATGTGTCTTTGATTCAAGAAGCAACACTTGGATTCCTACAAGCTTTCTATATGTCATGAAGTTTTACAATATTTTCATGGTACGTGATGAAGAATGTTTAGTCGAATTCACTTACATTTATTCTAACTGATGCTTCCATATAAAATTGTGGATTATTAGACACCATAAACTTTGTTTACTGCCTTGCAAAGTGCTTTAGATTACTCTTCATCGGACATCTTACCATCTTTGTTCTCCCTTTGGACTTGTTTACAAGCAGCTCCAATATGTTGCCCATCCATTGGCTCCTCTACAATATTCCGTTGTAGCCATTGGGTCCTCACCATATCAAATGAAAAGGATGGATTCTTAGGATTGTACTTCATAAGTGCAAATTTGAATTCTTGAATAAAACCTTCATAACTAAAAGAAACTTCTACCAATTCCATCTCCCCTTTGTCATTTATACTCTCATATATATATGCAATGGAACAAAATATAATTGCCTTCACGCCATCAACTTTTGATCCCTTTAGATACTCGTACATTTCATTCACTCATCACTCTATGAACACCCTAAGACTCTTCACCTCATTCTTCACATTTCGGATGCTATCAATATTTGCATGAAACATTGGGTAATTGCAAGAAATACCTGCTAGTTTCGTTGTGTTTTGATTTTGGAACACTATAACTTTTGAATTATGAATCTAATTTCAAAACCAAAAAAACGGAATTCTAGATTTCTTTTTTATTATTGTATTCCTTATTTTTCAGAAATTTTAAAAAATCATTTAATATTTAAAATTCAATTTTGTTAATTTGTCACACTTTGATGATTAGGGTTTTTTTACACTATTGAGTGGTTTAAACTAGTGATTTTCATCCGAAAGTTCTATGGTGTATTAGCATAGTAGGCACACATGTGTCTACCAAAGGGAATCTAAAAATTCATTATTTTATATCTTCCATGTTCATGCAAATGGGCCTCTCTTATAAGCGCAATTCTAAACAATAGAGATAGTTTTGAACTCATTTTTTTCTCAAATCTCATCATCAAGAAGACCTCCCAAATGGCCAATTTTTCATTTTATGGAAAATTATTTTTCCTATTTTCTACAAATTAAAATGTCAAAGTATGTATTTTCTTTGCTAGAATTCAATGTCCTAAAATATGTCTTGGAAAATTCATACTTTGACGTTTTAATTTGTAGAAAATAGGAAAAACAATTTTCCATAAAATGAAAAAATGGCCATTTGGGAGGACTTCTTGATGATGAGATTTGGGAAAAAAATGAGTTCAAAACTATCTCTATTGTTTAGAATTGTGCTTACAAGAGAGGCCTATTTGCATGAACATGGAAGATATAAAATAATGAATTTTTAGATTCCCTTTGGTAGACACATGTGTGCCTACTATGCTAATACACCATAGAACTTTCGGATGAAAATCACTAATTTAAACCACTCAATAGTGTAAAAAAACCCTAATCATCAAAGTGTGACAAATTAACAAAATTGAATTTTAAATATTAAATGATTTTTTAAAATTTCTGAAAAATAAGGAATACAATAATAAAAAAGAAATCTAGAATTCCGTTTTTTTGGTTTTGAAATTGGATTCATAATTCAAAAGTTATAGTGTTCCAAAATCAAAACACAACGAAACTAGCAGGTGTTTCTTGCAATTACCCCATTACATCATGCCCCCATATATATCCATCCTTACACTTGGTCTCTGTTGAAAAAACCACAACTGGCTTTATTATATTTCTCAACAATGTACTTTTTAGTCCTTGCTTAGGCTTTCCTCTGAAGAATCTTCATCAATACCATCATCTTCTCTATCATTGCCTTGTGGAGGAGGTCCTTGCATGGTTGCTCTTTGATAATGTCTCTAGACTATAGAAAGAGTGCAAATGCTTTGCTCTTCATGTGTTCCTGTTTTTCGTGTTTAATGTCGTCTTTGTTCTCTAGCAATGTCCTCCTTTCTAGAACAATGTTGTGCTACATTTCGACCATGTCATGTACTAGCAATGCGTCCTCTACCTCCACTAGGTCTTCTAACATTGCTTTTAGACACAAAAACTTGTATCCTATACATACAACTTCTAGAGCCAATTTTTGGAGGCCTTGATCCAAATCCAACTTTAGTGATTACTGTTGTAGTTCCAATTACACTTACATCATGAAATTCAATGGGAAACACTTCTTCACCAACTACATCGGTTTGAGATGCATTTTGTTGAGCTTGGTATGATTCCCTATCAACTTCAATGTTCTCTATTGGTAACATAATTGGTACTCTTCTTTGTATTACAACCTCCTCATGCCCTTGGGTTTCATGTTCTATCACATGCTCAACTACATCATCTATTGCTATAGATAGAAGACTCTAATGATGTGTTCTCTATCTTCTGGAAATACCTCCCTCATCCAAATCCAATGCATTTTCTTCTTCAACAGCTACAAGATTCAGGTTTTGTTCAAACAAAAGCATCCAATTCTATTGCAAAGGAGTTGCAAGAATCCAATACATTTCATCTATATCCTCTAATTCTCTTGGTGGAACTGGCTCTTGGGCAACAATAGGATCACTATTTTGAAGGTCCTCATAACTCCAAATCTCCATATATCAAGCACATACTTAAAAAGCTTGTTCGAGTATTAATTCCTTGAATTTTTGAATATGTGCTTCTTATTTAACCTTCAACTCCTCAGACATATTCTTCCAAAATTTCACCAACATCTTCAAACCATGCATAGGAGACTAAACTAGAAGGAGCTCTACTAGAACCAACGATAGCGTCAACTTCTTCTTCAATTTGTACTTTTCTAGTACCAATTTTGTGTTGCTCACAAACACTATCAGTCCTCCATCAACAATGCTTGCAAGGACTTCAATGACTCCATATGAGATACCTAGAGCAATCTAATATCGCCCTTCTCCAATTGAAAACCTCGTAGTCCATAGAGTGGATTTTTCGGAACCATTAGCTTCTATCCACTATCTATGCTCCAACCACTTCGAATGAACTTTAGATGCCATGATGCCATATAAATTAAAAGAAAGTATAAGTATTGTTAATTATTTGAGAATGTCTTTGAGAGTTGTGAAAATAATATCACTAATACCAAGACTACAATTGCACTAATTCTGAAAGATATACTATTGTTGTTGTCAAGTTTAAGGACTATCCAAAAGAGTAAAATCAATGTACCTAGAGTAGAAGTTTGTGTAGAAATTGAAATACCACTAGCCAAAAACACTTGATTCATTCACTTGGACCAATCAAAATATCCAATTGAAATCATTCTTCCAATAATTCAAGCTTCATAGAAATAAAATAACATCACTTTTGCTTCAATCAATTCACTAAATCCTAAATCCTAAATTCACAATACTATTAATATAAAGAAAAACACATACACTTCCTCCCAATACAGTATAACATGAATGCACTTAATACTATGTTCATGTATTGTTCTTTAGTCCACTAAATAAAGTAAAAATAATTATTCATTTAAAAGCTAAAATAAAAATTAAGTTACAACTAGCTAGAGTTACTACACTACAAGTGTGGAACTAATATAAAATTATAAAGATGTGTACTTCTAGAGTCAAATTAACGCCCACATCCTAACCACTTTTTCAAGTCTTGAAATATAACATGCATTTCCTATTTTCCAATTGCATTAAACATCCAATTACTCAATCCTAATATAACAAGTTGCTCTCACATATGAAGGATAGAATATGGGAACTCACTTCTAAATCCAATTTCTTTATGAATTGAAATATATTTTTTTAAAACAATAATTATAGCACTTTATTCAAAATTCAAAATCCAATGTTCTCTATAATATTAAGTTGAACGTGTTGTAGTTCTTAGGCTATAACCATGTCATTGTTCAACTTCATGTATTTCAACTCCATCTTATAACTACTTGCAATTGAGTATTTTTCACTCATACATACTTGTACCTAACAATTTTATTTCCAATCGCAATCACAACTTTCTTTTCCATTTTTTATTCATAAGTCACTTGTCCAACATGTGAAATACTTTCTTGTAAATGTGCTTTCAAAAATTTTCAAGTTCCAAAACCTATACTCTTGAGATCTAATTATAGATCATAAAAAAAATGCTAACCTCACTTTGAACACAAATGTCTAGTTTTCACTATTGCGAGAGTTCTAAAAATTTCTTTGTACAACATCTCCTCCTAATGAAGCAAAGCATTTTACAATACAAATTTTAAATAAAGGAAGTTATAAATTATAAAGTTGTGCACAATAGAATTGACTTGGCAAGCAAAACATAAACAATTGAAAAATACTTAATGCAAATGTCCTCTTTGCTTTTGATTTTGCAACTTTCACACTCAATGATTGTGCTTCGTAACCTTTGTTGTCGTTCACATATCTTTCAAAAGAAGATGCATTATACACCTTTCCAACTTTACTCCTAGTGCATGCTATTCGCTTAGAAGTGGAAGGACTACACGAAATAACCTTCAAATAACATAACCACTTTTAATTTCATAACAACTAAAGGCCACTTTATCAAGTAATAGTCATATCACTCAAATCTTGGGTTTATTAGTTCAAATTGAACTAAGCATATGCCTAAACAACATATGAGAGGGACAAAATTCACATTACCAAATGTGGCATACTAAACTTCAAGAAATCCTTTTGAGCTCAAAAATGTGTTGGTGCACATCACTAGAAGAAAACTTTGTTGTAGTCAAGACAATGTACATGATGTTTTGTTGTTTTCAAAGCAAAATTTTGCTTTGAAAACAACAAAACATCATGTACATTGTCTTGACTACAACAAAGTTTTCTTCTAGTGATGTGCACCAACACATTTTTGAAATTATTCTTATGATTGTGGATTTTATGAGATATTGTGAAATCACAATTCTTGAAGAAGTGAATGATTCATTAGAATTTGTTCCTCTATGTAATAAAGTCAAAATCATTTAATTCTTTTGAAAGATAGAAATATGATCACTTGTTGAATAAGGAAATTATTGTACAAGTAACTTGTACAATAATAATCACAATTAATGTACTCTATGCATGAAACCCTAAATATCTAAGTCCTTTGGGGAATTTCTACAAATTAGCTCTAAAAGGAAATAATAGCCATCGCTTTCAAATTTTATTCAATATTTTCTTTGAAATGTCAACATACAAACTTTCATGACAAATGTTTTCTATTGCTTAGAGAAAGAAAACACAAATCTACTTGTTTTGTATAAAAACATTATAATGCCTGACTACAAGAATATTGATATAAGTAGATCAATTTCAATCCCTTCAATCCTCTTTTCACATGTCAAATCTAACAAGTTTGTTACCTAGATAATTTAAAGTTCAAGGTCCTCACATGCTGAACTTTAATCAAATGATGCTTTTTCCAATTGCCCTCTACAATTTCTTCCAATATATGTAATTCATTATTCTCTCCAACATCTATTATCTTAGAGGTTCACTTTCCAATAGTATTGAATACTATAGAATGTCAAGATTGAAGTTCAAAATTTTTCACTCCTTCTATAGAGAAATCACATGCTAGCCTTATCAAAATTGGATTATTGTTGCTAAAATTAGACAATAGAAAGAATTCTCCAAGAAATAAATTTCTCAACATAGAAAACTCAATAAGTTTCATTTACATACAACAAGTGTTGAAGACAACAAAATGTGGCTTCGTTGGTAGTTCAAAGTTCAAATAAATCTATACTTTTGAAAGAGCCTCCAAAAAATTGAAAGTATAGTAAGGATCTAATATATTCCTCAAATTATACATACTTTTGGAAAATTTTCTTCACAGATACATAATGATGTTGCTTGCCTAAAAACATACTTGTATTTCTATCATTACCTTCAAGAAGAAGTTATTGAATACAAAACTTTTGACAAAGTTTAACAAGCACTATTGGAAATAAAAGTTCAAGAATTATGTGCATTGCTTCTTCTTAACTCATACATATCATTCTTGCCTACACAGAACATCTTCATTCATTGAAATCTTTTAACAACAACAAAGATTTTGACACTCTTCTTTGTAGTGATTGTAGCATCTATTTTAGAAGTTCACTCATAGAATTCATACACGATCAACTACACTATTTTTTTCCTCTCAAATAAAGTAACATAATGGTAATCACTTTGAATTTGGTGAAGCATTGCATTTCTCATTTCCATTTGTTTTCTAGACAGGAAAAGGCTTTTAAATTATATTCGTGCATTTTTTCATCCACATTAAGCTATTTTCTTCTATTTATATTTATAATAGAATCATAAAATTTATAGCAACTCGAGATTACTTTGAGATAATAAGAAGTACCCATTTATTTTAAAATACAACAATGGAGAGTCCATGTTGCCAAAAAAAGAATTGAAGACCACCACATACAATAATTTCTTACCAAATATACATCATCAATTCTTTTTTGAACTATAAAATAGCATATTGTCACAATGTAATTTTTCATTTCCAAATTACAATTTCTAGATTGTAATCAACTAAATTTCCTTTTCATTATGGTTGTACTTGTAAGGATTTTTTGGAAATGGAACATACAAAATCCTCCCACTTCAAAAACTTGTGTCTTTCTCTTTATGCTATCAAATTTGTTAAAATTTCTACCTTGTTATCTTTAACTAGTTTTATGAGCAAACCTAGAATGAAGAATGCAAAGAGAACAAAAAATCAAAATGTATGCACTTCGGAAGATAAATGTTATTTCCACTAATTTTTCATCTTTTGTTGAACATTTGCAAGTTGTGAGATTGTGTTATGTACATTGCTCTCTAGAGACATGCTAAGGACAAATAAACAATCAGTACTTGTACATGCTATGGACATTGTAGAACATATTTGATTCTTACTTTCAATCATTGAAGATGTTTTTGAGAAAAAGACATTGGTCAAATGTAATGTTGATCAAATCTTTGTAATTGGACCCTTTTCAAGTCATCTTTAAAATGTTTTTTCCAATGATTTTTAAATTGAAAAGTGAAAGTCCTCATTGACTTCAAAATTTATATCACTATTTTCTGTAAATCACTTCTGACCTATTTTTTTCCAAAGTCTTCAATTGCATTGATTAAATCTTATGAGTTCAATTTTAATAATTAATATTCAATATTGTTGATTAAATCAATTTGAAATGGTCATAAAACAATGAGTACTAATCCATAAGAAGATAGAATTGCATTCAATGAATAAATAATTCTTTCACTGGCAAAAGTGACATAAGTCTATATTTTGAACCTTCTTAGACATATGTGATTTAAAATACATATCCAAATTGGAAGTGACCTCCTACATCATTGGATCTAACTTAGTGAAAAGAAAAATAGTTCATTAATTCCTCTTCAAGCCATGAAAAAATGGACATCTATTCATCATTAGACATTAATTAACCAATATCAACCTAGCTATTTCATGACTAGGATGCTTATACTATGTATATATGTAAACCTATTCTCTAATACAAACTCTACTACTATGTAGTAGCTCAACAATCACATCATGAGTCACCTATCGAGGGAAAATTCAAGACTACAAAATGTTTTTGAGGGTAGGTGTTCCAATGCATCTACTAGTAGAGTTATCTTTCACTTCATTCAAAGTGAGATGTTGACTTTATTCGGTAAGAAAGTAGGAGTGAATCTATTGAATAATTCCATAAATAGATATTGGCAAGCCCTTGTTTGGTCCTTTAAGCTTGAATCTGAGATACTATGATATTTGAAGATAGCTCTAATGTGTGCCAAGAGGAGAATTTGAAAGCTCTGTTTTCCTTCAACCTCCATATAGGACACAATTACTTGTGGTTTCTCTCCGCAGTTATGGTATACAGAAAGGACCACATCAAATGCTTGGACTTGGAGCATATAATCCAGTAAGATCTACTTCTGGTGATCAAGTGCAAAAGACAACATATGTTCATATTTGACATTTATAGTTTTGTCAATATGATATCAGCAATAGCATAATTAACAAATAGACATTTATGGCTCTGGTTTTATTTTGCAAGGTTGATCAATTGGCATTTGCATAAAATATTCTTGCTCTATGTTCTATTTACGTGAGGGGTATTAACTTATAGGCAAGCTCTTTCTAGCAAATATAGGTTTCGCTCAGATTCCACAAGACTCACTACCATTTACCCTACATTATAGAACTCAAGAAAATAAGATTCTGAAGCTATGGCCTCTATGAAATTAAAATGACAATTGATTTGGACCCTAAGTGAAGCAAAATTGTATTTGGCCATGACCTTCACAAACAACCGATGGGTGAGTGGTTGGCACAAGTTGTTGGTTATACATAGTACTTCAAAACAATGAAGGTTAATCAGTAATATAAACAAGGGGAAGCTAGTCAAAACCCTAATATTGTAGCAAACACTGATCTATGATTAAATGGATCCTATCTTTTAACTCATATAATTTTCAAAGAATTCAAGTATAATTTTCTTGGGTACCATAAATTTTTTATACATGCTATCTACTACATTGCAATGTTTTAGACAATGCCATACATTAGAGGAGAATTGAGGACTTTAAGAGCCTGTTTCAAGGTTGTTCCTTGCAATGTTCCCTATGTTGCCAAAAATTGGGAACAGCCCATAATGGGCTAAATTTCCAAATTTTAGAAAAAAAAAATGAAAAATTTGTTTTGCCCAAAATTTCTTAAAAGTACTAATAAACTTATAAATGAATTTTAAAGAATTAAAAAAAAGTTTAAAAAGTTATTTTCTAACATGGCACTATTTGTGTCACATCATAATGTTGATGTGGTGAGTTCCCACACCTTGGGAACTCAAAATAACTTGCGGCCTCTTCATGCCCTCAATCTCTTCTAATGATTGTTTCATTTCTATCTTGCTGGAACATAGAAAAAAGCCTTCCAATATTCTTTGAAGGCCTTTGTCTTCTCTCTCTAGAAACAAAAATTTGATTCAATGCTACATATGCCAAACCACTTCCATGTTTTCCATACCAAGCATTTCCTACCCAACACATTGAGTCCTGCAATATTTCTTTGTTGCACCTTTTTCCATTTCTTTTCCATAGAGTAGTTTCATATGTGGATTTCAAGGCCATTACACAACATTCTGTACCTTCTCTTATCTGCAATGCTATCTTGTGACATGCACAACTTAAATACCACTTGTCTCTAATGATACACTCTTCAAAGATATTTCATAGTGCCTTACCTTCTAAATTCTAGAAGATTCCACTTCATGCATGCTTAACTAGGACCTCCTGAAGATAAGTCTACCACGATGTACTTTAAATGTTGAATCCAAGCTAGCTAAAATATTGTATATTATGACACTCTTTCCAAAGATCTTACCAACTACTATTCCATTTTCACAAGTGTAAATGGAAACATGTAGGTTTCAACACAATTACTCAATACATCTCACATAATGTATTATTTCAATACCCTCAACACATGTACACAAAAAAATAAATTACCAAAGTAGTTGTGCAAAGAAATGTTCCACATTGTGTCTTACATCAATGTTAGTGCTCGAGCTATAATCACTAAACCTCTGCTTTATATTCTGTACATATCCCTTTGTATCTTCAAGATTTGCTAATGGTTGCCTCGCTATGTGCTATATATATGCCACATTTAACTATTTTTGGACTTTTGAAAGTCCAAAATTAATAATGGTCATCTAGAGAGAAAAAAATGATTATCAAGGGATAATCCCAAACATCGGGAGATCAATTCAAAACATCCAACAATACAAAACATTTGGAGATCTATACAAACATCGTGGGATCCCAAAATGTTATTATTTGGAAATCTCTAGATATTTAGTCTAGATTTCATTGAATAGTCCATAAGTAGTTAAATGTGGCATAATATAGTTTTTGGCCTTCAAAATGAATGTAGCTTCAATGACCCTCTCCTCACTTGTAACAATGGAAAACAAGAAACTTTTGTGGCATTAGATCTACAAGACATGTAAGCCAGAAGTTACCTATGAACCACCATATTGGTCAACCTTCTATAAAATTAAAAATATAAACAATAGGCATGAATTTATAAATCTATAAGCATAAGTACTCTAGATTAAGCTACAACCACCAATTAAGGAGTTTTCAGCAAGATAGCAATGAAACCTTTATAGGGTTAGAGCAAGAATTTAGAATAGGCAATTAAGAAAAAATAAGGGAAAATTCCAAGGACAAATGGGGGAATTAGACTAAAGAAGTGTTTAAGCAAGATTTGGTAGAATAACCAAATTAGGTTAATAGAAAAATGATGATAAAATAAAAAACAAAATAATAATAAGTAGGAAAATTAAATTAGAATTAAATTGCAAACCAAAAAAGAAGATGTATAAGAAATATGCCACATTTAACTATTTTTGGACTTTCCAAAGTCCATAATTAAAGAAGTGCTAAAATCCTTGGATGTTTTCCTCTATATCCGAAGATTTCCCCATGTACTATCATTCCACATGCATCGCCATCTAGCCCAATAAGTATTGCAAGGACTTCTTTGTATGCTTAGAAATGATAGATACTGTTCCATCCTCCTTAGAGGTGTTTGACAAAATTCATCATTGTGGGGGATTGGACATAAATGGATTGGGAGTTAGATCTTCGTAAAGGGTTTCTTGGATGACCCCTTCATAATACAATTGACACCTTTGAATGTATAGAGAGATCCCCCAATCACAGATGTTGGAAGCAAATATAGCTACCCTAAAGTTAACCTATATTCATCTCTCAAGGTCGAATAGTGTATATATTGGCATTGGGAGATCCCCTATCGTGGATGTAGGATGGAAGTCCCCCTCAATGAGGACAAGTCATGTATGACTTAACATTCTCATGAGCAAAAGAAATGAATGAAATCAAAGAAAGACAATTTTATTCTTCTGTTGTAGTAGGGAACTAATTCCTAAATTCATCTATGAAAATATATGATTCACACAATGACATGGTGTCCAACATTACTCCAAAGAAATAGTACCCCGAGAAGACACCAAAAGCACACAAAAGGAAATTTAAAAGTCAGGTACATTATTTAGTTCAGAAATTGTATAGGAATGGTACCTCCTGGAAATGAGAACAGTTTCATATAAGGTCTCTCCTAGAGATCTCATGAGAGATTATTGACTAATATTGTCAAACAAGCTATTTAGCAAAAGAACAATTGATGAGGTCACTATAATACAGAATGTCAACTTTCATTGCATTGCGAAGTTTTCATTACAACATAATTCGGCAAGACAACTAACCTCCTTGCCATCTATCGAGAGATCCCTTAATGACAAATAATGGAAGCTAACATGGCACCCACCAACCGTGTAGTCAAACTATGAGTGGCCTTCATACTTTATTGTACTACCTCTATGGAGTTCTTCAAGGCACTCACTGAACATAGTTGTATATAAATATAGGTCAAATATAATATTGTCACCAAGATTGAAATTTCTGACTTGTAGCAAGAAGTACCGTGAGCTTCTTTCACTTTTGAAATAAGATCTGCTCGTGGTTACCATATTTGAGATCACTAACATGAAGAACACCTAAGACCATAACTCCATCAATATCTAAGAGAGTTAAGAAGGGAATATTCAGATGTAAATTTGTACATCTACATTCCAAACTTATAATGTATTGTGCATGTCATACAAATATGAATGACTTCCACTATAGCAGAGAACAAACAATGGAACAAAAAATTCAGCACTACTGCATAGAGAAAATGAACAGCAAAAACATTTTCATATCTTTCTTGATATGTCCTGCTATTCTAGGTCACAAACAATAGTTATGATAGAAATTCCACAACAACTACATATACTCCAAAAGAAAACTAACATCTACTATGTTGCTTAGAGGGAAAATGCATTTGGAGATCTTCCGATGACTGAGATGGCCACGACACACTACTCTCTTACAAGTCCACCTCGTTTGCTTTGTTCAAATTTGTTAAAGTAGCCTCTCTACTTTTCTCAGGAATCTTCCGTGGTTTTGGATCTACTATCTTGGACCAATTTGAATACACTATACAACTTGCATCCACCCAAGTAAAGGGAGAGTCTTCAACAATCCATTTACCGTACCAGCAATTCCAATATCTCAATTCCAATATACTTTCAAAGTTATCTAGTTGCCAATATTGAAGCAAAAATTTTCCAAAGTTCACATCTCCTTCCAATTTGTATACCATAGACAATGCTATTCCTTGCCAAACAAAACAGATTCTTGGGTCTTTTGGTCTCAAAAGCACCCAAGAGCCTGGTCAAATATCAAGCCATGGATTGAAGCTCTCCTTTAGTGCTTCATTTGCAGGGCATCAATAAGGTTATGGGTCCTCTTCCTTCAGAATTACATCAAGAGGATTGACTACTAACCTAGGTCTAGAGACTTCAAGACATAGCATCCTCCAATTGTGATGTGGCCATAGCCTTCCAACAATTCCGGAGGACATTCAGGTAGTGGTTCCTTTAGCACATCCACTACATGCTTCCAGTAATCCACGTATGGATCAAATGCAATTGCAAATCCCTTACATTTGGACATTCCATGTTGCCAATACTGAATGTATTTCTCGAGTCCTATCATCATGAAACCCTTGTTCACCATAGCTTTCCGTGCCATTTCCTTGGCCTTCTCTTGATTTCCAGTCATTTTAGGAACCTTGTTGCCCCACATGGGCTTAAATGGAATAGGCTTCGGACAACAGGGAGGGAGCATTGGCCAACCATTGCGATCTCTCTTCCAAAGGTGTTGAGAAGGTAGCCACTATGAATCAACTGTTGACTTCTTAAATTTCATGACAGGGATCCCATCATTGTCCATGTAGAATCTGAAAAGATGCAACTCCCCCAAACCAATTAACCTCGTCATGCCACTCCTTTGGTAGCCCTTCATGAATGACTTAAAATCCGCCACTTCTTGAATGAACTCCAACATAAATGAAAGTTCTTGGGATTGCATGAAGGATGTCATCAAATTAGCGACAACAAAAGTGTTTTTGCTCTTCAAGGCCTTACAGAGATGGCTAAAGTAAGCGTCGATGTCCTTGTGAGTGTGTACAACTAGTAGAAAACCCATCTGAATTTCCTTAAAGACACCTCATATAGTAAGCAATGACAAAAACACCATCAAATACTGGTTCTTATTATCTTTTGCAAAGTTGTCGAACTGAAGATACAAATTTTTCAGAAGGGGCATGGATCCAATTCGAGCAGTAGGTTCTATTAAGATTAAGCTCTCTTTACACCTCGATTTCCCTCTAAGTAGTGCTTCAAGAGTTGAATTTGCTGGCAAATATGGAAACAAGTCACTTGTCTCTTGAATTGACAGACCCTCTAGTTGCCAAAACAATTTGGCTAAAGATGAAATCGTGAAATTCGAATCTCCTGGCCAACATGATGGAGCATAATGGCCATAAGCACCATCACCGTGGTTGTGAGCTTCCATTCTAGTTATGCTCATTAAAAGTTGTCCTAGCAACGTCGCTAGTATGCGAGCTTGGAGCCGTGAGCCTTTGAATTGTGAGCATGGAGCTTGTGAGCCTAGAGCCCCCAAACCCTTTTTGGGGCAATTTTTTGCCCCCAAATTTTTTTTAAAAATTTTCCTCCAAACAGAGGAAAACTTCCTATTTTTCGTAAATATTGTGACCTATGACTGTGTCCCCTAAAACCATGGATTGTGGAATGAATTATTTTTTATTCTTCTAAAATTGCTTATGACTATGGGAAAAGATTGTCAAATTTTATTGAAAAGTTTCACAACTTAGTTCAATGATTACAATGGGAAATATGCTAGACAATGTGAATATTATAGAGAGATGTCATTTGGGCACAACTCAGTTGCGTTGTTCTAACTACCTAATTCAAATACATAGGATTTAGGATTTTGAATATTATGTAATGATTGGGATTTTCCATGTGCGCCTGTATAAGTGCACATGTGTAGGGTGTTAGACATTTCACCCTAATCTTAAGGTTTAGGACTTCATCTAATTTTCAATTATAGAATTCATTTCTCTTCATAATTGCTTGTACTACCAAATGTTGTAGAAAATGGAAAAAGAAAAAGAGTTGGCCAAAAAAATGAATGGGAAAAACCAAAAACTAGGAAACTAAGAAAATGGGTTAAGAAAGAAAATGGGGAAAGAAACAAGAAGGTGAAATAAAATAAAATGGGAAAGACAAAAGAATGGGAAAGAAAAAAAATGGGGAAAGAAAAAAAATGGAGAAAGAAAACAAAATGGGGAAAGAAAAAAAATGGGGAAAGGAAAAAATGGGAATAGGAAAACTAAATAGAAAAGGAAATGGAAAGAATACTTGGAAATGTAGCAAGAGAACCCAATTGAATATTCAAAGATGCGTTACTGAATTAGCGTGTACATACGTACATCATAGTCATTTATATGAATTGACAACAAAACAACTGAATTATGAGAAATGCTTCTATATTTCATGAATGCATTCACATTTATCCTCTATAAGCTCCAAATCATTTCAATCACAATATAGGAAAATAAATACTATATAACTGAAGTACACAAATTAATGTAGCTAGGTTTATTCTAGAACTGTAATGATTCCTACTCAAACTAGAAGTACCTTCACTTCATTGAAGCTATAACTCGGTGCATGAATGAATTTGTCTTCATGGATATCCATCTTGTAGAAGTACCTATACAAGTAGTATAGGTGTTTCAATTGCAATTCACGTATTGCTATCGACCTCCAATAGTAGAAACAACCTTATTCACAAAGTCCAGGCATGTATACATAGGGAACATCCACACTATAAATCAATACACGTTTTTGGTAGGGGCTATCCCTATCTCAAGCACCACTATTGCACCAAGGCCTGGAAGGGGGAGCAAGGTCACTCCCACAATTTGCCCTCCAATATTTCTTGCACTTTCCTACTTGTTTCTTTGTTCTATAGTTGGTACATTGGCTATCCTTCAAATGGTTCAATTGTTCCTAACCATTGGGTATGCATCCGGGTTCTTTGACATTGGTTGGTCATACAAGATGGTCTAGAAAACCTTCGGCATGTTGAAGAGATGCCATGGTGACAACATCGGGTGTTTTTGGAGGCGGAAGCTTACATGTTGCAGTAGAAGAGTCTCCTCTCGATTGAGGTTGGTACCACTTAGAACGGGCCAAACCTCCGGCACCTCAAGCCAATCAATGACCCACTTCTTTTTTGTACCTCTTACACATCGTTCAATGTCATTCCTACAAAACCAAAAGTCAACCACTACCTCCCACTTACTTCCATAATCCTCTTTTCAACCCCAGTAGGTTGGAGCTAGTATACCTTTCTTCTCCCTTGCAATTCTTGAGGTGCACTTGATGTTGGACGTTTGCTGTTGAGCTTGACATCTTGTATTGGATTTGTAGCTAATTCTGGCAATGTGCCACTTGGATGTATCACAGTTGCTTTCGAATGATGTTGTCACATGTCAGGAAACATTGGCCTCCGGTTGTTTACTTGGGTCTTCCGAAGAGTGAAGAGAAGCTGTGGTAGATATCATTCACACCTAAGGTTGAGAGAAGTTGATTTTGTCTAGTCTATGTGAGTCTCCTGCATCACCAATGGGTACGTCCAACTTTCTCTTCGTGCTCCCAAATATTTCCTCTCCTTCTAAGTGTGGTACTCTTGTACCCACATCCTCATCTCCAAGCAATGTGTTCAAGGCCTTTGCAATTTTCTTGGGATCATTGCTTCTTCTTGCAACTCTCGACCTCAACTTCCCCTTGGATGGTCCAAATCCCGATGCATGGCCTCTGAGGTATGCTTGGTAGTTTGTCATTTGCATCCAAGTACGGATGTTGTTGTCGCAAGTGGCATCAAACAAGTTGTTCCATCTCTTTCTAGACATTTGTAGCCACTTGTTATGCACCATTTCTAATAAATTGCATGACGGTAGGTCCATCATCTCCTCCAAATTCAATTTATAGGAATCCTTGAAAGATGAAGAGCACGTTAGCTATACCAACTTCAAACCAAACGTGTTGTACTATTTAATAACTTCTGTGTCAACTCCTATTCCACTGAGGATCTAAGAATACTCAAAACCTGGGTAGTTGCAGACACCTCAAAGGCATCAATCGAATCCGACTAATGCTTATATGGAGTCTATCATGACCCCTTTTCCATTGAAGGACTTGAAAGCAGGGGTATTTGTAAACATCTCATGGGCATCAGTCAAATTTGATTGATGCTTGTGTGGTGTCCACCACTACCCCTTTGATAGTGAAGGTCCTCAAATGAGGGGTACCCACATACACCTCACAAGCATCAATTGGATCCGACTAATGCTTATGTGGAGACCGCAGCTACCCCTATTTTCAAGTCCACATTGAAAAATTCCTAGAAGTCTATAGAACTAGGCAATGACATTGTCATTCTCAAATTCTTTATTTGGAAGTGAAATATACACAGATACATCTAATTTGGCACAATATTTCATCTCAAGCCACACATTATGAAATTCAAAATGAAGCCATGCATTCAAATGACAAGTGAACTCACCATGTCCATGAATCCTCCCCATTGTTGATACCAGAAGTGCCAAAATGCTAGCCAATGGTCCAAGTGATGAAGTGCTTCTTCATTAGCTACTCCTGAGGAGAACCACCATGCCCAAATTGCAAGGTAATGTGTCTCTATGACAAGAAAAGAGGTGTTTTATGACTCAGCAAATATGATTGGGGATGATTGGTGACTTATTCCAATGATATTTTTGGAGGCCAACATGTTGGGAAAAAAATATGACTACAAAGATGACTGACAATCATATTTTACATTTATACTTCACAAGCATATAGTATACGCCCATTGGGAACTCCAAAATACTTCATAGGAAATGATTGGAAACATCCTTGGGGAACATCTTGTCATGTTTTGCAATCATATTTTTGTTTCAATTATATTTTGCAATCATATTTTTATGATTGTTAGATTTTCTTTTGGGGGGCAACTTAAAGAGAATTTGGGCAAGGAACATGTTTGGAGAGTACCTAGTCATATTTTTGCTTGAGTTATATTTTGCAATCATTTTTTTGGTAGTTATATTTTTGCATAAGTTATATTTTGCAGTTCTTTTTTTTTGGTAGTCATATTTTTGCCTGAGTTATATTTTGCAGTCATTTTTTTTTGGCACTCATATTTTTGGGTCACTTCATTTTTGGTAGTGAATTTTTTTTTGAGTAGGCCAATGAGAAGGTGGTCAAATCAAAATGGCCCTCTTGTATTTTGGTCATAGAGGACATTCCTCTAGAGGTCATCATGAATTCTTTTGAAGACTATTAAGAGAAGATTTTTTTTGTTTATATTTTATCTACTATATATAGAACTAGCATGGCATCCACTAATTTGGGGTGGCATATTTCAATATTTTAATTGTCCAATTCCAATTTTTCTTAGGGTTTACAAAGGAAGTAGAAAAAATAAAGCAATTGACCATAGAAGACAATAGTTGGGTTCTTTCCCGGCCTATCCAATTTGAAGGGATGAGATAAGGCTTTCAAAATGTCTTTCACTCTTTTGAACATGTTCTAATTCCTTATGGTGGTTTTCTTTTGAGGTTGATATATGCATTCTATAAAAAAACCTATTGTACAAAATATTGGTTCTAACATAGACACTATCCATTTTTGTAATAACATAGAGGGTAATTTTATAACAAATGGATTAGGTTGAAATACAGGATAATTTTATAACAAATGGATTAGGTTGGGAGGACATAATCAAATATCTACTTTCTTCATGGACTGATTGAGTGCCTCTTGTACTATACGACAAGCACTATCTAGTTCAATGACATCTACTTCCTAGGACAAAGACGCTTACATGGTTTGTTTGTGTATTATATGTCTAAGACAATATTGTACTATATACAAAATTGGAATTGTGAAAGACAATTTCATGTACCATAGAGTTTCTAATAGCCGGGGAATCACTCACTCTCTTCATTTGAGCATTGTAGGTCATCTACCTCTATGTTGTCTTCTCTAAGATGTTGCAATGTAGTTGCAACTACATCGGGTTGTACTTCCACTACATCATACAAAATGGGTGTCTTTGATATGAGGTCTTCTAACAAGCCCGTGGCTTGTAGTCCATGAAAATTTGATGTCTTCCCTAGAGATATGCATTCCACTTCAAGTGGACTGTGATATTTGGAGAATAATAGAACACCTCTTGGTTCCTTTCGGAGTACAACTTCCCATCCTTGCTTTGTCTTGTCAGGCGTAAAAAATACTTGTTCAATGTGAAGTGGAAAGGCAAATGACTGTCCTGAGTTCGGGATCAATCTTTCAAAGTTCACATTGGTGAATCCATACTCATCGCACTTCATGGTGGCCCCATCACCCTTTGTATTTGCTACCACCCAATTGCAATAGAGGACCACTACCTCAAATTGCCCATAGTCTACAGATATGATTTCCTCCACCTATCAAACGTACTCTAACTCTGAGGCCTTTATGTTTCTATCTTTGACACCTGCTCGACAAAGTTGTCAAAAGGTCGCAACTACTTCTGAGTCCGTTGTTGTCAATTGCTTCTCAGAGCTTTGGACATGAATGTGGTTCCTAAATGCATACATGGAACAATATGATTTGGCTCGATCTGATGGAGGTAATATTAGAGCCCTCATGTCTTCGTCCACTTCTTCATTCCCAACTTCCATTGCATGCACCACTGCCTTGGGAAAACACACATGAAACTCTTCATCACACATCTTTGTTGGATACACTATCCGGCTCTTTCGTTTTTTACACCTATATTGTTGGCGTTGAAGTTCACGACACGACATGTCATCTTCATACCTCTTACATCATAAAACAATTAATGACTTCATTTTTAGGTGCTCTTACATTACTAGACTCAATCATATATGCTATTATATCACTATGTGCAGTCATAAATGTAATTACATCAATAACAATAATCATAAAAATAATGCCAACACTCAATGTAGTCACAATTGCATATACTAGTAATTGTAGGAAAGGCAATTGACTATAGTTGTGGCAAAATAATAGAAGCAATACTCTTCTCATAGGACCTTACCTCTTCCTATTCTTCAACGGGGCTGCGTTGTTCACCACAAACTCATGGATCCATTGTCGAAGCTCAAATGAGAGGTGGCATACTTGTTTGCTACCTTCTAAGATTTCGTCATACATTGTAGGATCTTCTTTGTCATCCCAAACTCTTCATGTGCTCCCTTTGAATTCTTGCATGTACTCTGTGCAAAATCCTTGTACTTCAACTACAGTGTAGCCTTCAGCCATACTCCCCTCTGGTCGAGCATAGTTTCGGACATACGCTTTTAGTGTCTTCAAATAACATTCAATGGAATACATTTAGCGTGTATGCACAAGTCCACAAATTTTGACTTCTTCTACGAGGTGGACAAGCAAGTGGCTCATAATGTCAAAGAATGATGGGGGAAATTCTTTTTCCAACATGCATAATGTTGTTGCCATGTTTGACCTTAGCTCTGCTATAGAATTGGCATCAATTGTCTTAGTACATATCCTCTTGAATACACGACTCAGCATGATTACTACGGTACGAACGTCCTTTGCCAGCACTATGCGAATACATAGTGGCAACACTTGTTGCATAAGGACATGTTAATTATGCGATTTCAAGCCCTTTATGCTCCCATTCATATGTACACGCTTTTTTAGTTGACCCACACACTAGGTGGAGGTTTGCAATGAACAGATATTGCCTACAAAGACTTGACACTCTTCTTTGGTTAGAGCATAAGATGATCGAGGTAATATGGCATTGCTAGGTTTCTTCCTAGGTAAGGGCCATAGATGCTTACATATGCCTGCCTCCTTCATGTCAAGACGGACCTCGAGGGTGTCCTTTTCTCCACATAAGGTTCTCAAAATACTATCGGCCATATTTTTCTCACAATGCATGACATCCAATGTGTGCCGGATAAGAAGATCTTGCAAAATGACTTCTCCTTGTTAGGAATTCTACATCACTTGAGAGATTATGACTCTAGTGAGTCATCTCATGTACATGACTATATAAAGTCACCATACCTTCACTTTAAAGACTACGCATGTAGAACGCCCTTCAGTTTTGTACATGAACAATGAATCTTTCAAACTACCTACAACAACCAATTTGTTGATTTAGGCTTACTTTTCAATAAGGCAAGTCATAGAGACATGTCCTCCTCTTCACTCCATGCTCAGATACTGGATCTCCTGTCCATTCCACTTCACTTATGCTACGATTTTTCATCCACTCTTCTCCGTCTTCAGCATAACAAAGTTGTTCTCGACCAATCATCCTTCTTGGTGGAGGTCTCAATTCCACTTGTCCATCAAATTTGGCCTTCTTCCATCTCAACTCGTGGGTCATTGGTAAGTATTGTCTATGCCCAAGGTAAATATTCTTCTTCAATGCTTTCGAATGTCGCAGCACAGGCAAGTAAATTCCCTGTTATACTCACAAAAATCACTCTAGAGCATAACTCAGTGACTCTAAAGATCGAACCCATGAGATTTTGTGAAGTATTTAACTTTACTAAGCAAGTAAGCTTTACTAACCTCTAAACCTTCCCTTCCAGTCCTAGATCTAAAACCGGAAACAACCAACCACTAGATAATCTTGGACCGGATTCCTTCCTTCTCGGTTCCCTAAATCTTTGGTTAGTCCAATTTAACCAAATCCCAGGACCGCACTACTTCCAGTCCTCGTACCCCTCTGAATCAATCCGTTCGGGGTTGTCCGTATGTCTCCTCACTCCTATTCCGGTTTATTTTTGCCTCTGTTGGACAATCAGAGGGGTCGCCATTTGATTTTGTTAGTGGTAGGCCCACCACTCTTTCCATGGATTATAGTGGCCGAAGGCCCACTGTCCTATCTCCTCCTCTCCTAAACTAACTCGGATCTAGTTTGATCCCTCACAACAACCCTCACAACAATCTGGTTTGTAGGTCACACAAAGACCCCTTGTACGATCCTTTCTTACTACAACGACCTTGATGCTAGTTCCTATCCGTGCAAGGCTAGGTGGTCACAAGTGTACTCATCTGTTCCAGCATTTACTAGAGCTATTTTGTTTACCAACTAAGGTGGTGAGACCTCTCAGAAGATCAAACACTCAACCGGATTTCCTACCAGGAGTTCTAGTGCAACTAAAGATACCCTCCCTATCCGCCTAGCCTAACAACAGTTTCCTCACCCAGAACTCAAAACTCTAGATCTATTAAGGCAGTGAAGTTCACTCCCAACACTTCCACAACCTGCTCACATACACTAAGGATCGGAAACTTGCACACCAAAGGGAGAGATCAAGTCACAAATCAGTCCTATACCTTCCTATCCCCACATCATGTAAACCTGCCAAGCTTGGGAGATACACACACAATACAAAGAGTGCATATGAAGGTACAAGAATTTGCAAAAAGAAAACACTCTCAGTACCCTTTGCAGGGACTGACTTAAATATAATCAAAAAGGTACAAGTGGGCGAAAATGCTTGCAAAAGTTCCGTCGCGACTTGGGCCGGACTTTTCGATCCTACCTACTCCTAACCGGATCGGAACAGGATCCGAATCTGTTCCTAACATTCCTACTATTTACACACTAAGTGCCCACCCGAGATCCGATGGCGGCACTATCCGCTCCCGACTCCATCTGCTCGAAGATCTCCTTCAAGTTCTAATTCCGCTCCCCCTCCTGAGGGTTAGGAACTTGGTCGCCTTCTATGGATCTGGAGGTTGAGTCTAAATCGATGGTGGTTTTGGGCGTACTGGCCAGATTCGCCTTCGCTTCCGATCTCTTGGACTTGGGAGTGGCATCCTTCCCCTCCCCTACCGTTGCATCCAGAAACAAATCCGGAAGAGATATGTCCGAGAGTCGAATATCTCGAGAGTAGGTTGCTCTCGATAGTATCCGGGTACTCTCCTCCATCTAGTCCGCCGCCTTTTGTGCCTCCTTCATTGCCACTTCAACCTGCTCGGCAAAATTAGTGAGAATCTTGACCATCCGGGAATCGGATGGCTTCTTCTCATCGTGCACTTTCTCATCAAATAGCTTTGCCTTGGCAAAAGCCATTCCGGTCTCCCCGAATGTGGCCTTCACCCACTCCACCATCTTCTGAGCTTCATCTGCCATCGATCAAGCGGTTGCAAAGTTCTCCTTGAGTACAAGGAGTTTCGTCTTAGCTCGATCCACTTCCTCCTGCAATCTCCGGATCTTTGTCTCTTGTTTTCAGGACTCAACCAGACCGGAAATATAGCTTGCCACCTTCTCCGGTAGCTCTCTATTTGGCGGTGCTCCCACCAACTTTTCGATCGCGAGTAGGATCCTTCTCTTTAGTTCCCAATCCGCTCTCATGTTGCACAGGATCTTAACGAGAGGGTTGAACGGATCATTGGGATTTGATTCCTCTGACACGGTCTTCTCAACCTTCGGGTTCTCTTCCGGGGCCAAGGTATCATGACCGAGTGGCGTCCCTCGCTTGTTAGGAGAGGTCATCTTTTGTCACTTGATTAACAGCATCTCCGGTTCCTCCTCCTCTAACTCACTGTTCTCCTCGGGTTCCGAACTGGATTCGACTTCATCATCTGTTTTTGATTTTCCGTACCTCAGGAGAACTTCTTGAGCCCTCCACACCTTCTCCTCTCCTATGCTCAGGAGCTGATGGAAATGGTAGAGATGGATGAGGTAGGGACACACAGGAGTGGCCCAACTCTTCCCAACTCTACCTATGAGTTAGGTGACCAGATCGAAAATGATCCGGGCCCAATCGACTCTCTAGTCTCCCCTTAGGGTGCCGAAGATAGTATTTGCGAGGGAGATCATCACCCTTGTTGGCTTTTCCGGATGTAGGATCGAAACAAGGAACTACAAAAGCTAGTAGTGTCGCTCGTCTACACAATCCTCTACGACGTATCCGTCCTTTGAGTTAACAGCACCCTGGAACTTCCCCCGGACGAAGTCGTCCTTCTGGTTCGCCATTCCCAACTCTCCTAACTGGAAATTGTATACAATTTTCCAGACATCCTCCGTCCAGAGATGCGGAACTGCTCTCCTAGTGTTGTCAAACTCATTGGACAACTTGCCCAAGAGTTCCCTCACCATAACTTCCTCTCTAAAGCCCTAGGGTTTCTCTGCAAACCCTAGGCAAGCCATGGAAGTCAAATCCTCTATGAGTTGGGACTTGGCTAGTTCGATAGAGGGAATGATTGGAATCACCTCCACCGAGGATGTACTAGCCTGTCCGCCTCTACTTCTCCTAAGCTGCAGCATGGACACGGACACACGCTTGGAACCCCTTTCCAATTCTACCTCACTCTCTCCTAGCCACACATCTCGTTCTTCATGTTCTCTCTCCAATCTCAATCGGAAATCCAAACTATAACACTAACACCACAACCCTCGCAAAAGACACTCTCACACAAAACTGACACAGATGGCTAAGTGATAGACACGAGTAGGGAGCTCAGAGCGTGGAGAGCGTTGGAAAACGAAAAATGCAAAAGAAGTTCAACTGGGCAAGCTAGCCCTTATATAGTCGTTGGACTCCTGCCACCTCATCATAACCTATTTCGGATCCGGTTCCTCTACGATATCCGGTCCATCCTCTATCCGGTTAGACCTCCATTCTAATCCGTTCTCTTATTGGGACCAGATTAAGTAGATCTCTCCACTATCTCATTTTCCTTCTCTATTTTAGCTCTCAATGGTTCCTTAGCTAAATCTGAATACCTACCTCTAGTTTCTAGTTAGTTTTACTAGGTAAACCAAAAAAATTACAGTTTCACGTCGCCACATCAAACGTCGAGTCACTACGTTCAGTCCACAAATAGGGCATGTCCTATATCCTTTTATCACTTGTCCGGAAATCAATCTATAGGCCGGAAAGTCATTCACTATCCATATGAGAATGCCATGTAGCTAGAATGCAGCATCTTCAGAATTCTTGCACGATCCATCCAAACAATCCACCCCTTCCCATAGCATTTGTAGCTCTTCAATTAAGGGTGCAAGGTAAACATCTATGTTTTTATTGGTTACACTTTCTTTTCTTGGTATGATGAGTGTGAGCATCAAAAAGAAATTTTTGGTCACCAACCATGGGAGAAGATTGTAGTTTACCATCACCACTAGCCAAGTGGAGTGGCTAAGACTCTGATTTTGAAATGGATTCACACCATCCAGTGCAAGTCCCAACCTAACGTTCCTCTCCTCTTTTGAAAACCATGGCCATTAGTTATTCACGTGATCTTAAGCCCATGAATCCACTACTAATCTCATCACCTTGTCTTTGCTTTTCCCGCCTATATGCCACTTCATGAGCTCTGCTAGTTACAAGCAAGTATACATTCTTCTCAAATGAACATCATATTCATTAAAATGGGAGTTTTCTAAGGAAACAAGAGTTTTTATAAGCACTACAACCATAAGTTAAAGAGAATTTGTACACTAGAAATACAAAATAAGCAATGTAATGACAAATACTATACATATGCAGTTGCAATGTATCCAAATACCATGCATAGAAATATCCGAATTCAATGCAAAATTTTCAAAGTACACTTCAATTTATAGAAAGTAATCATTGAATGATGTATACAAATTGAAATTTTGAATGTATACTAGTACTTGATAGTCTATAGGAGCACTTGAAGCCATGAATTCTTGCAATCATAGTGGCAAAGTAAATGTTGTTTGGAGATTGCATTGAAAACATCACCACCATTGCAAGTGGATTGCTTGGGAAGAGGAGAGCACAATATATAAAGGATGAAAATGATAGAAAGCTTAAGTATGGCATAAATCATCAACACACAAAAATTCATGGAAGGAATTAAATATGAAATGCTTAGAAACAAAATCCAGCCCCCACTTTGAGAGGAACTCTCAAACACCACATTGTTACAAGTGTAGTCTATGAGGGTCCTTCTCAAAGAAGAAGGGGCTCGATTTTTTTTCTAAACATTCCATATTCAATTTCTTCTATGAATTTTTGTGTGTTGATGACTTGAGCGATACCTATTACTTTCCACCAATTTCATCCTTCTCAAATCTTGATGCCTTTTTTCCCAGATCCTACTTACAAAGGTGCGGATGATTCCAGCACAATGTCTAAACAACATTAACTTTGCTACCATGATTGCAAGAATTCAAGGTTCCACCAAGTAACCACCGTTTTTAATAGCCAAAAATATGTGAGTGAAACTATTATAGTATCCTAAATAGAAGTACTATGAATGCGACCTACTCTTCAACTTTTGTATTGCCTTCAATATCTCTAGCCCTCGATTGTATCCGCTACTACAAGCAGAATTTTGCACAACAATGTCTCGCACTTGCTTCTTCAAGGACCTCTACTCCCAAGCGTCCCATAGACGGCGACTCAAAGGAGGTTGAGCTTGCCCTTTATGGGTTTTGCATTGGCGCCTTGCAACCCCCAATGAATGATGTCGAGGTAGAGGGGGGCGAACAACCAAAGATGTTGTGGTTGGTGCGTCATCATTGGAATTCAAAGGTAGAGTCTTCTACCACCCGTTTGGGTTGATAACGATGTCCTCTGCGAGAACATCAATTTCCTTCAAAAACGAATCAGATTTGAGATTCACCTTCTAAAACATGAGAAAGACAAATCATAAAAAATATCAGATTCATAAATGTAAGAATGAAACCCCATACCTCAAGGGTAGCCCCCCCCCCGATTTCCTTGTCATATAGTTTTCTTTGTGTCACAGTAGTCAACTCTAAGCAATCTCTAGGGGAGGTCGATTGTGGACGACTCTTCAGTGGAGAAAGGGAGCTCATAGGATGAGTGCGCTTCCCTCCATTTAGAGGACTATCAACAACCCCATCATCGATCGGCAACATCGAGAAATCCATTGTCGATCGTGCAGTGGTTGCGGAATACATGATGTGCCCTAATCCGCCTTGCAAGATGGCGAACTGTCCATAGTCAAAGAAGGAATTAGAAGAGGCAACACACTTGTTGTGACACTCTATTTCAGTGATTGAAGTAGCACGCAAAGCTTGGAGACAAACATAGAATGGTTGTCAAAACAATGCTTCAATGTGTTCAACAATTACACATATGCAATGATTCAAGGTAGCCATATATCTTCCATTCTCTCCACAACATGTAAAATATGATGAACATTAAAAATAACTTACAATTCAGCACAAGCTGTACCTAAAATTTCTAATCAATTCAATTCAAACACACGAGTGAAAAGTAAGGAGACCTCCTCCACCCTCTAATTTCCATTCCATAGCTTTAAAAAATCTTTAGAAGACATCATGCAATTTGGACTTTTCTCTCTCCACTCCATGAAAATGCTATTGGACTTGTCAATTGCTAAGTCTAGCTCTATGAACTTAGTTAAGTCTGGTTCATCGAGAAGGTGAAAGTGCCCCATCGCATTATCTCTCCCGAATGAATATAATTCTCTGGGCTTTGCTTCATGAAGGCACCGAATATAAGGCAGAAGGTGATTGATAAGAATCCCATCCATGGCACTATATCCTTAGTATGACCACGTATCAAAGAGAATCACATTTTCTGGATTATTCATGACTTGCTTTGCGGGACTGTCATCAACTATGATGGTATTCTCTCTAGAGAAAATGGAATCCTCCATGTTGAAGAACCTTCCCAACGGTTTGAGGAACAAGTCTTCGTCCATTCCCTTCACCTTGTAGTTCACTATCCTTCCACCCTTGCTTCTGCACTTTTAAATGACACACTACTCTTGCCCAAAGACATGCCGCAGGGAGTCTATGACCCTGAAGAGGGCATTGCACACTTTGACAACCGTGGCCCTTTTCATGGAGCTTTAGATTGAGATGTTCGCAATTGCGGATAACTCGCGGAGAAACGTGAGACAATGGGGCCGCATCCTCACAAATTTCACATGAAAGGTGAGGCATTCTAAGTCTAGATCGAAATCATCAATATTGGTGAACTTCCTTTCCCTTGCATGATATCTCTTATCCACACAGACGCAAAGTAAACCATTCAGATCCAGGATGACATTGAGCCACTTCTCCATGACCTTGGACGAGAATGGGTGGAGGACTTGGTCCTCTACCTCACCAACTAGAACGCATGCTTGACTGCTACCCTGTTAAGGATTTTATAGCCAAAACATGGAGACCGTTAAACCCATGCATTGCTCGTTACATTAAGAAAACAAAAATGGAACAAGAATGAATCACATAATTGAAAAAGCCAAGGGCTCAAAAAGAGACACAATGAACTACAGAACGCTAAAATGAATTACTCACCACATTAGCCGATTGATCAAGTGGAGAAGAAACTATTGCATCAACTAGCTCTTTTGAAAGAGGGATATCCAACGCCAAAAGTGTTTGGTTAGAAAGACTGTCATCAACCTTTTCCTCGCCAACTTTAAACATATTGACATCCTCTTCTTCCTCCTCAAGCATTGTGGAATGCGTTGTGTCTACATCTAAGAAGGCATCGTTATGTGGAGAAAGTCACTCTATACATATACGTTGAGGACTAGACGTGGGCGCAGACTCGATAGCAAGAAACAAAACATGGGGCAAAATTACATCAACAGTCATGGAGCTTGCAGCTGTGAAAATTGTACACAACAATTAATGGTGTAAGAATACAATTTTATTATAATATCTCAAAATGAGAAATAATGTCACAAATACATACATTGGAAGTCTTCGTCCACCTACCTACGTCTTCCTGCATAGTGTATTCAATGGACAAATGAAAAACTTGAAGGCAGAATCAACTCGATTCAAGTTGAATAAGAGGTTAGAAGGTCATTGGGAAGAACCTAGTTAGTCCTCAGCCATAGGATTGAAGGACTACTCATCCGCCAAGGCAATCTCTTCCTCCTCCGTTTGAACATAATCATTTACATCTTGTGGAGCTGAGTCTGATGTTTGTGCAACAAGCGTTTGGTCGGTCATCGTGGCCGTCGTTGACAGATTTGCGAACCCTTGCTGCACTTGCCTCTCATTGTCAACTGAGGCATGAGGTTGATTACCAATATAAAGCTGTTGTGATTGACTAGGGGAGGGCGCGATCATCTGCATCGGCATCGAATTCGCGGCATGCATACTCATATAAACGTCTCAAGCAACGACCGCACATACTTGAGGCATCATCTTGTTCATCATGTCCGTCATCATGGTCATATCCTCCTTCCTTGCCTTCTTGTTTTCCGCTGTGTCCTCCAACAACATCCGCAAGAGCATCTCCGTCATCGTCTCCTCCTTTGGTGTCTCTTCTTTGGTCCTCTTCCAAGGATCACACTTGGACGAGCTCAAAGTGAGGTTGGGACGCTCCCCCAGTGATGCCAACGAGCCACGCATTCCATTGACCTCAATCGGGTCCATCAAATCAATCGGATTCCCGTCCGTGCTCAGAAACAGTTGTGTCACAGGGTCCACCCACGTTGGAGTATGCTCTTCGCCATCATGAACGAGATGGACTGCTGTTTGAAGGTCATCCTCATCGTCTGAGAGTTCTTTTACCTGAGTCGAAGATGTTGCCTTCCCCTTTCTCGAGCTTGATGCACCCCTCACCGATGTCAAGGCCCCTTTGGTTCCCTTCTGCAAGTGTGCGCCTTCATCCACGAAGTAAGCAAAATCAAGGAAATCGTCCTTGTCCAAGTTCTCCAACATCACGGCGAGATTCTAGAATCTGTTGTGATAATTGCTATCCGCAATGGCAAAGTGATCCAACCCACTCATTTGCATCACAAGATACGGATGTCAAATAGAAGTAATCGACTAGTTCAAGTCGAATCAACTTAAAACCAATTAGGAACTCTTAGAAGTTCATAATCATCAACATTCAGAAAGGACCGCCATCACACCTATCTTCACAAGAATGAAGATCAACTTGAATTGAATTGAAATGGAATGCTTACCTAAGCAACGTAGACGAATTTTCCACTTGCAAAAACTAAGAGGACGTCTCTTCTTGCGTTACAAAAGAGGTCCAGAATATGCAAATAGAACTCCATGCGGAGTTCGGTATCATAGATCCTGTACTCCAACTCGTTGTACAAACTCGGCTTCTACCACTTGGTGATCCTCGAGACGTTGAACCTCCTTGGAATCGATTTTGGCATAATCCTTGCACCTTTCATCACCAAGAAGATCAAGTGGACAAGCACCTTTGTGCGAGTGGAACTTGCGGCCAAGTTTTCCAGCCATTCGACAAGCACCAGGAGGTACTCTGAGAAATGCGCTACATACGATGCACTGAATTCCCCAATCCTAATATGTGCCTTGAGGTCATCATCTATTTGTTGGTCACCACAAATCCACAACCACACTTCCGGGTCGATCATGCAAGGATCATCTAGCTTCATGAGCAGATCCATGAATGTAAGGAAGTAGGGAGAGTCTCATAGAACTATCTCCTTGTTGATCACTTCTGGAATGTTTCGGAAGTCGATGAACGCAAGCTTGAGGGAGTCACCCATGGCGTTGTTCCATACGTCGTTGCCCCAAGACGATAGTATGTCGTCCTTTGTGCCATAGGGTCTCAAGTATGATTTGGCATCCGGCTTCTTATACTTCCCCTTGCTTTTCAAGAAAACCTTAAAGAACTTGGTAGCGTATGGTGAACTCTCCTGGAAGCTTTTGTTCTTGTTGGCTGGTCTCTTCACCTACAAAAAGAACTCTTCTTTGGGAGCCGTCAGAAGGAGTTGTTTGGTGGCCTTCGTAACGTCATAGTTTTGCTTGAATGCCTTCCACTGCTCCTTTTTGTAATCCCTGTCACTATTGAAGAATCCCAAGCTCGGCTTCTCGAAATACAAGTACTTCCTGAAGGCTTGCTTTCATTTATTTCACTCGAGCCATTCCTTCGTGTTGTAGCAATCCACAATGACTCCCGAGACCTTCTTGATGGTCACTTTCGGGTGAGGATGCTCTCTCCCTGGCGTTCTATTCAACAGATGCAATGTGAACTTCTTGAGATCAAACTCGGGCGTGTTGCCTAAGCATTTGAAGAACTCCCAGCTTATCACCCTGTCTTTCTCTACATCCCAGTTCTTTGTATCCTTGTATGGCAACAAGGATTCCGGATCAATCAATAATCCCTACAATTGGCTGGATATGACCTCTTTCCATAGACCATGCACTTCATCTGATGTGGTGATGATCTTTATTTCGTTGTGGATGGATATATCCACCACTTTCTTCTTGTTCAATGCACCTTGGGACTTCTTGACATCGATCATTGTGAAACGAAGTTTCATGGCGTCATGAAACTCTTGTACCAAAACAGTAATAAGGGAGAAGTTAGTCACAACAAATCAATGATAGAATGTACTAGTGTCAGTGACTCTAAATGACTAGGATTCAAATCAAGTCAATATGAATTGAATGGAGGGGCATACCATCCACTTCTTGGCCATGACCAAGTCTCAAGGCATCTGACTTCGGACGGCCATAGTTTTCCCCAACTCCATTGGCTCTTTTGGAGGAGGCGGATGGTCAAGACTGATCTAGACGTTTCTTGTGCTCAATATGTTCGTCGCCCACGTTGGCATATAGTTCTAGAAATGGTTCACCCTGTTATAATATGCCAAAATTTTCCGAATGATTCTCTCGTCTTTATTCCAGGCAATAAAACAGTCCCACTCCTTGAACTTCTCAAACTTCTACTCAACCTTCAGAATGGTCCTCCTTCTCTTCGATGCCTAAACACTATGTTGACCATTCACCATCCAAAATTTTCCAAACTTCACATCTCTGTAGTCTAAGGGCCTAGATGTGAGATCTTGAGGCATTGCGCAAAGGGTCATCTTCTTGTCTAGATCGAGCATCTCCAGGAAGAACTTTAGCGACGACATTACCCCCTTCTCTTCTAGTCTTCAAATGTTCAAATTTTCAAGAGGGGTCTCCAACTATTCAATCGGGATAGTAAATTTCTTGTCTATCTTGAAGACGTAAGAGTCCATGTACGATGTCCAATATTCTTCATAAATTTTCTTGGACTCGTCGTAATTGAGCTCTTCTTGGCTTCCCTATATGTCCTTCAGAAGCATAGTGAGTGCAGACGCCATGGTGTCCTCTTCCAGAACCTTGGCAACCGCGTCTGTAGTAGCCTTTCCCCGAGTCTTTGTACCCACAATGGCATTGGCGGAGGGTGTACTCCTGGCGTCTCTTTGGGTAATTTTCTTCTTTGTCGTACCACGCCCGGACTCCATCATCTCGACAATGAGAGAATTGTGGCTCCCTTCAACTGCGTTGTAGGACTTTGTTATGGAGAGAGGCTTCAAATTTTTTGCTCTCTCCACATTCTTCAGCTTCAATTGCTCAAACGCTTTGAAAACAATGTTGAGTCGTGATGCCAATGTCTTCGGCGGTAAGGGCCCTCCATTCTTGGAAACCCACCTCTTCTCTTCAATGTGATTTACAATATTTTTCCGAAGCTCATTGAAGTCTAAGCCTCAAGGCTTCAGCATGTAGCGGATATTGAAAAGATGGAGACCTTCGGAGGTACAATGTAAGAGACGACATATTCCTCAACTTACTCAAGGTTAATTGTCTTGCATGACATAATCAACATATTATCAAGACTAGTGTTGACTTCCGTCATAGTTTCATATAATGAAACTGGAAGCGTTGTGGGACAGTTCTTGTACTTCGTTGTAAAGCTCAAGTGACTAGACGCGGGCGTCAAGACAATACTCCAGCACTCGATGTGTTCAAGCTCATTCCACGTCCAACACTCATCAAGGACGAGTTCGTCTCCATAGTCCTCGGGGTTCTCGTCGCCTTCGATTATGAATCTTTGAAAGTGTGCCTTCAGTTTTTCAGTTTGGTCCTCCATTTCTGCACATTGATTGACTCTCTAGTTAGAGTTTAACTCGATACGAGTTGAAATGGAAAGCACTCAAAGAAGTATTTGTTAGATTCTTATTGTTTTTTCTTATGTTGTTCGCATTTTTAAAAAAATTTAGATTTAGTTGAGCTGTTAATTATGTTCTAGAAGTTTTTCTATTTTTGATTCAAGTTGTATCAACTTGAGTGTTCAGATGGGTGATTGTTTTCAATTGTGTAAGTTGATTTCCTATCGCAGCATTTCACTAGGAATTAGATTTTATGATGGCTTATTTGTTTTTGTAGTGTGGATGTTGTAGGGTCTAGGGGGTGTCTCTGTTTTTAAGATACAAAATATCGTTCATTTCAAGTTGATACAAGTTGAATTTGTTTGCGTCACTGCTAATTTTCTATGAGATACACGTATATGTAGTTTAGGATACTTGAGAATCAGATGAATACTCATGTCAAATCAAATTGAATCTGTAATGCATTATTGCTACTATTTACTCTCGTCATGTGATAGACCTAGGAATTCAAGTCGATTTGACTTGAATTGGTTTGCATTAATTCGAATTCGCTGATATAATTGTGTGTGTTTTGTAGAAGGTATTTGAGAATCAAATGAATGTTCATGTCGAATTGAGTTGAATCTATAATTCATTATTGTTGCTATGTACTCTCTTCATACAATAGAGCTAGAAATTCAAGTCAATGCCACTTGAATTTTTGTGGATTCCTTCTGGAGTTTTATAGTAGTAGGGTGGCTTCAAGTTGAACTAATGTCAACTTGAATCTGCATTGACTTGAATTTCTGTGGACTTATAAGCCCACAAGAATTCAACTCGATGCCATTTAAAGTTTAGAACAACTACAACCACATTAGTGCAACAGTGATCCTAGAACAGGTTTAGGAAAAATAGCAAAATGTTCATTTTTGGAAGATTTTTTTGGAATTTAACACTAAGGGTACAAAAAATTAAGTAGAAATTGAGCGAAATTTAGCCAGTTCTAGGATCGTTGCAACGCAAGGAAGTCCTAAATCTTTAAAATCGGATAAAATGCAGACCAAGGAAATTGACAACAAGAAGCACCTTCATAACTCTTACCAACCCTAAATGACAAGTGAAACTTGGAAACAGTGAAAATAATAATCATATGCAACAAAAGAAGTAGCTTATTGTCTTTCTGAGTAAATGTTCAAATTCCTGGCATGCTCTTGTGGCTTCACGTTCTTCTACTGATTCACTAAGATGATTGAATGGCCCACAATGTAAAATGCCACATCGTAGACAATGAGGTTCATCACAATGGTAATGCAAAGTAGCAAAAAAGAATGCGTATACACAAAAGAATGCACCTACACAACTTAGATGTGGACCACAAAACTTGTCGTCTACCTATGGAAGTAGACAAAAAAGTGCATAGACAAACACTGCAATGAGTATCTACAACAAGTTGGACCTAAGCAACCAAAACTCCTAAACCCTACCAAATGTGGAAACATGCAAGGGAATGCATCGTACAAATTGAAAGCAAAGAGTAGAGCAAGCCGGCATACAAGAACAACTTCTAGAAGTGGAAATTGTGCAAGGAAAAACAACACGATGCACTCTACATCTCAATGCCCAAATGCATAGATTACCAGAACTAAAGTATGCACTTACAACAAAGAACTCCAACAACAAAGAAAAGGAAAGAGAAGATAGAAATTGAACTTACGAGGGCAAGGAAGCACTTGAAGGCTTTGCAATGCCACTTCTAAACCCAAACTTCTGCAACTCTAGACCGCCAAGTTTATAGTTTCGCCGACGAAGTACCTCACCTCACAACTTTGGTTCCAAAACTCAAAGAATCAAAGAGAACCCGCACAAAAATCTTGCAAACAAAAGAGAGAACATGAAAGAGAAAGATCCGAAAAAAACAGAAACTGAGAAGCGTAAGCACAGGCGTGGAAACAAGAAGCAAGCAAGAAACAAGAGTTTGGAATGATAGAGAAGACAGGAACAAGCATTCTTGGGAAACCCTAAACCTACAGGGTAACCTATACCCGTGTGGTACTTTGAAGCACCTTTTTTTTTAAAATTTTGAGAAAGGGTGAAGATCTTGATTACTTAGAATTTGGTGAAGTATTGTACTTCTACAATCTACATTCATCTATCTTATGGACCAAAAGAAAAAATTTCAATCACTTTCATGTACTTTTTCATCCAAATTTGTCTACTTCATCCACCTTTTCAATAGAAGTAGAAATGTCCTTGCAAAAAAAGATTTCTTTTATTTGGTATAAAGTACACATTCATTTTGAAATTCTTAAGTAGAAGTAGGTCCAACATTACAAAGAGAACGGAATCATTAATATATGGCTTGAACATGGGTTCCTAAATATAGAAATCTTACTGGTGAGATTGTTCTAGCAAACCTAATGTTGTCAAACAATTTATTTTGAAAAATGGTGGAATTTGCATTCATCAATAAATTGTGCATAGTATTTCTTCAAGAAAATGCTCATATTACCTAAAAAGGAACATTGTTCATATTAACTTTCACATCAAATGGAATGAATGAAAGCTTAACATGTGGACATAAATGTAATCGTCGAGGAAAAAAAATTTTAAGTTTCATTTGAATATTTCGAAGATTTAGATTCAACAAAAAAATTCACTTGACCATGCACATCCACTACATGCTCAAATAAATCACTCATCCCCTTATTGCCTTTGCCCACTTGCATATATATAGATTTTTTTTTCTTACAGTGGCCTTAAATAGTGATTGGCTTAATTTCTCTTGCAAGACTATCCACATTGACCATTTCATGTACGGTTTGACTTTGGCATAGTTTTCCTCTAAATCAAAAGTTCCTTTCACATATAGAAATAAAACTTGAAGAATGACAAGAGGAAGATATAGAAGACTGTTCAATTTTGGGGGGCATTTAGGAGTTATGAAAAGCAAAGTAAACCTTGTCATCTTGTCCATTTTTTTCTCTTGGAAGTTTGTGAAAATTGAGTTAAAAAATGGATCCTATACACATTATTCTTTATTAAAAAGATAAATAGATACTATGATTGGAGTGCGTACAGAAACACATGCTTTATAATTACTTTCACAATACTAATGTAAATGAAATTAACCAATCTCTCTATATTTTGACCAAAATTTATTCTATAAGGAATCGATTAAAGAAATTACTTAAAACTTTAATTTGTGCTTTTTCTCTGCATGAGCTTGACCATTTTGAATTTTTTTCCCAAACATCGATTAAAATCTTAATTATATTCCCATGAATGGAATTTGTTTTTCCAACCTAAAATAAAATTTCCAAAAATCTTGCTAAAAACTAAGATCATAGGGACCAAATCAAACCTTGAATTGTCTCCCAAGGGAACATTTGGGACATTTGGATTAAGGGGTTGATGAAAACAGAACAAGTAAAAGGTTTTTGAACAAAAATCAATCCGCCTAATAAAATTGAGGAATTAAAGAAGTTGTGAAATCAATTGGAGTCAATTTTTTAAGATGACTGCATTCAAATGGAAATTTAAAAAAATCTTGTTATGACTTCCACAACAATTAACTTTCATATGGCCATTTTTGTTTAGAATTTTGAAGAACTATTGTAAGCGAGACAAAGTTTTATGATAAAAGAGAAATTTGTATCAGTATGGCAATTACATTTGTTTGACGATTTAAAAAAATTTGAAGGGCACTTTTGAAGGGTAACTACAAAAATAAAATTCTTTACTTTCCCCCCAAAAGGTAAAGGATTTGACTTGTGTGGAGTTTTGAAAGGCCTATATGTACTATAATTGAAGACTCGTAAGCTTACTATTATATCTCATTTTCCAATGTTCAGCAAAATCTGCCAATTTCACTTCATTTCAAATCTAGAAATTTGTCTTTTCATTATCTATTTCCTTGGGAAATGTTCCCAACAAGTTCAGTAAAGTTTATTCTTGTTTTTCAACATTTTGAATTTAACCCGTAAAGGACCATTGTCCCTTCAAGGGACAAATGAGATTTTGGGCAGGTACCTACGATCTCAATTTTTGTCTTGATTTTGTAAAACTTTTTATGAAGATAGAAAAATTGATTAGCTTCATGAGAATATAATTTTTTTTTCATTTGGTGCCCGGGAACAAAAGTTATGCCCACATAAGCCCAAACAGGGGAGAGGGGGCAGCAAAAAAAAGTTTCAAAAATTTGAATTTTTTTATTTTTTATTTTTTCCCCTTATAGATTGTATTTTTGTCTATATGGAAAGATTTTATTCATTCCATTTGGATTTGTCATGAGAAAGTTATAGACAATCTTGTTTTTCGGGCACTTAGAGCATCTTCTTAAAAAATAACTTAGAGGATTCATTTCTGAATGCAATTTTCACAATTTTTCCAAAATCAAAGGTCCTTATCATTTCATTTGCCTTCTAGAACAATCTCACCATTGGAATTAGTGAATTTGAATTCCATCTTAGAGATATTCATAATTTGGATTTTCCTTCTATCTTCTACCTACTTCTACTTAACAATTTTTTAAAGAATCAAAATGAATATTTTTTGTATTTTCTTTTTTTAACATTGAATGCCGTGTAACACTTAAGAGATAATGGAGTGGTGCATGGGGATTAAACATCATTGATAAAGGTAATTTGGAAGTGAAAGATAATCATCAACCTCATTTTACATAATCTTCTATATAAATTGGAAATTCCAAAATGTAGCCCCACTCATTATGTAATGAAGTACATACTTTTACATATTCGTATACATCAAATGCATATACTCAATGCAATTCCAAATTTTGCATATTAGATACTTGAGCATTTATACTTTTTAGATTTGTTTAGGCATACAATTGCATACCATATCATTGAATAGGCTCTTGGAAAAAAAGAACCTAAAAATAAATATTATAATTGACATTGGAAATTAATGCTCCAAAACTATAGCATGTCAAAAACATCGTATGACCTCAATCTAGATTGAAACTTATTGAAACTTACTCAAATAATATGGAAACTTACTACCTATGTGTGAATGTAATTTTCCTTCAATCGGTGTCGAGGAGCTAAAGTTATGGCACACTCAGACAACCAAAAGTTGAACTCCATTGGTACCAAAAAATTCTAGAAGAACATGAAATTAAATTTTCAATTTGTTATCCTTAACCCCTTTAACCCTTAACCCCTAAATGCCCAAGGCACTAGATTTTGGTGTTTTAGGGTCTTTGAAGTTAAGTAGAGCCCAACGAAATTGCTATTATTATTAGTTTATACTTGTGGAAAACTCTTTTTGAAGTCTAGTTCTTAGGATAAAAAAACTAATCTTAAAAATGAAGGATTATGATTTTTCTATTCAATATTTTGTGCAAGGATGCCCATTGCAATTTTGGCCTCCTATAGTGTTGAGGGCTATTGGAAATGAGTCTCAAATACACGAGATGTTCAAGTAAAAATTACATGAGAACTATAGTTAAGAAAATCGTAGAATACATTTTGGACAACCATAAATTGATTGGCATTGTACATGCTAAGCCCTATAATCTCATATTTTTTTAGTGACCAACATTTTAGAGTTGACATGCACAAAGAGAATTGATAAATTTTCAGACTTTTAACACCCACATGATCAATCATTATATTATGTCAATCCGTATGTGATATTGTTATATTTTCTTTTCCTATGTGATCTCTAACATGTCTAGTTTGAATTTGTACTGTTACAATTAAAAAAATTGCTATACCTTATGAAAATGTTGATTTATGGTACAATTTAGAACAAATTTCAAGAAGCTCCAAATAGGCCTTGGGCATTTAGGGGTTAAACCCTATACCCTAAACCCTTAAACTTTTAAATTGTATATTGTATATTGTATACCCGAATAAAGAAAAACAAAACACCTCAAACCCTACAGCAACAACTCATGCCATAGTAGTGCATGAACTGACAATGCACGTAGTCCACCCACATAGATTGATCATATGTCTTTCCTAAAGTTATTTTTAACATCTGTAAAAGTAGTCTAAAATTCCTTCCGAAATCCTTGGACAGATAAGTGGAGCATTTGAAATGCTAATTGAAAAAAGTGTATAACTACATTACAATTACACGCATGCATTTGGATAGCCAACTAAAGCAGCAATGCAGCCACTTTCCAGCATGAGAGTTTTCTCTTCCATTAATGAGGAATTTGGCTACTTTTTCGAAGCAAACTAATCCCTGATACAAATACCCCATGACTATAGCCAACTATTCGAAAGTTGTCCACAAAAACTGAGCAGTGTCACATGTGCCTTAATCGGAATCACTAAAGTCTACACATTGAATGCAAGTCTCTTAAAATACGTGTGGGCCATGTGTAGATGACTATTTGAATGCCCCTCCAACTTCTCCTACGAAGATTCTCCCGCCTACTGGCTTTGCTGTGTCCACTCTCAGGCAAAAGACTACACCATTCTCCTCCTCATTTCTTGATCGTTCTCTGCTATCTTGTATTCACATCCTATGTTTCAGACGTTGCATTTGCGCTAGTGTGGAGTGTGCCATTGGAGTTTGCCGTTGCGTTTGCACTTGTCATCGGTTTCCCTACGATCAACTACTCGGTAGTTCCACAATTTCCTTGTCCATCCTAAACACTTGGTCTTCCAAGCTGTGCCATCTCTTCATAGGTTTTCTTCAAATGCACATGACCATGATATTACTCTCTGCTGCTACTGGGACGTCTGGAATACCTTGTAGGATGATTGTTTTCAATAGCTGCCTGAACATTCTTTTTATATCAGTAGAGTTGAAAGTAGTATGTGTATCACATATTCATTCACATCATTTTATCCAGTATTGTGAAGTTCCTTTCCATTGCAATTGCAGAGCTTGGCTTCTACAATTGGTTCAGTGCATGGATTAGAAACATGACAATTTCCGTATAATGCATTGAATTTTGTGGAATTCCTGTCCACAAGACTACACTTCAATTGATCTACAATAATGGAAATGATAGCGGGGACGAAACCCGATGCATTATTCAAGTTGATTCGACTTGAATTAGAAGAATTTCAGGAAAATGTATCCCTATTTACTGATTAGAATTATCAGTAATTGCATTACTAAGGTTCAACTTGAGCCGAGTTGAATTAGAGAAGTCTATACCTGGCTTGATCGAAGAGGTCCTCGACAATAGGTGAAAGTATTAGTGTAAAATTGATATGTGAGCAAGATGTAGTGTAAATCACAATTTGAGTGAATATTGGACCTAAACCATAATTTAACTTCAACTTACTTGGATTCCTGAGAAGATATAAAGAGTCTCTAGTTCAACTTGACTCGAGTTGAACTGATAAGAAGTGGAAGTTGAAGAATTTGGAAGATTTCAAGTTAAGACAATGAGTTAGAGAATATGTGAAGACTTTTATATAATAGATCCGGATGAAAAGATATAGTGACTCTGATGCGAGAATTTATCCTTTTCAACTCGAGTCAAGTTGAATTGAATGACTTATTATGATATTGGAAGGATTGTACAGATGTGGACTTCAAATTGGAGAAGTGATGGTTTAACTCAATTTGAGGTGAAGTGATGATAACCCATACTATATTCTATCTCCGAATTCCTATGATGTAGTAGATTATTTTGCGCATCAATTTAGTAGATAAGACCTGGGAGATGACAGCGTCTGCGTTAGTTCTATACTCTATAAGGTAGAAAAACATTGAAGTTTCATCACTGTAATTTAATGAGTCTTAAGGATGGTCTATGTATAAATTATTTTGAAGATTATGGATTCATTTGATGGGACCCTAACAAAAAAAAGTACTTGTGGGATTCAGTCTTTACAATAGACTAAATTGGGGGAATGTAGTGTCTCATAATTGATCTCTCTCAATGATGCGATTGGACTGATTTATGATGATGAGAACACTTTATTGTCGACTACAGTGTTATATGTTTTTGTGAGAAATCAACTCAACTCGAGTTGACTTATCATATGCTACTATGTATTGTAGCTATTATTTGATTTGGTGAATATTTCCATTGAGGTGTCTGACTGTCTTCGAATGATTGTGCAGGTATCATGGATGTTTCAATTGATCTGACACGGGAGTACTCCTCCAATGAAAGGGACGTTGAGAACGTTCTTGAAGTGACTCTAGAGATTCCTAACTATGAAGGCATCCTTTGACGTCTTTGGAGCACAAAAGTTGTCACCCTTCTAAACGCCACTTGTCAATTAGTGGTAGAAGGAATAGTTTACAGTGTGAACTTCGGCTTAGTGCAAGGTTGTGATGATCCCTTGGGAGATGCTTTTGTTACTGTCCAGATTTCAAAGTCTTTGCACATCAAAGATGTTCCAAAGGATTGGAGGTACTCTCTCCGTGCATGGCCCATTCAACAAGTATACTTGAATGGGGCTAGCCTCTGTGATCACAAACTTCGTGACGACCACAACTGTCGACAAGTCAGACTATTGCAACCATCTTCTTTGTGGGCCAAACCGTACACAAGCTCGATCAGGAATCCTCCTCCTCAAGCTTGTGTGAAGTCCAAGGAATTGCTCACCCAAGAGTCCATCAATTCAGTGTCGAGCAAAGTCTCTTGCTGAACAACTGTGTGCAACCTTTTTCGAGGGAGAAGATTCGGGCTTTTCATGAACGCATGTACCATAACTCAAGTTTTGAGTTCCGATACCACATGAAGTTGGATGTTCTTAGGCAGGTCCATTATGACTCTCAAGGCAAGAGGGTGGTCACTATAGAAGGTATTGATGTTTGTTTGGCCGTGTGGAGACATATTTGAGGTGTCCCATAATCCACCTTCCATCGTTTTCAAGGGTACGTTGCTAAAGGAGAACAAGCTCATGCTCACGATAATTTGGGCATGCGAAAGCCTCAAATGCACACATCACAAGTGACCGCGACATTGAAGTGCGTGCTTGAAAAGTCCGAAGACCATATGCCACAATGTACATACACTCTTCCGACTGGGGAGAAGGTGGTTTCTATGGTTGTGCCAGCCACCTTCAAATGGAAGGAGACTATTCCTGAGGTTAACGCAGTGAATGCTGTGTTTGGATTGAAAGAAGTATCGGCTTCAAGCATAAGCAAGATCAAGAAATTGAACTTCCCTGAGTATAGTGCCAAGAAGCCTAGAGATAATTTTGCACATTGTTCTAAGTGTGATAGATTGCAAACTCTAAAAAGAACCGCAGCTATTGGGTTACAAAGGAAATGGACCCACATTTTAGAGAAACATTTGGCCATAGCTCAAGCACATCAAGATCACTACTATGCAAACCGGTACAAGTCTAGTACATACCCTTACGAATGCTTGACAATCATGCATGACAAAATGGATCATGCAAAAATTGCTTCTCCTGTGTTCTCACACAAGAGTAAGCAACTTGATGGACTCATGAAGCTGTCGATTTCAGTTACGGGTATGATTGCTCACAGGCATGGGGATGTACGTTATGCACATTACAGTCTTGACATCTTTCTTCATGACTCAAACTACACAGTGGGGTCATTAGCAAAGTTGTTACGAGATGTTGAACTACCCCCAAAGTACTCATCCCGCGAATTGTTTGCTAGTTCGGGCTTTGCTCCTCTTTTTCAAGCAATGCTACAAGGAGCGGACATTTGCAAATCATCGCTTTGGCCGCCATTTGAAGTCGCAATTCCGGAAACTACCCTTCCTCCGGTGTTGAACATTCAAATGGACAATGCAACAGGAGACATTAAGAATAGATTTATGTTTGCATTTTGGTTCCTTCTTGTTGCTAAGAAAATTTTTCGTGAGGTGTAAGTTTCATGTTGGTTGGTCACACACATGACGACATCGACGCATTGTTTGGAAGGTAGAGTATGTAGTTGAAAAAAGAGAACTTCAACACCATCCCATCTCTTATGAAGTCCTTCATGGATGTGGATTCAGTGCCCATAATTCCTCACCTTATAGAAGAAGTGCTAGATTTCAAAGCCTTCATAGAAGGCTTGATTCTAGAGGGGGAAGATGCACTTGTTGGCCATACTAAGGCACAACCTTTCAAATTTTATCTCAAGTCTTTAGGGGTCCTAGTCATGAAATACAAGAAATACTGCATCGATAGTGATTGGTTGCCTGAGGAAGTTGGAAGGATAAAATTATGGCGAGAGGACTCTAAAGGGAGGAGTCTATGGCCTTGTAGGGAACCACTGCCTATTTTACAACTTCCAATGAGGAGCGTGGATGATATTTACAAGGGAATATGTGGGTTCATTAAGTATTGGGAGTCATTATGCGATGAAGATGGAAGTGGTGAGTATAGGAGACGGTTCGAGCATTTGGTGTTCTATTGGTGGGTAGTGAATGTGGCCTTGAAGGAATCCATTGAACCTTCCTGAGTGGAAACAACGAAGGAGGATGAACTTGATGATGATGGTGAGGTTTCGTGAGGATTTTGCTGAGGATAATGCCTTTGTGGGGCAACTTCGCAATCGTCCATTGCCATCTTTCCAAGTGGCGCGTGATCTTTTTGAAGGGTACTTCGTCGCCATTCGACCAGCTGATGGTGATACCAAGCTTGTATGGATTGCTAGAGCCTTGTTTGATCCTTTTACAAACCCGGAGCATCCTAATTGTTTGCTCATTCAATACTTTCGGCCCACATCATGAGAGCAAATTATTCAAGAGTCCTATACTAGGTGGGAGTCCACCAAAGGATTGCGTTGGAAAGTCAATGACACCCAGAATCCGGTGTGGGAGGAAACAACTTCTTTTATGACGGCATGGAAGTTGAGGGTGAAGGACACCATAGAGTGTGTCCTGAAAATCCCGTCTGCTTAGGTCGATGTTATCAATGCAAGTTTGGCTGTGTATAATGCTAACTGAGCATTTATGAGGTGCTTTGAAGATAGTATGTAGTAGTTGAAGCTATGTTTGATAGTTCATGTTTGTTGCTTTATACCCTACTACAGTTTTGTTTTGCCTTAACTATAGAGGATTTTATATGATTTTATATCATATATTGTAGAGTATAAGATATAGATTGGCGTAATATGATTTTATTTTATATATTTTTAGATGGACTATTGTCTACATTATAAGTATGAAGTACCATGTGGAGCAATTGCACTTGTACTCAATAATGAATATATTGATTATTACATTATACATGTACTTGTTTGTATATGTACATCATTTTGTCTTTTTATTCACTTTGTAAATTTGTTTTAAAAATATAATACAATTGAAACAAAATGGTAGTGCGTAAGAGCACTTTATATTTTGGTAATGCATGAAGCACTTGTCACAATTTGGGAATGGGGTGGGTTGGTTGTTACAACTTTCCTGCATGAAAGGCTCACTTAGCAACCCCAAGTCATGTTTATCTCATAGCCACTCATACCAATTTAGTGGGATTCGAACCTGGACCACCTAAATGAGATAAATAGCTATTTACAACCAATCATTCAACTCATGACTTGGTGTTTAAATGAGAATACAATATTCACTTATATGGGAAATCAATATTATCTTTGTTAGGAAAAATTTTTTAAGGATGCTTTGACAACTAAAAACTCTCATTTTAATGGAAATTCCATCTTATAACTACCGAATTGAATTCCCCTTGACTTAAATTTTCTTCAACTCTACTTCGATTTTGGGCCTCCAAATTGATATTATTATTTTGGGAGGTCCCGAATCTCCCATTTTAATGAATATGATATTAATGGGAAATCAACGGGAAGTGCCTTAGAACTTTAACTGGTATGGTCTTCAAGTTCTCTACATATCGAGATTTGTTGTTGTGACCCCAATAACACTTTACAGCTCCAACTAGACTTCAAGAGCCCTTCACAACTTTCAGGGCTCACCACGCTCCAATACCGGTATTACTTAGGCCCACCTAACTAGCACTAGACATGCCACGCACTCATAGCATTAGTTTCCATTTCCAACTCACATTGCTAAGTCCTAGTGCTTGAGACTTCTAGTACACACTCCACTCATGGCACTTGGCATGGCACTTGGTAACATGAGGCGGAATTTCCATCTTACTATGCTAGGACTCATGGTGGCACTATTCACCACGGTCCTAACCGCCCTTGATTGTCACCCCACTTCATACTAGGTCCATTGTGTACTTGCTACTCTCACACCAACACTAATTGGGACTCACAACTCAGGACACATTACCAAGGGCCTAGCAAGGAGTGGGACTCCAACCAACCGGTGCCCTGGGACACACACACAAGTGTCCCAAGGAGCCTTGAAGCCGGTGGTGAAGTTGCATCACCAACCATGAGTCACCGAGACTCACCAAGGCTCCAAGAGGGAGTGAGAAGGGAGATTAACCCCTCTTATAGTACTCTCTGTAGTCTTCGATAGCCCCCTCCCTTGTGGGTCAAAGGAACTTGCCAAACCCCCTTGGATTTTGGAAGACCACCCGTTCTCAACCGAAATCCCCAAGTTCTCCCACCGTTTAGACTCCCGAACTTCCAAACGGCGTAACTTTGTCGTCATGGCTTCAAATCCCACATGTGAGCTCATTTTGGATATTTAAACAATGACTAGATGTCTATGGACTACTCATTTGTCCCAATTGGACAAGTCCTCACAAAGTTATGGTCTTCCAAAGATTCGGATTTACTAGGAGTGGCGTCACACCTTCACCACGGTCCTTCTCTTGGCCATAACTTTTGGCTCATGTCTTAGAACCTCATAATGCTTGGCATTCTAGGTACCTTATCTTTGTATCTTTCCAATGATATGCTACATGCCATGATTTGTTGAGTGATTCCTTAAGAACCCCTCACACCTAGCCTTTGAGTGTCCTAGCGCCACTAGGACACCCCCAACTTTGAACGGCCATAACGTCTAGCCTACTAGTCCAAATCACGCGTTCTTTGGATAGTTAAAAGCATATTCTCAAGAGCTTTCTAAGCATATCTGACATGCCACTATTCCCTTCATAACCAATGCACTATTGCGCCCTGTTTGCTCGAAAGTCTCTCATTTCTGCCTTCTTAGCCAATTGCAAGGCTTGGGAAGTCACCCCTAAGGTCCCCCTTGCTCACTAAGGCACTTCGGGCACCCCAAGGAAATAGGGGCATGACATTTGTGGCAAGTCAGGCACTTCGTTGCATCTTGTAGTTCATTTCGGAACAAACAACATCCATCTTTGCACGCATGTATAGAGTTGTACGACAACCCCAACTTCATCAACAAAGTTTTGGCTTTATAAAATGATTTGGGAAGTGAGTTGTCTTTGGGTAATATAGTCTCCTTCAACAATTTCAACAATTCATCAACAAAGCTGTCTAGAACGCCAAAAGTAGTGTAACTAACAATTAGCATGAGAGTAGACATAAGACAGTTGGAACTGCTTCCTATATAAAGTGGCATTTGCTCTTCTTGCAAGAGGACCTCCTTGTCCACACCAATAGGGTCCTTCATGTTGCAAGTTCACCCTTCTCTTTCCATTAGATCGTTGTTGCCATGCACTTCTTCATCGTTGTTGTCATTGTCTTCCATGGGGAAAACATGCCCGACATGAACATCTTCAGTTGGTGCAACCTTCTTAGGGTATGTTACAATATTTTTTGCTCCTCCCTCACTGACATTCATGTTGTCATACTTGTTGAAGCAATTTTTCACCATGTGAAGCACCTCCACCTCTCCACCTCTCCAACATTTTCAAAAGGATCTACAGGTGTTGCCTTCATTCAAAAACTCCGTCATCTTTGGGAATGGAGATCCACTAGAGCGTAGTCATCTTGTAATGATCCATTTGTGGCATGTACACATATACAATACTTGTCAACTTCATCATGCAAAATCCTTGCAAGTTACCATATTATTTCTATATGCTCCATATTGTTTGATCATCCTTAAAATGATGAGTCCCTTATAGAAATGATTCTACCTTCCTTTTCATAAAAATAATTCACATTCTGACTTTTCATTTAAAAAATGACTATATATGTAATGTTGAGACTTCTAGGAAAAACCATGACCATTGTCAATTGTAAGTGACACCTTCTCATCATATCTCACACAATATGACTTACCCTAGTTACAAAAAAAAGTGACTACATGGACTCATATGACCATATACTTTTCAATTGACATAATAGTGTGCATACAATTCATCTCCAATTGAAATGTCCCTTGATGCTAGTGTAATTACATATCCCCATTCCAAAGTCTTCCATGGTTTGGGCAACATGCAGAATTCCCACACAAGATTTCCTATGTCCTCGTGACTTAGGGAACTATTAATAAAGCCGGCAACATTTCCCTTTAGTAGATCTCCATCTATATACAAGTCTGGCTCAACTTGCATCACATACGACTTCATGCGAGGTCTTGCCCTGTGCATAGTTTTTTATTCCGACATTGTGTATTGTGGTTCTACAAAGGGAAGCAATTCATCCCCCTTTCTAGCAGCTTCAAGTACAAAAAGACCCCAACCCATGAAAAGGAAGTTCAATATCTTCACATTCTAATTTCTATTCCAATAGGAAAATGGTGTTAGCTTCGAGATGGGCCCATCACACCATTGTCCATCAAACACAATCATGCTCCACTTTTCCAAAGCTAAAACTCTCGCATATGCTCTTTTCAACGTATTGTCCGTTGAAGTGAGTTCCTCTCTCAAAAACCTTCATAGCGATGCCATACATGCGACTTTTACATATGGTCTCCCCAAGGCCTACACAAGTCATGAAAATTTTCATATATATGAAAATACCAAGTACACATGCGCATATCTAAATTCCTTTTGTAATGAAAATTTTTTTTTCTTAATTTCTTACCAAGATAGAGGCTGCAAAAGCAAGGGCCCTTTTCTTGCTTTGAAGATGTTTTTGAATGGTGAGTCTGTTTAGCACTTTCCCGCCCAAGCACTCCATACATGGACATGGGTACTTCGAATGACCCATGGCGTCCACTTGAATCTCTTCTTCTTGCCATAACTATAGATGCTCTAAGCTTTGCATATCCATTGTAGACATCCTCTACAATTAATGGTCATACATGATGCATGAATTTTGAAAGGCTCAACAAATTAATGACTTCCGAAAGTTCCCACATTCTACCACATACATGACTATTGCAAGTCATATGACAACCAATAGTCATATGATTAGAGGCACATGACTACGCAAAGTCATATGATTGGGGTAATATAACTCAGGCAATTCCTATACTTGACGCAAAATACCTTCTCCAATTCCACATTACCAAAGATTCAAATACCAAAAAAAAGTAAAAGACTTAAAAAAATTATGTAAGCTAAGTTTGAAACGAAATTCATAAGGCTTTCTAAAAACTTTAATTCTAATGTCATTGGCATCATGCTCTTCCATTGTTGGCAAGCTGAATAATGCCAAATACATTTCTCATATGGAAATGTATTATTCATTGAAGAAATTATTGAGAAGAGATAATACATAACACCATTAAAATTTCCTAACCTTTGCAAATGTATGCATCCACTTCTTTTGAAAAACACTTGTAGTGGAGGGGGCAAAATTGCATACTAACTAACTGTCAATGCACATCATTCATGGCTTACATCAAATGAAGGCCATGACCCGACAAATAACTAAAATTCCTCTTCTGCAATTTTGTAAGTAAGGCAAAACAATAACAAGAACAAGTGACCTGTAGCCTCCAAAGACTCTCTCTACCAAATATGACTAAAATGTTTCTAGTAAAAGACCACATGAAATTAGTTGCCAAGATTTTCTTTTCAATGGTACAAAAATTCCATACTCACCTATGTAGTGCAAACTATACATGATGCCATTATTGGCACAGGGTCTCCAATTAACAACAATTCCTTGACATTACATTGATTGGCTTTCACAAAATGGTCGATCACCACATGAAGGTCCTACTATGAAGGAATAGAACTTACTATACATTTATAGTATGAGTTCCTTTGCATTCAGAAATAATAACCGAAGTGAAAATGAATACATCCACTACAAATTATCATGTAACTTGTCTAACAACCTGCTCATATGAAATAAACAAATACCCCTTGCACCTTCTTGAATTCCTATCCGGTCAATACATGGACAAGCTAAAAAATACTTATTGTATCCTAAAGAATTCCAAAATGCTACCAACACACTAGGCATCTTCAATCATTTAATGGATATATATTCTACTTTGATATCTAAAACCACTAAAAAAATTTGTCTCTATACATAGACACCATGAAGACATTGATGACATACTCAAAAAAAGGACACAACTTGACATTGATATACTTTATAGGATGCGGTCAAATTTGCAAAGAAAGTAGTACAACACATTTTTTACCCTCACTACCCCCTTCCATATGCCAACCTCTAAGTCCCTAGATGACCAAGATTTCAAATTTGGAACAAGAAATACATGCAAATAAATATGAATTAGAAAAAACTAGTTTTCTCCATCCCTCAATTGTTTGTACCAATGTTAAATTAGTTCTTTCATATATATATATGGTATAGCATCTAAAGACTATGATGTTCACATTCTCTATTAATCACTATATAGTTATTGGTACATGTTGTTCGAGAAATTAACCTTCTCACTTCAAAAAAGGGAACTATCAAAAACGATAGGAATATGAAAGAGAAATTAAAATCTTCATAAGTCACTCTCATTGAAACTTCACCTTCTAAACTTAAAGGGATTTTTTTTGAATTTTGAATTTTGAATCCACCATGAATTTGTTCAGGACGTTTGCAATTGCATGATCAAATTTTACTACAGAACGATGGTTTTTGCACTAGTTCATCTAATTCTGTTGACATCATTCATGTAACTAATTTTTAAAATATTATGAGGGAGTCAATACTGAAGTATTCTTCAAAGTTGAATTACATCTTAGAATACATCTTCACAATTTTGAAAATTTGGACTACCCCTCGCTTTTTCAACTGGAGGATTAATCAACTGTACTCATGTAGATATAAATGTACACATGTTTTTCTTGCTAAAGTCACTTTTCAAATACCAATCTCTCATTGAATCCATCATGACAACAAAAGATAGGTTCATCAAATGTACAACCATTTTTTACTAACATCAATAGACTAAAAAAAACATGGCATATGTAGGCCACAACACTTGCAATAAAGAATGCAATACAAAATTAAACTTCTCACTATATATCCTCATTGCAAGTGTTGCAGGAGCAACTGGAATCCCACATTTCATTTCTTGAAGACATGGTTCATTGAAACGAACTTGGTTTATAGTGACTTTACATTCTTATCTCAATAGATGATTACGTTGAACTATAAGGCACCGATTCTGTCACTTGGATCATGACATATGACCAAACAAAAACAACTTTCGTAGCATATTTTCGAATTCTTCAAGATTGATGCATGATGTTAATTGAGAGTGTAAATCTAGAGGTATCCAACCATGCAAGACAAAAATTTGTGAGCTTGCTATTCAAGTGCACATACCCACCTAGTTACTAACTAGATTGGCAAAGGATTGCTTTCAACAATGGTACAGATTTTGGAAGATCTTATTTTACTTCAGTTGCTGCAACTACAACAATCTTATGCTTGTGTACCTTCCTTCAAATTGATGAACTTCTAATTCGATTATGCATGCTAAGTAAGCAAAGGTCCTGTACCAAACTTTCAGTACATGACTTCCAAATACTTAGCAATTGATTTCCAAAACCTAATATTTTACAAACCACTCTCTGAATAGTCTTCGTTTGAATTGTTTCGTAGCCAAAACTAGGAAACGAAGATGTATATGGATAAAGACTAATGAAAATTAGAAGACAACGTACAATTAAAAGGTGACATTGATTGAGACTACATACAATTAATGTATCCTTGACTTCAAGATCTATTTTTTTCATCTACCAGTGTTGTGCTTGTGGAATGTCTCAAAACGACATCTTCTAGTGTGCTAGACAAAGTGTGAATCGAGAAAACAAATTGGGATTCCTATTCATGCAGTTGCGATGACAATTTCTACAAGATTCAAGGGACTTCCTTGAACACTCCAGATTTACCAAATTAGCAACTACTATACCATAAATCCGAAGTTGTGTAGATCTTATGAGCATATTCTTCGATTAGTCCCAGGCCCTGCCACACAAAAGTTTAAGCTTATACTTTGCACTAGTATCTTCATAGGCATAGAGTGATTAAAATTTTTTGAAACTCATCATGCTCCATAGCAGGCAATTGAATTCTAATATACATTTCATGTAGCCCCCAAATGACACCCAAAGTATGTATCAAAGAGAAAAGAAAATACAAGTAGAAGCTTACAAGTTTGCATTGTGTCAAATGAATCTTAAATTGCCTCCTACACAACAAATTTGGGTTGAAAAAGCATTGAGATTTAGTACTTGGAGCAACTAAAAGATGACGAAGCACCCCAATTCAACTCTAAGCCATTGATATCCAACCACAGCAGCACAGTCCCCACAAGGTTGTTAGGAGCTCCTTCAAGAAACTACAATACTTTAGATTACTGTGAAGACAAATTACCTACACACTTTGTCTCTTAAACAACATTTCTCGAAGACCAAATGCATCGTCAAAAAAGCTAAGTCCACTAAGGTTTAACGTCTGAGCAAATAGTATGCAACAACAGAGGCTACTTGCAGCTGCTGGGGTCATCCGTAAAGGTGCAACAAACATTTCTACAAGAATGCCAGATATGCACTTAACCCCTGTAGCACTGCGGTGTGATACTCTTGGTAGTCTATTTTTAGTCTTCTCCAAGTCAACAGTATGTGTAGTGTATGTTAACTTGAAGTTCAGTGTAGTTTAAAGTAGGTTCAATTTTGGAAAATGTGATGATGGAGGTACTTTTGCCAATGATGGGCCCAATGAGCATTAATTGGTGGCTGTATTTCTAGGTAGCACTTGTAGAGAGGACCGTGTTGCAGCCAGACCCGTGTTTGCGCCCTACATATCTCACATTGTGAACGCCTTGTCTTCCGCATGTGAACACTAAAAAAAACTCACAAACATTGTGTGATCTAGGCTTATTAGAGCTTGTGACACAATTGGCAGACCTAGGATAGTCAAGGTGAGGCATTGACCTCTTTGATTTGGATGCTTGTTTGATTAGTATGAAAACACTCTTTGCATAACCTTTTGTAGGTCAATTGTTTCCAAAACTTTGTAGGGTATTTATTATCTAGTGGAAGCTCCATCTACTTTCATTCATTAAAGTCATTAAGTAGTAGTATGATCCAGTGTAATCATTAGGAATGTGAATTATAATACTTGATGAGTGACTTGGTCTCCAAAGTCAATTTTTTAGCATTGTGATTGCATCTGGCCAAAATATGAACCCTTGATTTGCTTTTTGAATAAATGAATTTAATTGTTGTAGGACTCTATCACTCATAGCAATGAGGTTGTTGCTTCTCATTGTTTCACCTTGTTTGTTTGCCACAATGTTGATTGTTGTATGCTTTTTTTCAATTCAAGCTATGCAATAGAGGAGATGACAATGAATGAAAAAGCACATGCATGCATCGTAGTGGACGCCGTCATGCTCGATTGATAACAACTTCCCCATCAACAATTTGCAAAAGCCGTATTTTACCAAGAACGCTATCATTAGAATATGGAGAATTTGTTGACAAAAATGAAAAGAGAGGTTGTTAATCTACCAGATGATGTGCAAGTGGAATTGTTTTGTACAATAGCTAATTTTCCATCAATTACTTTTCCAATTCTGGAAATGACTTCTAATGAACTTGTGGGTTTTCTTGAAAGCAGCCGTCCTGTGCCCCTTCAGAAGCCATGTTCATTGAAATGACCACAAGCAGGCAAGAACTTCGACACTATTAATCCAACATTTGGAAAACACACACAAGGAACGGAGAGAAGGATAGCTATTGGGGCAGATAGTAGTGAGGATTTAAATTCTATTGATGAAGAAGTAGAGGAAGAAGCATTTGAGGAGGATTGTCCTAAGGTGAAGATCAATTCCCATCTTTTTTATTTGCAATTTGTAGTATTCCAAGGCTCATTATGCAATAAGGCTAAGCATGTTGCTATTTGAACTTCAAAATGTTACTCAATCAATGCCTAAACAAACAACCATATGGATTTGTGGATAGAAGAATCTACTTGTGCATACTCTGGTAAGCAATGATAGGGAAAATGTGACTACATTAAAACATGATCACAAATATGGGATGTCTTACACATAGTCATGCATGAGAATTTTGGGACACAAAGTAGTCGTTAACAATTAGTTTTGACTCTCTCTGGTGTCAATTGAGCATTTGTGTCTTATTGTAGTCACAAATAATCTTTTGTGACTCACTGTAGTCATGAATAAGCCTTTGTGACTCAATATAGTGACAAAAAATCATTTGTGACTTATTCAAATCACTAATAAGTAATTGCGACTTAGTGTAGTTACAAAAATTCATTTCTAATTGACTTCAGTTAGTAATATTCAATTGTGATTGCTATTCTCATAAATGAACATTGGTGACTAGAATGAATCAAAGAAGTTCATTTGTGATTCATTGCAATGAGGAAGAAGACTTTGTGACTTTATTTACCTTGAGGTATGCAATTATACATTTCTTCATTGTTGAAGTCATATTTCGAGCTTGTAGCCATCTCCTCGATTTTATGGTAGATCATAGTATCTAATGGATTTCTATCACTTCATGTTCTTAGGGGATTGAAGATCAACGTAATCAACCTAGGCCTTGGTTCAAAGAAGCTAGTGGAAAAAGGAAGAGGACTTCACCAAAGAACGTGACATTAATAGTAGATGAGGAAGAAGAAAATCTCCTCTCCTAAGATATGGAGGATACATTGGAGGAGGAATTGGACGAAGATAGCGACAGCCACTCCAATGTGGAAGAGGATGAAGATGGTCTAGGAGCTAAGCCTTGCATTGATCTTCTGGATGAGTTGGAGTTACATGAGGTGAACATATTGAAGTGTTTGGCAAAGAATCATGGGGACCCAAAGCAAGTACGAGAGAAGATGCGCAAGCTCAAGGGAATGGTGAGAAAGGAGGTTGACAATACTGACAATGGCCGTAACTACGACAGACAATCCAAGTTGAATGATTTGAGAAGGAATGTCCAGGAGGTCAATTAAAGAGACTAGGTTGAAGTGGACCATGCATGGTGTCCTAAAGGAGTGCTAGGTCTCAATGGTTGACAAAGCTCCATGGGTACTCTCGTGATTTGGATTGGAGCGTAGACAACTTCAAGGTTCATCCTCAGTCTCTCTTGATAGCAATCAAGGACAAATTGGCATCGCAATTTGAATATCGTGGTCGGCTAGGCGATGTCCTAAAGGATGTCTTCTTCCAAATATTACGGTCACAAATGCAAACAAGGAGGTTGAACATAAAGAAATGCATAAAGTCTGATGGTTGCATTCCCACATATGTCAAGAAACAACATCTGGAGAATTTCAAGAACTTAATTAAGAAGATGGACAAAATAGCGGAGTTTGAGCAAATGAAGGCTACATGGCACACTATGCACATTGTCTCTTACAATGGGCACTCCAAGGAAGAAGTGAGATCGCGCCTTGTAAGTGATGGCAATACTTGCTTCATATTTATTCACCCATGTTTTTGTAAAGATGTAATTGTAGATGTGACTTAGAAGTCATCATTTAACGAGGTTTGTTTTCATGCATAGAGAATGCTTAGGTGATTGATCTTATAATGTTCAAATTTCTTGTTATGCGGCAAACAATCATAATGTAGACAATTGTATAAAGACTTGCAATTAAAATAATGACTATCATATTAGTACTTGTAGTTATAATAAATATAGTCACTTGACTATGTAAAGTCATATTTGGATAGTAATTTGACTAATGGCAATCATGTGTGGCTAGCTATACAACTACTTCTATTCATTTGTGGCCAATGAAGGTGACTTCATGAACTTAGACTTGGCCACATATGTGACTACCTAAAGAAATATATGCTAGTAATGTCATTTGCAGTCATAATGTGTATGCACTTACTTAGGATGTTTTGCTCAATGAATTGAGAAGGTGGAGTTACTTATATTGCAGACTATACAATTCGCTAGACTGCCAACACAATTGGAAGTAGAAGTTGAGCTTGCGGCACTGAACAAGTTTGGACACAACTGCTCCTCTAATTTGAGAGGGGTAGTGAGAAATTCAAGGGCATCCGACAAAGGCCTACAAGAGGTGCGGAACGAGTTGTATAGTTTTCAAGACTCTATGAAGGGGCAATTAAGCGACATGAGTGTTCTAGTAAAGGAGCTTTTGTACGAAGTACAAAAAGGAAATGGAGGGGGAACACAACCATCGAGTTCTCAAGTAGGCACTACTAGTCAAGAACATATGGTTGGTGAGGAAAAGATGGAGGGATTGGTAAATGCAAGTAAGCCAGATTCACTGAAGACACAAGAAGAACTTGCTCCCAAAACCCAAATAATCAAGGTTGATAAGACGTCCAAATGCAACCGTGAGCATTTGGATGTCCGACGTCTGTAGATGCGACCCCCTCGGACGTCCTGTGACATTTAGTTTTTGGATTTTTACTAGGGGGTTAAATTTTTTTACAACGTCCGCATTGCCGTCCACCCGCTTGCCTGTCCTTTGAGGGTCGTCCAACACCTCGTCCGCCGTTTCTGCAGCCTATCCACAAATTACGAAGACATTCCGCCAATCTATAAGTTCGTCCCCCTCCCCATCCGTGAGTCCAATCGCCCGTCTATCCACCTGCCTTGTTTGTCCGCTCTATTGTTTACAACTTCAAAAATGCATCCATGAATCCGTCTCCCAAACTATTTGCGAGGTTGTCCACATACCTACGAGACTGTTTGCTCTCCCATCCACTCTCCGATCCGCTTGGCAGATGGACTAACGCTCACTATATAGTCGTAGCTCACTTCACTTGCAATTTCTGACTTTGTTTTTTGGAATTTTGGGGCGTGTAAAATATCGTTAGAAAGGTCTTCAAAATACCTTTCCAATGGTATGTTTCATGCTGCCAACTCCCAAAACTCAAATAAAAAATGAGATAAGAAGTTCTATGCTTCAAGAAAGTGGGCATCCGCCTAGCCATCCACTCTCCTGGCCGCCCCCCCCCCTGGTCAATGCTCACTATGTAGTCGTAGCTCACTTCACTTGCGATTTCCGACTTCGTTTATTGGAATTTTGGAGTGTGTAAAACATCATTGGAAAGGTCTTCGAAATACCTTTCCAATGGTATATTACATGCCACCAAACTCCCAAAAATCGAATCGAAAATGACAAAAGAAGTTTTGTGCTTAAAAAAAGTGGGCGTCTGCCTTGCTGTCCACCTAGCCGTCCACTCTCCTGTCCACCCCCACCCACCCCCCATTCGCTTGGCGAATACATGAACAAGAAGATGACAAATGTGGACGGACGAATAATCAATGCGAATGGACAGATGGCGAACGAGGAGGAGGGCAGGAGGAAAAAGTGTTTTTAATTTGATGGAGGTGGGCAAACAATGGATGGGCAAATTAGATGAGGAGGAGGGCACGACGGAGAGGTGGGCAAGAGGAAGAGGTGTTTTCAATTTGGGAGAGGTGGGTGGATGAACAAATGGAGAGGAGGGCAGGAGGGAGAAGTGGCAAAAAGGAAAGGTACTTTTGACTTTGTGGAGGTGGGTGGATGGGAGGACGAGTAGAACTTACATTGCATGGTAAATTAAAAAAGCTATAAAAATTATCTCTTTGATATGTTATATCATGAGGTACTAAATTGATACAACTATGAAAAGTGGCACCAAATAGCCTCTTATTTGGAAAATCATTTGATTTGTAAGCAAAGAATTCAAGTGGGTGGGTAAAAAAATTTAGTTTTACATTGGTGCTTTTTTACAAGTTTGCCATATCAACAATACTTTTTGGCTAATAGCAAAAGAAATTTAACATCAAGATTGTAACAATGTCATTGGTTTCAATCTCTAATTGATTTCTATGCCTTTGAGGGAAAGTAATTAATCCCTAAAGTCCCAAAGGCCCCACACTCTTATAGAGGACTTTTGTGAAGTTGTGATATGTGATCTCAATTAAATGATTTATTTCAAAAAAATTTGTCCAAGATTCTTTGCTTATTAGCTAGATTCTTCAACATAGGATATTATAAAATTAAAATCATTAGTGCCAAAATTTAAAGTAAAGTAAATTAGAAGACCAAGAATCTAGTATAGCAAGATGGAAGAAAACATTTTTTTGCTTACTTTAAATGCAAATACCATGCAATGTATGCACTCAAAGTTTTCAAGATGAAAAGATTACTCCCACACAATTTTATACTAATTTAGTACAAATTCCTACGCTTAGATATGCCAAAAAATTAATTTATAAAGTATTTTGCTCTTTGCAATAGAAACGGCATTTTTGAATGATATTCAATGGAAAAAAAAGGCTTAGGACTTTAAGGGTTCAAGATTTAAGAAAATCCTACACAACTACATAAGCAATTCAATCAAATATTATACATTTATAATCTACAAGATATATTACAAAACTTCTTATAAAATCATTTGCAAAAAAGTCTTGAGATGAAATGTACTTGTAATCATTGGAATATGACCAATTTATCCGAATTGTTGAACTTGAAGGCTTCTAATATTTGAAGGTCAATGACATTCTACACTACCTAAGCTCTCATATTTTTGGATTGTAATGAATTTATTGATGGTTTGCAATTAAGGGTACATGCAAATATACATAGGTATAAGCGTGTATGATAAGAACCTCAATTTCATTTTTGTTGTAAAAATGCTTACTTTAATCTTATCCACATGATATCACATCAAATTACATTAAAGTGCTTAAATCATTTTGAGCATTGTCCTGTAAATGCCATAATAGAATAATGAGATAATATAATTTCTTTTAGGATATTTATATTGGTGTTTTGCACTATCAATGCATTTTACAACAAAAAGTGTAGAAACACTCTAGGTTATAATCCAATGTTCCACATTTGTGTAGTGGCCCATAATAATGTAAATCTTAAGAATAATTGAAACCTAAATAACAAAGTTCATAAGGTCTAAATATGCATTACATAGTTATGATTGGATTTCAAACTTCAAAGGAATAAAAAATGAAGCATATTCAACACACTGTACCACTAATTTTGAAAACTCATGCAATGTTATAAGTTTGGTATATACAATTGAAGGTTCTACAATTCAATTTTTTTGGTAGGGTTTAGGGTTTAGGGTATAGGGTTTGGAGAACATGTTAAAATGTAGGGAGGAAAATCTGGAATTACCCTTTCTCACATTAATACTACATGGATACTTATTGCATTGAAGAGTTTTTCTAGGAAATGAATCTTCACTTTTTAGAATTTAATGTTGTAGGACTCTTGACGGACAAAGGTCTACTGGGGTTGATAGTGAGGTGGACGGGGTTGCATCAGCTTTGGTGGTCATGGCGGTTTGCAGAGGCAGATGGGGGGAGCAGACAAGAAGGCGAACGGGTGGACAGCAAGGCGGATGCCCACTTTCTTGAAGCACAAAACTTGTTTTCTCATTTTCGATTCAAGTTTTGGAATTTTAGAGGCGTGTAATATACCATTGGAAAGGTATTTTAAAGACCTTTTCAACGGTATATTACATGCCTCAAAATTCTAAATAACGAAGTTGAAAATTGCAAGTGAAGTGAGCTGTGACTACATAGTGAGCGTCCGCCCAATTGGTGGGTGATTGCAAGAAACACCTGCCACCTTTGTTGCGGTTTTTTTTTTGGAGTGCTATAACTTTTGAATTATGAATCCAATTCCAAAACCAAAAAAACTATTTCTAGATATCTTTCTTGTTATTGTAATCCTTATTTTTCAGAAATTTTTAAAAATCATTTTATATTTAAAAGTCAATTTTGATAATTTGTCACACTTTGACGTTTAGGGTTTTTTTATACTATTGAGTGGTTTAAACTAGTGATTTTCAGCTGAAATTTCTATGGTATATTAGTTTAGTAGGCATACATGTGCCTACTGAAGGAAATCTAAAAATGCATTATTTTATATCCTCCACGTTCATGCAAATAGGCCTCTCTTGCAAGTGCAATTCTAAACAATAGAGATAGTTTTGAACTCATTTTTTTGCTCAAATCTCATCATCAAAAAGTCCTCCCAAATGGCCAATTTTTAGTTTTCTTGAAAAAAAAATTTCCTATTTTCTACAAATTAAAACGTCAAAGTATGCATTTTCGAAGACATATTTTAGGACATTGAATTCTAGCAAAGAAAATACATACTTTGATGTTTTAATTTGTAGAAAATAGGAAATTTTTTTTTCAAGAAAACTAAAAATTGGCCATTTGGGAGGACTTTTTGATGATGAGATTTGAGCAAAAAAATGAGTTCAAAACTATCTCTATTGTTTAGAATTGCACTTGCAAGAGAGGCCTATTTGCATGAACGTGGAGGATATAAAATAATGCATTTTTAGATTTCCTTCAGTAGGCACATGTATGCCTACTAAACTAATATACCATAGAAATTTCAACTGAAAATCACTAGTTTAAACCACTCAATAGTATAAAAAAACCCTAAACGTCAAAGTGTGACAAATTATCAAAATTAACTTTTAAATATAAAATGATTTTTAAAAATTTCTGAAAAATAAGGATTACAATAACGAGAAAGATATCTAGAAATAGTTTTTTTTGATTTTGGAATCGGATTCATAATTCAAAAGTTATAGCGATCCAAAAAAAAATGCAATGAAGCTAGCAGGTGTTTCTTGCAATCAACCTGGTCAGCTGTCCGCCCATCCGCCAAGCGGATGGGCGGACAGCAAGGTGGACGCCTACTTTTTTGAAGCATAGAACTTGTTTTCTCATTTTCGATTCGAGATTTGGGAGTTTGGGGGTGTGTAATATACCATTGGAAAGGTATTACAAAGACCTTTCTAATGGTATATTAAACACTCTAAAATTCCAAAAAACAAAGTCGGTAATCGCAAGTGAAGTGAGCTATGACTACATAGTGAGCGTTTGCCCAATTGGTCAGCCGTCCACCCGTTTGCTTCGTGGACAGGGGGGTGGACGAGAGAGCGGATGGCTAGGCGGACGCCCACTTTCTTGAAGCACAGAACTTCTTTTCACATTTCAGATTTGAGTTTTGGGAATTTTGGGGCGTGTAATATACCATTGAAAAGGTATTTTGAAGACCTTTCTAATGGTATATTACACGCCCTAAAATTCCAAAAAACAAAGTCAAAAATCACAAGTGAAGTGAGATGTGACTATTTAGTGACACCTATCCACATTGTGACCGCCTATCCACCCATCCACCTATCTCCGTTCGCCTAACTACTCGACCACTCGTCCACTCGTCTCTATTTGCCCAACTACTCGAATACTTGTCCACCTATTCGCTTGACTGACTGACGGCTGACTACATTTACCCAGGGTAATTTGTGGATAGGGTTTGTTCCCCCAGAGTCGCAATGTTCGTTGGGTTTGGACGTCCGGACGTCCGATTTTTGGACGTGATTTTGGCCGGGATGCTCATTTTTGTCAACCCTACGAGCAACGAACTTGTCTGAAGTCATGGAAGTGCAAGTGGCACATGAGGTCTATACAAAGACTTTGTTTGCATATGTCCTTTCATGCATTTGATTTGTGGTCATTGCCATTATATGCATTTTGTTTGAATGTCTGTTGAAGAACTACTATATGTTATGTGACCAACTAAATTTGAGATGCTCTTATGACTTTTGGAGAGGAAGAGCCTATTAATTAGTTGGGGAATGTAAAGCACAATGGGAAAACAATGGCAATGGATGAGATGGATGCAGAAGAAGTAGGTGGTGCAAACAAGAATGACCAAGAAAGTGTAAAGAAGAGGAAGGGAGCGGTAGAGGAATTGTTGGCATATCGTCGATCTACTCATGTAGTATCGATGGTAGGGAAGGTAAGTGACAAGATGAATAAGGTGAAGCTTCACTCCAATGTGCTCTTGGATTTAATTAGTCTACTATGTCTTTACCGTTATGATGGTTAATGTCTGTAGTAATTCATTGCACATAAGGTAGACTTATTTTTAGTGACTCAGATGACAAATGCTTTGTGATTGTGTTTGCTATATGCTATTGTTTGCTAGTACATGCTTGTTGTTGCTGAATACTTTGTTTACATATATGACTATAGTTTGTTAGATACATCCATTTATATAAGTACTCCTAGTCATTTGTCTTCATATGTAACCAAGTGCAGTCACATTTCTCTACATATAATTGAGTCTAGTCATATTTATATATGTGTGACTTAGGCTTGTCATATTACACCGTATATAACTAGTAGTAGTGGTATTTCACTGTATGTAACTAGGGCTTGTCATATGTGAGTGCGTGTTACTCTATCTAGTCATTTTCTAGTATTTGTACGAATGGGAACGCGTACTAAAGTACATGTAATGGTAGGTACTTATAATATGTTCAATTGTATGAGCCATTGTACTAACAATTGAGACATTTTAATTTTTTGGATTGGGGATATAGTTGTTTTGCATGTGTGAACTTTGGAAGTGGTCCAATCTTGTGTCAATTAACTCTCAATCATTGCCATGTATATAGATTGGAGCAAGAGGTTTGTAGGATCAACGTTTGGGGTCTCATTTGAAAATCACAAAGGAAGAGCTTGCAAAAAAGAGGGGCCCAATAGGGCTACAAAGGGAGACAACCCTTCCAAGAAGAAGAAGACTTCAAAGAATCTAAAGGTTCCACCGGTGACAAATTCAGACGATTCACGAAGAAAGATAATTGTATTGAATGTTGTAGGTTTTCTTTGTGACATACGACCACTACATGACAATCAAGAGTGGAGACCAAATGGTACAATCTATTATGAGAGAGATTTTAAGGTGAAATTAAAGAAGAAGGCAGAATGCAGGGCATTCCTAACCATGCTCTACTCTTGGTTTGATGTTGGCATATGGGCTCCAATTGGAGAGGCTCTTCTCCAAGAAGTGGCTAAATTTCTAGCTGTAGGGACACCTATGAAATGGTGTTTTCTATGGGGGAGGGAAATTGGTGGTGTGATCAGAGATGTCAACAACCTATTTAGTATGATTCCAGATCCAAGTCATGGCCTAGCTCAGCTCCTTCAAGTAGATTGTGATTCCAAAGCAACATCTCGTTCACTTATCATGAATGTGTTGAATATTGCCCCATGGGATCCGCTACTCTCAAATGACAACTTCATGAAACCCATAATAGGACCTTTTAAAGCTTTAAGCTGCAACCCTTCAAACATTGAGTATTGAGTGAAGCTTTTGGATAAAGCAATTAGTCAAGTATTGAAAGCATTGACCTTGATATGTTTCTGGAACATTTTTTTCTATTGTTTTGAAACTATAGAAGTAAAGCCTCATAGTTTGTTCATTAAATATCAATGTTGGAACTATACATGCAGGTTGTAGAAGGTCAAACGAAGTCGGCAAAGGCTACTTGCAGCTTGAGGAATGCAAGACCTTTGCCTTTGGCCATAGGATCTAAGGTGAAGGTCTTTGATGTAGATGATGAAAAAAAGGTTGAAGGAAGTATAATAGCGTATGGAATCATTGTCAATCTTGAAGGGGCTACACTTCATGGGCGGCTAATTGAAGGGGGCAATGTGTCAATCTTAATAATGTCCGTTGTTACAGGCTCAGAAGGGTCTCTTTTGTACGAGGGCAGCTACAATGATGACCCTCCAGTGGTGCATTTGGGAGACGTTCATTCCATCACAAAGTGACCTATGGAAGCCTTGCTACCTTCAACCAAATGAATGAAGGCAACAAGTTCTAGACAACACTCCATTATAAGGTTAGGTATGTGTATATGTATATGCACTTTCAAAGTAATTGGATTTCATGTGTGTTTTGAAGTTTATTAATACATGTCATTAAGTTACATCTTTGGATTCATGTAACTATTCAATGATTAGCTAAGCAGGAAAACCATGCTCACAACATTATATCTAGCATAGTATCATGCCCACTTGCAATGTATGGAATTTGTTCTAGGAATTCTTGACTGAAGATATAGTGGACATAAGTCATCTATATCATGAATGTTGCTCAAAAAACCCACGGAATGTGACTAGGTGTAGTCACATAGAATATGACTTATTTGAGTCATAGTGCAAAATGCATATTAGCTAAAACATAACTATGTGCAGTCACATATTGATAACAGTAATCCTCAAAATGTATCAATATAATTCCAAAAACATAACTGCATTCAATCATAAAAGTTACAAAGGACATTTCTTCTACATAGTCATACCATCCTCCAATATGACTCATGGTAGTCATATTCTACATTGATGTAAAATATGACTTGTAGTCATATTCTATGTTTTACATGAACCAAGAAAATGAATTGTGAAAGTCATATACAATACAAGTAAAGAATATGACTCTAATAAGTCATATTTTACATTAGCAAAAAATATGACTCATAAAAGTTATATTCCACATTACAAAAACCATGACTACAAAAAGTCATATTCCACATCAGCCAAAAATATGACTACATGGAGTCATATGCTATATGAACAATATAACTCGACGTAGTCATATTCCACGTTAGCCAAAAATAAGACTACATAGAGTCATATGCCATGTAAACTTTTTTTTCATTTGCCTAGGCAGTTCAAGGAAAAGTTAAGACTCTAAAGATAGTCAATATATATGCTAGATAGGCAATAGATGCTTAATTATACCCTCAATACAAATGACTATAAATATGACTCATGAAAAATTTGACTAGTTGGTAATGACTAGACCCAGTCATATTGCGCATCATCTATAGTGTTTTCTACGTGAGTCATATTTTGAGATTTTACAACTCACTGTAGTCATTTTTGCAGTCATAAAACACCCATTTTGTTGTAGTACTCTGCTTCATCTATATTTTTGGAATCCTTATACTATTTATACAGAGTGATATGTTGTCCATGGAATGCCTCCTTGATGTGTTTATGAAGAAAACTAGTCCAATGTAGCAAACACGTCCTTTCCCAATCCTCCATTTTCTCATTGGTTGAACCACTTCCATAGATGATGTAGACTGCATTCAATTGGCCATTGTGTTGTTGGCCATGAAGCCTTTGAAGTTCGTGTTAGGTACTCCATGTCTTTCTGTGATAGCGTTCAAGCTCCTCCAGAATTGTACTTGGACCTTAGTATCTTCTAATTGCATGTCGGACATGGCAATGGTCATGACTTTTTTGTACTGTAGATCATACACGTGGCAAGCCATTGTGCTCTACTCTTCCATGCACCTGATGTGGTCAAACATCACCCACGCATTTTGCAAATCTTGTCCTTGGTGCATACGTTTGACCAGGTCTACTCCACTCCCAGGTCCTTCAATGAGCATCTTGAAAATGTAGACTTTCTTCTTCCCTTGTCCCAAGAACACGTTGTTGTGTATGAATTCGAACTTGGAGTACTTCTTCACAGTCATGATGTTGTCAATGACGCCTGCTAGATTGTTTGTGTGAAACGAAGATATCACATTCCAAATGTTTGGGTTGTTGAGGATTTGGAACCGATCCATGACCTTTTCCAGTTCTTCATTCTTCAACATCTCCTTTTCCCCGTCTCTATAGTGGAAGAGGTAGTTCGTGAGGAAGTCTTTACTTGCAGAGAGAGCTATTGTGGAGTTGGTGGCCCTTGGCATCTTGGCAACCTGGTCTGCAATGAGTCCACTAATTTTCTCTATGGAGTCTCTGTACAATCCTTCTGCAATTGGGTGGGCATGCATCCAAAAATGAATGGCGGACCTACTCATTTTGAGGTTATCACTGTAATAATAGTAGATTCTCGCCTCACAAGTATTGAGGCACGCAAACGGCGTCCTATAGACCTTGCACACTAGAGTGGAATCTTTGGGAGGAATGTCACCAACCACAAAAGAAAACATAGTATATCCCGTCCATTCTATTTTGATCTTTTTGGAAGCCTTCTTAAGGTAATCACACTTTGGATTTTCACAAGCAAGATGATTGGCATAGTATGACTTACGGAACTTCAAATTGTCGTCGTTGTGAATGTTTGTTGTGACCAACTTGCACCAGGGGTGTCTGTCATAGTGCTTGTCCATTCCCTCCAAGTTTTGAGCAGTTGATGCCAACACCGACAACTTACATGGAGGCAACTCAAAGATAACATTGTCGTCGAATGACAATGGAAGGAACTGTACAGGATGGTGCTTCACAGCAAACATATCCATTGAGGACAATTTGTTTCTAGAGCGATGTATATTGGCTAGTCTCTTGAAGCATTCCATAATGTTGACTCTTTCTACTGGATATGGATGCAAGGGGGGTTGTGAGAATAATGATTGCAAAGGACTATTGGACAGGGTACTACCTTTTGAGTCCCCCATGGCCTTCATATCCATCACATTGTGCGTAGAAAAGGGTGTCTTGTGAAGTCTCAATTCAAGGGATTCCCCTTCAAATTCGCTAGACAAATATACCACAGCATCTACCTCCTCAACTTTCACATGATGGACAAGGGCACACATAGGTGGGATTGGAAGCATATGACAAGGTGAAGAAGATGAAACTACATTTGCATTGTAAGGCATATCCATTGTGGACGTAGCTGACTCTCAACTTAGAATTTTTGTAGATGTGGCTAGCATGGCCATAGGAAGCTTGTAGGCCCTATAGTTCTCCGTAGTAAGGTACCAACAATGACCATCAACTTCCACACACCTTTCGATAGGAATAGACTCTTGCAATTCCCCTAATTTTGACTTCCTCTCTTCCTCGACATAGATGGAGGACTCAACGAATTTGAAGCAGACGTGAAACAAGTGACTAAATACCCTACCATGACCTTCGTTAAGAATTGGAAACACTAATGGAATTTCATGACCATCTACTGGAATGCAAGCCATGATAGTAGTACTTTATCCTAAGGTACTTGTAAGAGAGGCAAAGGTTTCTTGAGATGGGCTTCGAAAGAATTGAAGCTGTTGAAGTCCTATCATATACACTTACCTTCTACGCAAGAGCAAGAGGAGGATGGCATAATAAAGGACACATGGTAGGCACTCTTTTTTTGTAAATGTCGTTGTACTTGCGCCACCAAGCATGTTTTGTAGAAAATATATTAATTAAACAAACATTGAAGTCATACCGGTGATTGTGTATGGCCTTTGCCCTTGATTTTACTTCAAATAGCATCTCAACAACTTGATTTTGCAGGACTCCCTAGAAGTATGGAGTGATAGAGTAATCACTAAGTAGTAGGATCTATAGCCTTCCAATAATGTGTGCGTCCTTCTTGTAGATTGCCATTGATTTTCCTTTTCCCGAGAGAGCATCCGTCACTTTCTGATTTTTGATGACAAAGGTCACTATTTAAGAATGGGACATTGTGAGTCCTTAAAGTCCGCATCCTCCGCCACCTGCACATGAAACCCGCCCATTCTCCAATGCATGGGATCATTCAATTTCTACTAGAGCATTTAAGAAGCCACCAAAGTACACTTGCACAGTTTTCAATGGAGGGGTTTTTAATTAGCAGTCCATTAATTGAAATTTATTACAAGTGTTGTCTTACTCCTTATGATGCATAAGTATGTTGTTGTCTCCCATGGAGGACTCATTTTTCACTGGGATAGGATAATAGGATTTTTGAGGTTGCATTTGAGTTGTTTCGAGCGTTCTTTTGTCCCTTCATGCGAGTAGACTCTGGTAGCTCAAACGTTGTAGTTTCGAATCAGACAAAGAATCGAAAAAGGCATAGGTCTCTTTTGTTTTCAAGTTCCAAAGCATTGAGAAGGTCTAGGATGACTCATGCGAAGAAGGTCATAGTGAAAATTGTCCACTCCTCAGTTGTCAATTGTCACAAAGTCCTTTGGTATAGGGAAGAGGGTGGTGTTGGAGAGGAAGTTTTTCAAGGGCCAACTTTGAAAGTAGCATAGACTAAGTTCGATGGCAACATCTCCAGACAAAGTCAATCATGGGAAGAGCAACATGTAGCTTTCAATAAGGTGAGCCTCCAATCATCATTTCCTTGTCATTTTTTTTCTTGTTCTTTCAAGTTTTGTATAATACACCAAAATTGTAACTGGCGACATAGCATTAGTTCCTAGTGTCACGCCCATTCCACTACCAAATAGTCAGTGGTCAAAATCTACCAACTCATAGAAGTGAGTGAAGCCGTTGCATATAGTAGTGAATCTAGGTTCACCAGGCAGGGGATGTGAAAAGGCCTCTTCCCACCACAGCAACCGCCCAAGCAGTTGCTTCATTTTTTTTTCGAAAATTTTTCTCGTTAATTACGACCTTCCTCTCAATATATTTCTTGGAACCATTATATTGTGAATTCGAAGGTTGCCACTAGAGGACCCGTTGACACAAGCCATAATTCCAAAAAAGTCCAGCGATAAGTATTGCATAGTAGTTGTATTGAGCACCCCTACTCATAGTCTCCTTTACATTCCTGAGAAAAGAAACTAACGGCGAAGCAAGCTTGTTCACACCTTGGTAGCCTCCAACTCATATAGTTGATAATTTTTCTAAATTCATTGGTAGCTCTAGATTTTTGAAAAAGGAAAGTTCCAATACAGATAGGGAAAGGAAAGCCTCCAGTGCTTGCGGCTCCCGATCCCCCTCCGTTTGTTGAGCTCCCTTCATTAGTAGGACACATGTTGTACTTGCCACCCTTCTCCTAGTCGTGGCATAGGAGCCCCAGTTCATGACAATGGAGGTTCACTCAAATCGGCACCACCTCTGGATTTTTGGAACTTATCCCAAATCCACATTATCCTCACCTTCTTGTCCCTCGTTGCAACGAGCACCCAATTTCATAACAATGGAGGTTCAAGAGAATAATAGTGGAGGTTCAACGCATCGGCCACCTTCATTGATTTTTGCGAGTCAACACTTGACAATTGACAGTTTTGTGCATTCTCCAACTTGAAGTAGTAGTAGGATTGATGAAGAGTACCTGGAGCCGTGCTCGGGAAGAAGAGAGACTAGACGACGTGGAGACTCCTTCAAATCCTTCCCAATCCATCACCGTGAAAGAGATAATCCTACCTTCCACACTTGTAATGGTGTCACCTTCTTGAAACTGATTATCATAGTCCCACCCCACAATGATCCAATCCCCTTGCGGATGAGAAACTTATCAATTCTTCCAAAAAAAAATTGTTTGTGGGCTCACGTCGCCATGCCTTAGTCATCACGGTCACGTGCTTGTCCTTGTTCATCCTAATTGAGATAGTCTCCTGTGGAGTTGGAGTGCCACCTCAATGTGTGTACCTCGCGGCCACAACGTGCCAATTCCAATCTTTGGGTCATTCCAATGCTGCTCCAACGAGGGCCTAGGGAGAGGTTTGTCATGGACTGAGGCTTGTAAAATTTAAGTGAATGCCCAGGGGATCCATTTTGAGGGGTGGATGCAAGGAGGCCTTCTGGTCAAGTTGGATCCAACTGATCCATTGCATGTGCCAACGTCCACCCTTCAAAACGGGCCCCCTCGCAAGGCACCTATCAATTCTTCCAAATTTTTCCTCATATGAGGAGGGATTCTAGGGAAGAAATGATGTTCTCGTGAATGAGGATCCTCTTCGATAAAGAACAAAGTACTATTGTAACTCCAATGCCTAACTTATTTCAAACATTGTTTTATTGATTCGTATTTTTGGATGTTTTGTAGATGCAAGGAAACAAACGGTGTAGCGTGGCGCCTTCTTTATCCAATGAGCTTAGCGTAGAGGTCTAGGCTATAAAGGTTGGGGGACCGTCCGAGCCAAAAACTCCAAAAGATGTGGACATGGAAGAGTCAAGCGACTCAGAGGAAGAAAAAGAGCAGGACATGGTAAGAGTTGAGCCTATGAAAGATGACCCTAGCCTTGGTACAAACGCTTTAATGGTCTCGAAGCAAAGACATAACACCAATTGGCCAAGTCACCTCATTGCAGGATTTATTCACAAACACAAGAAACTTGAGTTCTCTTCTAAGAGCTTAGAGACCGAGTCTAGCTTGGAACAACGGGCATCTATTTTGATTGTTAGTCTAGAGTTTGAGGACTTCTATCAGTGTGATGGTAGTGACAGTATGGGTTGGCTGGGTGATGTGATCATTCTTTAAACTCTGACTCCAAGAGTGATGTGGAGATTCTTGACTATTGATTCACATTATCATTTCATGCTTAGTTACATATTATATGTTATATAGTGGCTAAAGAATTCACTATTGTTAGCCATGTATACATTTTCCTCAATTCAAATGTGTATGGAATTTCAACAAGGTGGAAAGTTTATTTTTTGTTGCTCTGCTCATAAGCTTTGTTTACTTGGGTTCACTCTTTGGTTTAAATTCATGTTTTTGACTTGTCTTCAATTCTCTTTGGAGATGGATGTGTCGCCTATCAATGAAACATAGGGACACAAGATCCTAGAGATTCTAGAGACTGATGACACCATGCAACCCGAAATCGGTGTGGATGAGGAAGGCCATTTCATGGAAGAGGATGTGGTTGATAACAAGGAGAAAGAGTTGTTGGACGACGACTTACGCAAGCTGTAGAAGGTGGACTCTATTGCAACACTCAATGCTTTGAGAATGAAGCCAAAGAAAACCTTCCGACTCTCTATTCCTCTATGTCGGCTAGTCCCTATGCCAATGGTGCATCCCACTCTCTCATGTGATGTATAGTTGTTGGAGCGGGAATTTGCATGTGGTTACCGTGATAGGGCAGCTATCTTCTACGTATCGACTACAAATGAGGTTGGAGAGAGCGCGGGATTTACAACAGAAAAAATGGACGATTGGGACCCTCCTTGGAAATAGAAGAACATTATTTTTGAGGAGTATGTGGATTCCGTGCCGACGTTGAAGTTTCTTAAGAACCTCAAGTTCTTTGTGTGTGATGGAAACCATCGACGGTTGGCCTAGATGAATGTCATCTCCAAGATGTATTCCACCAATCGTGATTGGCATTTAGTGGACTATATACTTTCGGACACAAAAGGGAAGATCGAGCTCGTGATTCAGGTTATGCACAACATCAACAAGTGAGTAATTACCTACCATTGTAATTTGAAGATTATTCTTTTTAGAGGATTCCATCTTATGCTACCGTTTACAAATGAATTTTTCATTTAATGCATTGTCTTCTTAAAACCATGCAGATCCACGGAGGATTCTTGTATAAAGACAAATGTAGTACATAACTTGTATCGAGTTCACAAGTATGGCCTCCTTCCCCAAGAGAGGTTCAATGAAATGTTGCATCCATCAAAGAGGAAAAGATGTATTGTGCAACCACCAAAGAAGATGTGGTACTCCATGTGAGTTGAGGTATTCACCTCCTTTGTCTTCATGGTGAGATTGGAATGACAAAATGATTTCGTTGTCTTTCATTGATCTTTCTTGATTTATTCCATTTTGTGTCTAATTGTACTGTTTTGTAATTGAAATGAATTTGGGTTGGCCAGCAAGAAATTGTACAAGTGGCGAATGCAACAGTTCGGAGATACCACAAGACCACACCTACCAATGAGAAGACTCAAGAAGGGGCTGCTCATGCCATGAGGGTAGGGGCCAAAGAAAAGAATGTCAAGCTATATGTGAAGATGATCAAGTTGTTAACAGTGGCCAATCTCGCTCATGGGGCCGGATTCCTAGAAGAGGTGAGAATCCATATTCTAAAAATCAATATGTAATTTGCTTCAATTTGGGCTTTGATTTAGAGATTTGAGACGATTCCTTTTTCTTGATGTAGGTGGAGAGACATTGAGCTCCAATGAGGTGCTAGAAATGACATTGGATAAATTGTAGATGGTGGCCTCTTGCAACACCATGGCAAAACACAAGATCAAATTCTTGCAATGGTGGAACTCCTCATGGCCCTCTCATGAAGCTAGGAAATTTTCAACCAAGCCAATCTCCAAAAGACACTTGGGAACCTTTCTTAAACAAGTGCATTTGGTATGTAGGAGTAAGTGCACTTACTTAACAATTCATTGAATACTATTTCATGATGTATATTGTCGAAAATTGCAAAGTGTAGGTAGTAATCAAAAATTCAATTGTATGATTCACGAAAGATAATAATTGTACTCCAAAATTTGTACATGTAGATCGGGGATGCAGTAGTGGAGTACTTTGACGAGGTGGTCAAACAGGACAACATCAAAATAGACATGAATGTCTCATAGCAACTAGAGACCTTACAAGAATATGTGGAGGGATGGAGGAGGAAAATTTGGGAACAAGGCTTTGGATTGTACTTCAAAGGAGGGAATTACTTCAAGAAGGGGAAATCCTTCATGAATTATGAGGGGTCAAACTTGGTGATTCGAAGGGTTCTTTTTCGATAAGTGTCTACGTAACACAAAGTCAAAATAATTGCACGTCTTTCGAAATTGCTTGAATATGGTTTCTCATGGATCCAGTAGTTACTTGAAAGTCTTTGAGAGTTCTTGAATATTTCTATTATTCTAATACTTCAATGATGCCTAAATCAATCTTCATGGTAGAGGATATAGTGGTTCCGGTCTTTTGATTTGCATGTCCACCTTGCCACTTGCCTCTAATCAATGTAGGTTTCTCTCCTACAAGTACTTTAAGTATGAGCTAGAAAGAAATGATGCGATCAAACGCAAGGACTTGCCTCCGTTCTTGTCGACATGTATGGATTGAAGTTTGGTCGACTGCATATTCACCCCAAACCAACTCCGAACATTCACTATAGCTCATCTCAGTGTTGGAACGTGGTACCTAAACTGTAGCTTAGTATTCACTCATCCGTCCGAGGTGTAGCTAAGGGCATCTTTGGATGGCGAAGGGGCCATCGATTTGGACGTGGACGAGTTCTCGGGCTTGACAGATAGGCAAAGGAGGAAGGCCATTGCAAGGAGGGATGCAAACAACAAGAAGAAGGAGGTGCAGGTCCAAGTTCTTCTCACCACCAAGGAAAAGAAGGAAAAAGAGCGGTTGGCTAAGTTGGAAGAGAAGGAGAAAGAGAAGGAAAAGAAGAAAGAGGAGAAGGCAAAGAACAAAGGCAAGAAGATGGTGGAAGCCAACACCCAAAACCCAGCATCTTCTACAGTGCATGAGGGCTCTCAAATGCAAGGCGAATCTCAAAGCAGAGTGAAGAGGAAGGCCACTTTGTTCCATCTCACCGAAGATGTCATCATTCATGTAACGCAAACGATTATCTTCACAGAAGATGATTTGACCAAGTTCGAGGATTTAATCCTCAACATCTCCATTGAAGACATTGTAGACAACATGGAATCCAAGAATCCGACCTGGTACAAAGAGGTCTTGGCCTTTTAGAAGAAGGTTATGATCTTTGATTGGAAATTGGAAATTCATTTACATTTTTGAGTGAATATGAACATCAACAATGTTTTATCTTTATTAATTGATCTACTATATATTGGCAGTTGTCAAGGAGAAAACCTTGCATGTTCTATGGTGTACCAAACACTAGACCAAGGGTGAATGTCATGTTTTTTTACTGCCTAGAGAACTTGCCCATGCCAGGGCTATCTTCTCAGCTACGCAAGGTGCCAAAATGGAACGAAGATTTGGAAGATGAGGCTCTTCAATTGACATTTAGTTTTGCCTTGAAGCACCTGCAAGACCACGAATGCATCATACTATTTCACTCATGGAGCACCAAAGCAAAGTCCGACATCGCTAGATTGTGTGAGATGTACCAAATGCTAAAGAAGGAGTGGATGGACATAAACAGCATGCACTTGACCTGGGCTATAAATAGTTCCAAAATGGTAAAGCCCATCAAATTTGTATAGCTTTTACAACCAATTTATACTGCACTACATTCTTAGCTTTTCTTATGATTGTACACCTCTCTTGAATGCTTACAGACTCAAAAGTTTAGAATCACCCTCATGGTGAAGGACTTTGGCGCGAAAGGGGAATCTAATTTCTCATTTAGACGCACAACAACGATGAAGAAAGTAGGTGTGGACATTGTTCGAGACAACATGCTCATGAATTACACAAATCTAGATGACATGGCAATGAATGGTGGAAAGCCGTAGCAGGGTGCTTACGAAAAAGACCCTCGATTCTTCTAAATCCTACTAGAAGCTATGAGTGTCGAAGGAGATTTGGTTGTGGATTGCATTGCATCCACAGGTTAGGGTTTAATTGAAATGTTTTGGATTCCAAGTCTAATTTATGGGTGGAGTCATTGAACTAATTTTTTTTCCCCTTGCCTTCAAGTGCATCAATTACCACTTATTGTGGAACAAGGACATTTTTGACGACATCTTCAAACTGATGAAGAAGTCCACTCCGACCTTGGTGGCAACCCATCTACCACCAATAGCTTTGGTTTCACAAGATCCAGATGATATGCCCGTTGTACCTTGAAAATTTACTTAGAAGGGAAAATTCAGTAAGTAAGTTGGCACTTTTTAAATTTTGTCTTTGTATGGTGATTTTCAATTTGTCACCCTCTAATATGGTATCATATTGGTTTGCAGTCATTGAGGATTAATGTTAACAAATGCAAAGCTGAAGAAACAAAGTGTTTTCATTAATTCGGAGAAGCCTTTCGACCTTCCAGTTTATGCTCAATAGATGGCAACGGCCTTTGCGGATTTTGGTTGCTCTAAACCAAAACATTGTAAAGACAATTACACTCTTAATGTCTTGCAATTTAAAGATGGATACGCGTCTAAAGGTAGAGAGTCTTCAAACTCGTCTAAGACTTCCAATTCCACGATTGAATCTAGAGAGACTTAGGCTCATGAGAGTGACACATCTCATGAGTTATGGTATTGTCTGTTGATTTCTATTATGATTGGATTTGTGTGTTTTATGGCTATATTATGGTCTTGCGTTATTCTAATTTGCATTTTTTATTAAAAGACTTTCATCTATTTTGACTATATTTTGTTGTATCCTAAATCTAGAATCAAAAAAAGATGTGTGCACTTCAAATTTTGAAAAATAAACTCTACATTGTATGAGATTTTTCCTTTCTTATGTCCATGGTCATAGGTCCCTTACTCCTATTTTCTTGAAAAAAAAATTCCCGCTTACAGACTCACAAGCTCACAAGCTTGCACACTAGTAACCTTGTTTGGAGATTCAGATTAAAAAACTTTCAAACAACAGGATGAAATAATGGGGATGAAAATGTGACCAAATTTGTGTCAATGGATCATGACAAATTGCTTGACAATGTGTATTTAATATAATAGATTTATATATGTGTTTATAGGGTATTGTTTTCAACTAGTAATAACATTAATGCTATACACTTATGATCCTAAAATAGTAAGTAGAATTTGAAATGAGGAAGGAATTGGATTATATTTTTTATTTTTTTTATTTTTATTTTAAAGTGACAAAATTTGATATGGTACTGCAACCAATTTCTTGGAGTTGGATGGAAAAAAATGAAAATGAGAAATGACACTTCAGGCTTACTTTGATTGAAAAATGAGACGACACAAATTAGAAGTTAAGGCCAACAAAAGTCAAGATATTAGTCCCACAAAAATGTTGCAATATTTACTAGGGCTTTTTGGTGCCAAATTGCACCAGAAAAAAATAATTTGGATAAAAATGGCAAAAAAATTGTAAATCTTTTTGCCACAGAACTTTGAATGAGAAAAAAATCTTCGATGAAATCACCAAACAATGGATGAAAAGAGAATTATAGACAAGTAATATGTGGTAATGTGATATTTTCTATCCAATATGTGGACGAATGTTGAAATTTGGGGCACCATTATAATACTTTATGTTGCCACTTTGGCACTTCATCAAAAATGAAAAAAATCCTTGATTACAACCTATTTATTGACTTTTTGAAGAAAAATTGGATAAGAATTTTTCATTCTTTTTATAATTTTTTCCATCAATATTTTTGGATTTTTCACTTGATCTAAACTTTCAGAGTTTCCTTCCAATGACAGTAAGAATTGGAAGCCCTTGCACACAACTAAATTGCAGTCCACGATCACAAGTCTACCTTTATAGGAGCAATGACAAATTTTAATTTTTTTGTCTTTCAAAGATTTGTTTTTGAAAATTTGAAAATTAAAAGAATTAACTAAAATTCAAATTTAGGTCTCATAAGCTCGTTACTTTAGGCTCGCTTTCTAATGCCATTACTAAAACAGGGAGTCATTAGGGCTATGGTCCCTTCCTTGCTAATATACATATAAGGTGCTTTATTTTCTTACACTCTACTAGCAATTTTAGGCTTAGTAGTTACTACAATGAAATTTTCATATTTATTAGTTTAAATGTAGTTGGTGATTTTTCATTTAGCAAATCTTCATTGAATTGGCTCAAGGCTTGGGGGTCAATTATTCTTTGCCAAATAGTATGCACAATTTTAGTTTCAATAGTTTCTTTGATAAAAAGATCAATTTTTTTGCTTTAGTTAGTGATTTTCTTACCAAAAATATTTTTAATTGGATCTAGACATGATTTGCTTAATAGCTCAATCTCAATTGATGCACATATATATAATTAAAGACAAGTATGTTGACCTTCTATAATTTTTTGAATATATTGACTTCAAAACATGGTGTTTTTATAATCATATATTTGACTTGGTTAGATGGTTCTCATTCTTGGTGTGAAGTTCTTAGTATAAAATTTTTGGCACTTGCAAATTGCAAAATCTTATTTACACACATATACAATAGGTGACAATTTACTTTGTTGAAGAACGATTGGAAGAACAAACTAGATGTCAAGCAACAATAAGTATATCACAACCCTCAATCTAAAGCATGCTTGTGCCACCTAGGAGAGCAAGGGGAACATTGGAGGTGACTCTGTAAGCCTTGCAAGAGATGAGGAAAGAAAATGCTTGGAAAGTTAGTAAAAAAACATATTCACAATTTTAATGAACACAAGGATCCAAGTTGGAAGTCAAAAGTTATGATTCCTTACAATTGGCAATGCTTCAGCCGCGACTTGAGGTGTAGGATGTAAAAGTAGGGGTTTCGGAAGGATCCTCTAGTCTAAATAGACCATGACGCATATTGTTGAAAAGCTAATGAGACAAGAGTTCTAGAATGCTAAGGCTCATGAAGAGATGAGCTATGAAATAAAGGTTATGAGCATCCAAAGAAGGCACAATCTAGAGAACTACACCTCTTGGGGGACTCAGATCTTTGGAGGGCCAGAACTTCTTCAATACTTGTCACATTTGGAAAAGTAAATAGTCTACAATGATATGAAGAAAGAGAAGATTATGAAAATAGACTTGTACTTTAGATATGGAACTTGAAGATAAAACTTATTCTAATGGGAAGATTGGGAGGCCTTAGGAGCTTGGTTTTGGAAGGAAGACTTGGAATTGTATGGTCTTCCAAAATAGGGGGGATCTTGAATGTCTCAAGGACCTCTAGAATGGATACAGGGGGGTTTACTAATTTCTAAAGAGAGTATTATAAAAAAAGGATGGTTTTCCTCTTGACTCCCAAAAGATTCTATAGTTAGTCATAGTGGTCATGTAAAGTTAGGTTGGTATTAGAGCCTTACTATCACCTTTGTGTTATCATAGAGTACTTGTACACTCTTTGATATTGGTTGGGTGGTGTCCTGTTCTATACAAGTCCATAGTTTGACTCCTAATTGGCAAGTCCCAAAATGAGATTGGTTGGGCATAGTAGGGAGTTGAGTATTGCGTACTGTAAAAATACCAGCTTAATTTTGGTATTTGGACATTGTAGATGATGTCTATGCCTATCAAAGGAGAAGTCTAAAAATGCTTCAAGATTGCTATGACAAAAACATCCAAAATGGTGCCCCAATAGTAGATGTTTTTGAGCTAATGCCTACAAAAACACAAATTTTGAGGTTGTTGAAATTTTACCATGCAATTGCTACTATAGTGCCACATAAGTGCCACATGAGATGAGAAAAGCCATGCAGAAATTTTTTCATGAAGTTGGGCCATCACTTTGTGGTGAGAAAAGTGATGTAATAACCAACGAAGGTGACATGGCCTAGGGTTGTTGCATGCCTAGTCAACTCACTTTCATGCTATTAGAGAGTTTTAATACTATTTTTTGAGATGTCAATTGAGATGTCCAAACGTTTAATAAAACATTGATTGGTGCATATCATATCTATAGGATAGGGGTGACAAAATTAATTATTGATAAAAAAAGTCAAAATCAAATTAAATGAACAAATTTCTTTATCAAATTTAATAAAAATTAAAGAGAATTTACCATCTACCATTAAGAAAGTTGTTGATAAAAAAAAGGAAGGAATTACTTCATTGAGAGTTAGTAGAAACACTTTTTTATAATGAAATCCTTTGTCTATCATGAATCCTCAAATGATAATTGGTAATTTGAAGATGAGAGCTTGACTATTGGATATCTAGATGTTGTTTCAGAAATTCTATTTTGAACACAATTCATAATTTATATATCTAATATAGGTTAACGTTGTTTTACTTCCTACCATCCTAATTGTATAAAGAATTTTTTTTTCCATCCACAATTTATATACATCCTTTTTCCAAGTGGTTGCCTCACTAAAGGGCGCAATAAAATATGCTACTCAACCTTAGCTTTCAAATTTGTTCTTTTGCATTTCTTTTGTTAATTGTATTTGCATCTTGCAACTTTCTAGGGATCTAATGATTGTTATTATGCTTTGCATATGTGATATATTTTTGAATATTTTTTTGTAATTAGTTTTTTTCAATTCATTTAGAATTTATTTTAGTAATTTAAAAATTGGAATTTTAATTGAAATGATGCAAGGCTAGCATAACCTCAAGGGATGGGATGATTAATTATGTATCATTGGTTTTGAAGCCTAATCTTGTTTTGAAGCCATTGAAAACATGCATGGAAAATTATGCTCTCAATTTATATATTATCATAATTTAAAGCCAATAGACTTATTGTATGGCTTCAAATCTTATAGCTTATTATTTTGAAACATAGTTTTGAATATATTTATTGTAAGAACATTACTCATTTGTTGTGTGTAGGTTCTTTATATTTTGTACTACTTGTACAATATAGATTGCAATGATTTCGTCTATTTTTATGATTATTTTGAAACCAAATGATTGTTTATTCAATTGAGTGCCATATTAATTCCCCAAAATCATTGAAATTAAATGCTATGTGCCATTTAAACCATTGTTCGAGATCAAATACAACAAAAGCTTGCCCCATTCAACTTTGATTGATGGCCATTGGAAGTACAGTGGTTGGAACTCAAAAATCTTAGAAAAATAATACACATCAAGAGGCAATTGAATTAGTTTTTCATCTCATTCATCAATTATTTCAATAAATTAATCTGGGGTTTATTTTTGGAGAATAAATTTTTTTTATTATGCTAATTTCTCTACCATTAGCTACACAAATTTTTGTACCTTATTAAAACAACTTTTGGGACAGAGCATCACGGGTCTGCCTTTCTTGTTCTTCATCCTGAAAATGAACTTGGCTTCCTTTGGAGTTAATGCACGCCAACCACACAAAATGGATGGAGTTCCTCTGTCTCTTACGCCGATGCAGCCAAAGATTCGGAGTTTTTTCTCTGTCGCAGGCTTGCACGCTCTCATGATGCGCCTGACTCGAGGCCAGAAGATGCTATGAATCTATGTTGTGGCAGCAGACAACCCACCTCCGATACCCTACTGCGATCATCTTCAATTTTTACATTGCCGTGCGTATGTTCCATGGTGGATTAGTAGGTGCAGATTCAGGGACCCATTTATTAATTTGTATCCTTGTGCACTGTTGGACATTGCGAGACCTTGGCCTGGAATGCTGAGCCACGCGCATCCTGTGCACTGTGGGGCAGATGTGGCTCTCTTTTCTGCAGCCCCCGCACTCCCTACGACCCGTATTACCAGGTGACTACTGCAATTTACTTTCGAGATTTCGAGATTTGGCGAAGATTAGGCCAAATGCGGCAATGTTGTAAGGTTTTGAGGTTACGGATATTGATATGAATGGCTTGCCACGAGATTTGAATGTTGGGTGATGTGGATGGTTGGCAGGGTGCCAGTGTTGACTGTGAACTGCCGTGGTAGGGGAGCTTATCGCCCGCAACACAATCAAGAATTTCGTTGTGGGGTTAACGTGAAACCGAGAACTAGCGTATCGCAGACGGTAATCGGCCGCGTTAGCTGCGGAGTGAAAGGATTTGTATGTTCAGAAAGCGGTGAGGGTAATCGGGTGACGTCAGCGTCTCGGGTTCGGGACGCGGCAGTCATGCACAGGTTGCTCATAGCGACGAAGTGGCGAATTCCAGTGGATACTCGGAATGGCAAACACTGCTTAGCATGTGCGTCTAGCAACAATAGCAGGAATGGAGCAGGAGGAGAAGGATGTGACAAGAATACCGAGCTTGAGGATAGTCCTCCGCAAGATGCAGTACTGAAAGCGATATCTGAGGTTTCGAAGGCGGAGGGCAGGGTTGGGAAGACGACGAATATCGTCATAGGAGGCACAGTGAAAAATGATTCTGAGAGGGAGTGGAATGCCATTGACCAGAAGGTGAATGTGTATCCCATGGTCAGAGATTTCACTGCAATTGGAACTGGAGGTGATGAATTTGTGCAAGCTATGGTGCGGGCTGTGGAGTCTATTACCGAAACTCCGGTTCCGAAGGTAACCAAGAAACTGTCTTCGCAAGGCAAGTATGTTTCTGTCAAGATTGGAGGTGTTACAGTTACTTCCAGTGAGCAGGTCCGCGCCGTCTATGATGCCATGCGGAAGGACTTACGCATGAAATACTTCTTGTAGGGATAACTTAGGCGTTAGATTCAAGCACCCGCATTAGCGGACATTTTGATTCCGAATCATGGAAGAGGTTACCATTTTTTCAAGAAATTTGGGTGCAGCATCCACGCTTGTATGTCATGTGATTGGAGGGGCACTGATAATATAAATAGTCCTTTGTGTGCGTCTGATTTTAGGGTAGTGTAGGTTGTTCGCTGGGGTGGAGTTGTCGAAATATATGGTTGTTGGGGGAGGTATTGGTTGTCTTGGGAAGATCGGGACCAACTACAACTGCTGGTGTTGTAGACATAGCGGTGAAATGGTTTGCGGGTTCAAAGAGCCTAGGTGGCCATTCCACTCGAAGTTTTGTGGAGTGTACTGTAAGTAAAAAAGTTGTCATTGGCTGATGCCTCTTGTGACTTGAGTTTGGTTATGTAGATTTAAGCGCTATGATGGTGAGCTACATAGTTGCTTGGGTGGGCTCAGATTTGATAGAGACACCTTTTTATCTATTTAGTTTTGGAGGGTTGTGGGTCCAAAGTATGGGACATTGCGGTAGTTGCATCTTGAGGTTTGTTTTTGTTTAGAATTGTCCTGTCATTAAGTGAGATATTTGGTTTGTTATGGCTATTGGAATTGCATGTGAGCTTGACTATGCCTTGATGGTGTACTGAAAAGATGCACGTAGCCCCGCTCTTGCCCCTCGCACATCGAAATACTACAACCGTCGATTTGCAAGGGGAAAAATGGACCCCCCCCTTTGAAAATCTACAGTTGATTAAATTTTTTTGAAAGCGACATCCGTCATTGACCTCCGCCTGTAATCTCAGGAACAGAAAAACTGATTACCACCCTGCTTTGAAAATCTACAGTTGATTAAATTTTTTTGAAAACGACATCCGTCATTGACCTCCGCCAGTAATCTCAGGAACAGAAAAACTGAATACCACTCTGCTTGTCGTCGATTGCGCTGTGCTCAGAGCAAATCTTGGTTATAGGGCATGCCCCATCCCTGTTAGGATCAAAGGCTTTGGTGTATTGCTGGTATTATTCGGATGGAGTACAAGCGCTGAGTGAATAGTGTGTTCATTGTATGTTGAAGAAAATCTCTTTCCCAAGTTCCAACAAACTTCTTGCAATCTCGGAGAAAGAATTGAGTTTGGATTTTTTTATTTGTATTCTCCTAGTGTGAGTGCAGACGCACCGAAGCATTGGGATATTCTGTTCAGTTAGTCAATACTTTCGTGAAAGTGTTATTAGAGCAGGGACTCGACGAGGAGGCCATATGTGGGAGTACAATTTAGATTTGAACTCGCTTGCGGACACAGTAAAAAAGAATAGTTTGCTTCTAGTTGTTATATTGTGGATTGACAATGTGAGTTTTGCGATAGTTGTACAATTGGTTTGCGGTAACATTAGGGTTTGAAGATTAGTCACGCCGCATTGAAGGAGCAAGGGTTTATTGTTTCAAAATTGATTAGTTGGATAGATTGTGTTGTGAAATTCCAAATGGAGATAAATTATTTATCAATAGTATTAGTGAAGAATATTGCTTCTATTGATTAGAAATAAGCTATTGACAAAAACAATTAATATTTACCTCCAAGGCATGCAAGAAACACACCCTCTACTACAGTGAATAAGAGCCAAGTGTACTAGAGAAAAAAATAAGATCGTTTTATTCCATTTTAGTGTAATTATAAATTTATATTTTCTTAATGTTTATGCTTACAAGGAACAAAATCTGCATTTCTTATTGTAGCTATTTATTGTCATTATGAAAATCGTGAGTACCTTGTGACTTTCATGACGATCATGTTCACAAATGATGCCTGTGAGGTTTGTAAAAGAGCATTGTGACTAATTTGAAAAAATGACCAAAGAATCATTTTTTAAAAATGACACGTGCATCCCTTTTGTAATTCATATATGGTTTTTTTCGAAAAGTGATAGTTTATCAAAGTGTGTCCAAAAGAAACATACAAGTTACAATAGGTGCTAGTTGAAAAAAGCTAAGTTTATATATAGCACATGTAAATCGAGATTGTTATATAATATAAATTCTTGTGAATATATTTTGAGTATATTTTATATGTAATTTATGCATGGGATTTAACCATGTAATTTTAGATCTTTTGAATGGAGAGGGTAATGGTTTAAACTATTGGAGGTAAGATAGGAGGTTATCAAAATGTCATTTTTATGGGAAATTAACATCTAAGTATGAAGGAAATAAAGACTTTCAAGAGTTTTCCAAATATTTTAGATAGAAAAATTGGAGGTGAATCAATAGTATTTTTATCCAAAATATTTAAATTCATTGAGTTAAGTATGAATTTCAAAGTAAGATATATACACTAATGTAAATTTTTCTATTCTTTCTTTTAGATAGGACCTAGAAATAAAATCGAGAGGTCTTTGAATGAATTGCACTAGTCCTAAAATTGATGCCTAGAATTCACAATCTAGTAACTTATTTACTAAATGCGTCTTTCTATGGTCTACATTGCAAGTACAAGCATGTGTAATTGTCCATCTATAAAATCTAGCTTAATTCTATTCCACATCTCTAGCATCTCAATCCCCCCTTATAATGCATTGGAGCATGTTAGACCCCTAACAAAATTGTTTAGTAATGCAACTAAACCTACCTTTACATGTGACAAACTAACTAGAGTTGATTCTAGAAGTGCTTGTTGAATTGTGATTAGTTAGGAATCCACCACGCCATTCATTCATCATTTTCTCTCCTTGGAATTGAGCCCAATCATCTTTCTTGATCTACCCCTATAATCATGTAACCATCTGAGATGTTGTCATTGCTACCTTACTATAAGGATAACACATTTTATTTACTAAGGGTTATAACTATCGTTGATTGTAAACAAGCAAATTGATAGAATCATTTACAATCATGATTGTAGTCACAACGGACATGTTCCATACATTTTTGTTAGGGTTCCCTTAAGCATTTTGTTTTCAATAGCATGTTCTTGTTGGGTTTGGAGAACCTTAGTTGGGACCCCCAATGATACTTTACCTACATTTATTCATATGAGCCACATGTTCTTCACAAAAACTAGTTGTACATAAAATAGTTTGGTGTGACATCATGACTGTAGATAGTCAAACTTGAATTAGTGTAAGCTCTAGAATTGATTGAAGATAATGAATTATAATATCCATTTGTTAATATCAAAAGGTGCTCTTCATTTTTTGACTATTCTTTTGGATTTTACAAATTCAGATTTTGCATGTTTTGTGTTTTACAAAGTCTTTACTACTTGTTGTCACTCTAGATTTTTGAGATGGATACTTGACTTCTATAAGTTATACAAGGTTTACTATATATAAAAAATATTCCACGTAAGAGACAATACTTTTCACTTTGTCTAAGGATAATCATAAGTGGTTTTGGTTACGTTACCATTTTGCTCAAATAAAATCCATTAACCACTAGTTTTAGTCACTAAGTAACTTTGATGCACCCTAGCGGAAATCACAATGATACTAATATGTGTGCCAACAAATGCAAGTCTATGAGCCTTGAGCCTTATTCCTAGAAAAAAATGGAATTCCTAAGATTATCAAAAAAAAGTTAGAGTAGATGGGAATTTTTACGAATTTTTTTTGATAATAGGAATTCAGATTGCCTATGACTATGGAAATCATAGGTACCTTATAACCACAGAAGATCATCTAGTCATACCATATCCAAAGAACTCCAAGAAACTCTTTAGATGAAATGTTCTAATCATCCAAAGATTACTTTACCAGATTATCTATCAACTTATACCATTTTAGAGTCTAAGTAAAAAGTTGAAAGATTTAGCATTCTATAATATTTGCAATATTATAGAGTTGTGCCATAGGCAAACTTCCTACACCATTCTTTAAAAATCTGATTTCTACCACTAACATTGGGTGAATGCATAGTTGGGTGGCTCACTTTTTTTGTCGTAGGGTTATATTTTGGACGTACTTTGTATTGCAAGATGAAATAGACATAATAAACTTGCGTCATTGAATGTAAAATTTGTATACACATAGAAAATTGGATTGTGTTGAAGATGGTGCTTTATTTTTCTAAAGTTCATCAATCTTAGATTATAAGAGTTATGGACTTTTGAAGTTTGAATATGGACTTTGGCAAATAAGGAGTATAATTTTGTTTGGGTTTTTTCATGAAGAAAAAGAACATATAGTTGGAATAGCAACTCACCATATGTTGGATTTTAGGTTTAGTGGTGAAGAATTTATTTTCTTTTTAGTATAATCATTAGTAAAAGTGTACTTATGGACATTTAAAGGGCTTGATTTTAGCCTTTTTTTCCAAAGTCCATGTAAGGGTAAAAAAATTGTTTTTCTAAAACACAAATTAGAAACCTACATGAGAAGAATATCTTTAGGTGGACGTGATGTTGAAAATACAAATTTTAATATTTCAATAGAGTTTTCATTTGTAGGCAAGTAGGAGGGCAGATAGGGAAGATGATGTCACCTACCTAATATGTCTTTGGTTTGTTAGGCCAGTTAGGATTTCGGTTAGCAAAAGGGACCATATTGCAATGGCTCTTGTGAGTGCATTTAGCTTTAGAAATGGAGTTTTGTTCATGTATGAGATCTATGGTCACATCTCTTCTTTTGATTGCTTTTGGCTATAGGAGATTTAGTTCTTTTTGTGTTTGCAATCTACAAGCAAAGTGTTGGTTTAGGCTACAAATTGAAATTGGTGTGGCTTTAGTTTGCTTCTTAGTTTACAAGGTTTAATATTTTAGTTGTATGTGTTTGGTCCATCAATGCTTTTGGTGATTGTAGATTGAGTTGTGCTCCTTCATGCACTTGGTGTGTGTAAAGTGTTTAGTTTAGAGCATGTACAAGTGTCAACTACTTTTGATTGATTGTCTTTCTTGATTTGTAGAGTTTGTTGTTTTAGATGTGTATGCTCGGCCCATTAGTGGTTTTTGTAAGTTGAGATTGAGTTGTGGTCTTGGATGCATTGGGTTGTAAAGTATTTGATGTAGGGTTTAAATCTCTCTAATTGTTGCTTGAGTGTATACAACAATTTGTAGGATTTAGGGATTTAGAGTTTGGAATTGCATTCCTTGGGCATTATCGAAGTCTACAGGGTTTATGTGCTTACATTTTAGGATTGCAATTTTTTGGCTACATCAAATTCTATAGGATTCAATGATTCATTGGTTTATGGTATAGCACTATGTTCTTTGAGCACCATCAAAGTCTATAGATTTTATCGAAATAGGGTTTTTCATTGTGTTCTTTGGGTAGCACTTACATTGTTTTTCGAGAAATGGAGAGTGTCAAAGCAATCACAAGAAGAAGTGGGATTATACATCGTGGTCCCAATGAAGGGAGTCGTAGAGAGAGGGAGTAAGAGCGGCAATGAGAGTGCAATAATAGAAAGAAGATTTATGTAGTGCTACAAAAATGGATTATTGAGGAAGAGATCATTGAGAGGTAGAACTTCGTTGCAATAGGGGTGAGATTGAATCAAAGACGTGTATGTCGTGATGCAAAAGCCATCATAGATGTCGTCTCCACAACTTTCAAGAAATATGTAAACTTAGTGCACCAACAAGCCCTTTTGCAAGTAGTCTGGACAAATGGACTTGCAACCGTTGTTTTGCTAGAGTCTCATAGGCTTGTAGTTCAACTTCAGGCTCAAAAGGAAATTATAGTTGGTTTGGTGCAGTCACTATTGGACGTAAAGAATATAAAATGTAGGGCTGATCTTGTGATGAAGCATGTGATCTTAACAATGGCAGTCAGTTTTGGTGCTTCTACATCAAAGAGGAAGAGGGCCTGTTTGTTGAGAGTTCACCCTTGCAATGTACAAGTAAGAATCTAAAGATGGAGTTCAATGGAGAACATAGAGCAAATCTTTTAGACACTTTCAATAAGAAAAATGAAAAAAGATGTCATTAGCAAGTCCATGAAGGTAGTAGTGATTGCCTAGTGGATTTCCAAAACTTGGGCGAGTCCAAATCGTAAAGAAGTTGTGAAGCATTGGATTGTCCTAGGTGTTCAAAAGAAACACCACTGCCAATACTTGCTTGAAACATAGGTATGGGTTTAAAAACTCCATATAAACCCATTTATTTGCCATTGTGCTTAACATTATATACTTATAATGTCTTTAGAAACTTTGGATGTATAAGTAGGATTTATAGAAAGAATAGGGACTTAGAGATGTCGTAGGGTTCATGCAAAATCATATGTACATAAATGGCTTTAGAAACTTTAGGCGCATAGTTAGGATCTAGGAAGATGAACAAGGAGTTATATATGCTATAGGATTCACACTGAAGTACAATAACAACTTTGTGGCACTATAATGGAGTCTTATTGATTTATGAAGTAAGTTGGTACCCATATATATTTTAGGGGTGAAGCATGAACTCCTATGTATTTCAGGGGTCCTTCATGAAATGGTATTCCATTGTAAATATGTGGACTGACAATGATGGAGTTTGGAACTAAGTATAGAGAATATTAGAATCTTGTGGGCACAAGTATTGAATCTTGTTGGCTTATGATTCAGTAGGGGACTTGTATGTCGTTTTGGTGGAATCAAGTTGACTTTGGATGCATTCCAGGGTCCTCATGTACTTTACAGGCTCCAGACAAGTTCTAGAGAACTATGCTGAAAGTGTAGTGGTTTAGGGTTGCTAGCAAGCGAGCCTGGAGTAGTGAGCTTGTGAGTGGGAAGTTTTTATGCCTGAAAATAATAGTAAGGGACCTATGACTGTGCATTTTGAAAGTCCTTCAATTCTCTAGAAGTAGGGTTTAGATAAGGAAATAGCAATTTCTTTTAACTTGGCTTTTATTTTTTCTTGGACACAACTAGATGTAGTCAATTTGGGTAATAGTCTTACAATGGAAAGTGCAAAATAAAAATACTAAATGTCCAAGATGTAGCCATAAAACACACAAATCCAATCATAATAGAAATCAACATACAAAAGTACGACTCACAAGATATGTCAATCTCGTAAGTCTAAGTCTACGTGGACTCAATCGCATAATCGAAAGTCTTCGATGAATCGGAAGACTCTCTACCCTCAGATCCAGACCCATTTATGAACTGCAAGACATTTAGAGCGTATGTGTCGTATGCGCAGTGGAGCGTAGTACCATTACAACACCAAAACGTTATAAAATGACTCGAAATATCGTCCCTGGGATTCTAGACTATTGTTGCAAGCCGAGATTATTTGTATTACCAACTTAAGCACTCTTTCCACTTCCTTTCTCTCTTCTGGATCTCTATTTTTCCAGAATCCAATCCGGATCCTCTCCTTTCCAGAATCCGGATCCATCTCTTCTCCAACACACATTGTTTTTTGGTGCCTCTATTTTACCCTTAAAGGGTCTGTCTTTGATCTTATAGAGGGGTAGGGACTTACCACTCATATTCCTTACACTCTCTTCTCTCTCTAAACTACACAAAATACACTTAGACCAAATGTTGCACTAGATCAGACCAAGAAACACTCTCACAACTTCTAGGATGACCAATCTGGAAGGCAAGTCACTCAGAGCCATAACAAGTCCTTTTCACTACAATGACAGATCAACAGAAACCAGAACCGATGGGGGATTGTTAGTCATTCACTAGACTGATTCTAGGGTTTGGCAGACCTTTTGGAGAGTAGGATGGGGATTTTTCAGCTAGTGGTTGCTTATCTCCACACGGAACCCTCCTTGGTATTCTGGACTTGCACCCACACTACTCCTTGTTGGATTTCCGTTCTAGTGTTTTAAAGGCACCGCACACAAGACCGTATTTACAAGCCTAAACTACGTCACAAACATTCCCACCCAAATCAAATCCAGTCACGTCAAATCCGGATTCCTCCTTTCCTCCTCTCTCTTACACTTCAACTCTCTCACAAACAAACACAAGAAAGCTAGATATACGACAGATCAATTCTTGAATGTCCACTTGGTGGCTCAGATTAAAGAAAGGATGACAAGATACCAACTATACGCATTAGGATGGAATGAGAGGACAACAAGCTTGTCCTCCCTTAAAAACTCAAAAACCCAAAGGCAAAAAGCCACCCGAAAATCGAGGTGACCAATCACAGACCTCCCGAGAAACCCGGAAAGTCAGATCCTAAAAATCCGGAACCCGGGCCCATGCCTGGAAACGCGGATCAGATTCAAAATTCTAATTCTAACTAACTAAAACCCTTACTACTTCACCTTTTGTGCCTTCTTTTGACTACTTCCGCCTTGACTCGATGGTGCCCGAATGGATGCCCTCGGAGTTGCTTTTAGAGTTGCCTTCACTGGAGTCGTCCTCAATGCTACTTGGGTCTAGATCTTCCGGATTTCTAGAGGCGAGTCTTCCTCTTCCATGTCTTCCTCCTCTGATCCGGTTTGGTACTCTTCTTCTTTAGATTTCTCAATCTCAGTGACCTCCCTCTTGTCTTCTTCTTCTCCTAGAGAGGTTTCATCCAACAAGATGGTGGTCCTCTCTTGCCTGGGTTGAGACTATTACATGTGTTCGAAGCTCTCTAGATGAGTCTAAGCCAGATTCTTTAGTCCTCCAATCCAGTCTGCCAGGTCACTCTAGATAAGCAACCTAAGTGTCTGTAGGGTTTCCTTCTCAAGAAGACGGATCGTTGGAATCGGTGGTGAGATAGTAACTTCCGGTGGCACCAACTCTTATGCTGCGTCCAATTGCTTGGCTAGCTCCCAAACTATCTTCACACTCCCCCGGATGGTCTTCTCCAGTTGAGTTGAGAAGGGCTCGGTTGAATGCTGGAGAGTCTCCCTAGCAACTTCTGGTCTTGACAGAAGTGGCAGCGATGTAATTAACTTCATTGGAGTTTCCGTGTCAAAGTGGATTTCTGAGAAGTGGGAAAAATCCATGACATAGTCCAAATCAATCTGTCCTAAGAGCTGAGGCATCTCCTTCAACACAGAATCCATCCTTGATGAGAAGTCGACCAGGATCTGGGCTACTTTGGATCTAGTGAGATGTCCTTCCTCTATTAGTTGGTTCTGAACGAGGGAGGCCTTGACGACGAGCTTCACGGGTCTATCCACCAGACTGGATAGGTTCTTGACAAGCTGCAGAGCTTCCTTCTCCTTCTACTTCGTTGCAGCTAACTCTCCTTCTGCCCAACTCAACCTAGCTTCAAGGTCAGTCTTCTCCTTCTCCAGATTCTCAATTTGCTTCTCCTTCCGTCCCAACTCTTTCGGACTCAGAAGTTTCTTGACTATGTCGAGTATATCCTCTGGCTCGACCTTCAACTCCTTGTTGGTCCTTTTGAGAAGGTTTGCCAAGGTCTCATGGTACTCTTGTGCTTGCAACACCTAGTTGAATCCGGTTTGAAGAACCCGGAAATGTCTTCCTCAAGCTTCTCCAGAACCATCTCTGGAACAGGGAATTTCCCTCGTGATGCTGGATCGGTAGGTTTCCTTTGTCTCTGATCTATGAATTGTTCCTCTTCTTCTGACTCTTCCTCTTCTTCGAATGCTAGCTCCTCTGCCTCCACTTCGTTCGTGAGGTCGTAATATAGGATTGTGGATTCGGTGTTGTACTCTACTATTTTTGCATCACTCAAAAGTTCCACATAGTGGTAGAAGTGGAATAGGTATAGGCCGATTGGGCTGGTCTTAGCCTTTTCTATATGGGCGGCAAGCTTGGAGACCACTGCTCCATTGACTTTCCCCCAATTGACTGGTCTACCCTCTATTGCTCCAAAAATGGTGTTGGCTACTGTAACTGTAATCCGGGTAGGCTTTTTAGGATACAAGATCGGGATAAGGAATTCTAAGAACCTTTTTTGCCTCCCATTTAGACAATCACTAATGGCGTACCCTTCCTTAGAATGGGCTGCATTCTTAAACTTCCCTACCGCGAACTTATCCGTTGGGGAGGCTAATCCGAATCCCTTCTTGGGGAATCCATATACCTTTGCCCAAACCTCATCTGTGCAAGTTTTGGATCGCCCCCTCATTGTCAACCCATATTGATTCGGAGCTCCTACGATGAGCTCCTCAATCATCCGATCGTTCTTTACAGTCCATGGCCTAAGGAACTAGCCGACACATCCTATTGTGCTCAGGTCATCTTCTAACTATGACTGGTCCCTCAGCCTTTCCGGTATGGTCAGATGGACCATTCGTGCCGTAACTAATGGTTTATGGATATTCCCTCCGCCATCGTAAACTGGAACTAATTGAACTGCTGAAACAATCACTAACTCACTACTCTTTCACTCAACTATATGAGCATAAAACTGTTGTGGAAGAAAGAGGAAGGAAAAATGGGAGTGGCAGGGGTTAAGTACCCTTCATCCTACCAACTATTCTAGAAGCAAACCGTCTACCCATAACGGTTCCCTAGATTCCTAGACCAGAAGTCTAGGCCATAGGCTGTCACTATCTGGGTTTTCGAAATCCAGTTCCGTCCTGGATCCTTTTACAGAATGCCTGGATCATCCTCTCAACCCTAATGCAATGTTTAGGCTAAGCGGATTCTAATTCTGTTTACCTATTGAAAATTTTGAAAAATTCCATACTATTATAGATCTATTTTATACTAACCTGGTGGATTCCAAGTTTACATCTCGCGACAGTATGTGTCTTTACGGTGTTTTGTTTTGGAGCAACCTAAATCCATAAAGACCATTGCCATTTAGTTAGCATAAACTAGAAGGTTGAAAGGCTTCTCCGGACTAAAGAGAAGACTTTGTTTCTTCATCATTGCATCTCTTGACATCAATCCTTGATGACTACAAACAAATGTAAAAACATATTAGAGGTCGAAAATTTGAAGGTCACCATTCAAAGACAATATTTAAAAAGTGCCAACTTACTTACTGAATTTTTCCTTCTGAGTGAATTTTCGAGGTACCACGAGCATATCATCTAGATCTTGTGAAACCAAAGTTATTGGTGGTGGTTGTGTTGCCACCATGGTCGGAGTAGACTTCTTCATCGGTTTGAGGATGGCATCAAAAATGTCCTTGTTCTCCTCCAAAGCCACAATGTGTCGTCCTATTCCATGACAAGTGGTAATTGATGCACCTGAAGGCAAGGAAAAAAACAAATTAGTTCAGCGTCATGCACAAATTTGATTTGCAATAGACAGAACTCAAATTATAGCCAAGCTTGTGGATGCATTGCAGTCCAAAACCAAATCTCCTTTGACGCTTGTAGCTTCAAGTCAAATTTGGAAGAATCTGGGGTCTTTTTCAAGAGCACCCCGCCATGTCTTTTCGCCATTCACCGCCATGTCATTTGGATGAGTGTAGTTCATCAACATGTCATCCTCTGCAATGTCCACACCAACTTTTTTCATTGTTGTTGTGCATTTGAAAGCAAAATCAACTTTTCCTTTCATGCCTAAGTCCTTCACTACAAGGGTGATTCCAAACTTCTGCGTTTGCAACCATTCAGTAGAGTTCTACAATCATCAAAATTACAAAGTCTCTGGTGCATTATGAAGTGAATGTAAAAGAAACATAGGGTGTTTAAGCTACAAAGGTTGAATGGAATTTATTGTCTTAGTATTGACTATTGCCGAGGTCAAGTGCATGTGGTTCATGCCCATCCACTCCTTCTTCAGCATCTAGTATGTCTCATAGAGTCCAAAAGTGTTAGACTTCGCATTGGTGCTCTACGAGTGAAACACTATAATGCATTCATGGTCTTGAAGGTGCTTCAAGGCAAAATTGAACTCTAATTGAAGAGCTTCATCTTCTGTATCTTCATTCCATTCTGGTACCTCGTGTGGCTGAGAAGATATCCCCGACATAAGCAAGTTCTCCATGCAGTCAAAGAATATGACTTCCACACCCAACCTAGCGTTAGGCTTAGTGTAAAACATGCGAGGCTTTCCACTGGAAACTTGCCAACATAGAATACATAAAAAGAACCATCAGTATACTCTATGTTCATATTAACCAAGATTTGTAAATGAATTTTCAAGTTCAACTCTAAGATCATTACCTTCTTCAAAAAGGCCAAGACCTCTTTGTACTAGGTTGGCGTTTTGGACTCCATGTCATCCACCAAGTCCTCGATAGAGATGTTGATGATTAAATCCTCAAACTTGGTCAAATCATCTTCATTGACAACAATCGCTTGTGTTACATGAGTGACAACCTCTTCAATGAACTGCGACAAAGTAGCCTTCCTCTTCACTCTGCTTTGAGATCTAGCTTGCATTTTAGAGCCCTAATCTACTGTAGATGATGTTGGGTTTGGGGTGCCCACTTCGACCTTCTTCTTGCCTTTGGTCTTTGCCTTTTCTTCCTTCTCTTTCTCCTTCTCTACCAGCTTGGCCAATCTCTTAGCTTCCTTCTTCTTCTTGGTGGTGAGAAGAACTTGGACTTGCACCTCTTTCTTTTTATTAGTTGCGTCCCTTCTCGCAATGGCCTTCCTCCTTTGCCTGCCCGTCATGCTTGAGAACTCGTCCATGTCCAAGTCAATGGCACCTCTGCCATCTAAAGATGCCTGTAGTTGCACCTCGGATAGATGAGTGAATGCTAAGGTGCAGTCCAGATACCATGCTCTTCCACTAAGGTGAGCCGTGGTGAACGTGTGCATTTGGCTCTGCGTGAACAAGTAGTCGATGGAGCTTTAGTCTAGCTATGTAGACAAGAAGGGAGGCAAGTCTTTTCGTACGATAGCACCCTTTGCTTCCAAATCATATTTGAAGTATCTATAGCATAGAAACCTATAATCATTAGAGGCAAGTTGGAATTTGGATATGCAAAAAAGAAAACTAGAAACGCTATATTATTAATTGGAAATATTGGTTTAGAAATTCTTCAACTACTCAAACAACTAAAGTATTCAAATAACATAAAAGACAACTAGAATGAATAAAACATGTATATGTTGAGTCCATCTCAAACAACATTTTAACTTATGTTATTTTCCTTGAATTGAGGTTAACTACAAATGTACCTAAATAAAACCCTTCAAACCGCCAAGTTTGATCCCTTGTAATTCATGAAGGAGTCCCCTTTCTTGAAGTAATTTTCTCCTTTGAAGTACCACCCAAAACCTTGGTCCAATATCTTCCTCCTCCATCCTTCCATCCTTCCACGTACTTGTATAAGGTTTCTAGTTGCTTTGAGATAGTCATGTCTATCTTGATGTTGACCTGTTTAACCACCCCCTCAAAGTACTCCATTGCTACATCTTCGACCTACACACATTGTGAATAAAACGATTACCTTACATGAATGGTGGAGATGAAAAAGTCATTACCAATTACAATTTCAACTATGCAACAAAATACATCATTCCACGAAAGTTAATGACTTCTTATGCAAAGGTACTCACCCCTACTTACCAAACACACTTGCTTAAGAAAGGGCCCAAGTGTGTTTTGGAGACTGGCTTGGCCGAGAATTTCCTTGCTTCTCGAGATGGAAGCAAGTTTCACCATTTCAAGAACTTGACCTTGTGTTTGGATGAGGTATTGCAAGTGGCGACCATCTACAACTTCTCCAAGGTCATTTTTAGCACCTTGTACGAGCTCTAGTGCCTCTCAACCTACACTAACAAGAACAAATGTTGTCATATGTCTAAATCAAAGATCAACCACGAGCAAATCACATATTGATTTTTAGGATATTAGTACTCACCTCTTCTAGGAACCCAACCCCATGAGTAGGATTGGCCACTATCAACAACTTGATCATTTTAACATAGAGCTTCACATTCTTCTCCTTTGTCCCTACCCTCATGGCATGAGTAGTCCCTTCTACAATCTTCTTGTCAATCGGTGTTGTCTCTTGGTATCTCCGAAGTACCACATTTGCTGCTAATGCAATTTCGTGCTACCAAACTCAAAGATATTTGCAAATATTGAACAATACAAGAAATGGAAGAAACCAATAGGCAACAATGATTCAAAATGGAATAGTTACACAATTCCAATCTCACCTTCAATACGAATGAGGTGAACACCTCCGTTGGCATGGAGTACCAAATCTTCCTTGGTGGCTGTGCAATGCATCTTTTCCTCTCCAATGGTCGCAACATTTCATTGAACCTCTCCATCAAAAGGAGGCCGTATTTTTGAACTTGGTATAAGGTATGTACCAGGTTTGTCTTGACATGGGAATCCTTTGTCGATCTACATGATTCCAAAAAATATAGTGTATTCAACAATCCATCTCAAATAAGTAGGTGAAGATGAAGTTCCTTGTAGAAAACGTAATTTCAAGTACAATTTAAGGCAAGTACTCACTTGTTGATGTTGGACATAACCTGCATCATGATTTCAATCTTCCCTTTTATGTCCAATAGAATGTAGTCGACTACATAATGCCAATCAGGGTTAGTGGAATACATCCTAGAAATGATGTTCATCCATGCCAAATGGCAATGGTTTCCATCACACATGAAGAACTTCAAGTTCTTGAGAAACTTCAATGTGGGATCCAAATCCACGTACACCTCAAAGGTATCGTTCTTTTGCTTCCATATAAGATCCCACTCATCTATGTCCTTGGCCATGAACCTCGCATTTTCGCCAAACTCATTTGTAGTGGATACGTACAACACGGTTGCCCCATCCCGATAGCCAGAAGTAAATTCCCACTCCAACAATTGTATGTCACATGACAGCATGGGCCGCACCATTGGCATAGCCACAAATCGATAGAGTGGAATAGAAAGTCGAAAGGTTTTCTTAGGCTTCATCCTCAAAGCATTGAGTGTTGAAATGGAGTCCACCTTCTACAGCCGTCACAAGTCGTCCTCTTGGAACTCTTTCTCCTCATGATCAACCACATCTTCCTCCATGAATCGTCCTTCATCTTCTATACCGATTTCAAGTTGTGTTGTGTCATCGGTCCTTGGAGTCTCTAGTATTCTGTCTTCTTGTGTTTGATTGATAGGGGACACATCCATCTGCAAATCCAAATGAAATTCCAAAGAAACAAAAAAGAGTTTAAGTAGGAGAATAAATGAAAGTTATCACAGTCTATGTAGAGACCAACAAAAAAAACACTTTACTCCAAAATGAATGTCCATCCCTGTACTAAAAGATATGGCTACATGTCCAGAACGAAGTACCTACCTTTGACATTACATAACATATATATTAGATAGGGTCTTGAAATGATAAAGTTCACTCAACCATCAAGAATCTCAACATCACTCTCCGAGTTTGAGCTAAGTAAGATGATGACATCACCAAGCCACCCTAAGCTATCACTAACATCACATTGGCAGAAGTCCTCAAACTTTGAACTAACAATCAACATGGAAGTTTGTCGGTTAGAAGTGTACTTGGTATACAAGTTGTAAGCAAAAAACTCAAGTTGCTTCTGCTTGCGAGAGCACCCAACAATGAGGTGACCGGGCCAATCCGTGTTCTAACCCAACATCGTGAGCTCCAAAGTGTCTACAACAAGTCTAGGGGAAGCTTTATAATTCTCAAATCTTACCAAGTCTTCCTCTTCCTCTTGCTCGGAGTCGCTAGAAACGTCCACGTCCATATCTCCTGGAGTTTTTGGCTCCGAAGGACCTCCAACCTCTAAAATTTGTATCGGTGCAATTGGCTCATTTGATGAAGAAGGAGCATTGCTTCGAGGTTCGTTTCCTTGCAACTATCCAACACAATATAAAGAAACAATAAGAGAACTTCTCTCCAAGGCAATCAAATTGAATAGTATTGCTTCTACGTTCTAACTGAAAGAAGATGACCATCCATGGTATTCACTAAGAGCATTCTCTTTAACCCTCTACAAGATGGAAATGTCAACTGAACAACATTGAGATTCTTTAAACAAAAAGCTAAAACTCAAGTGAACTCAAGCGGCATGCCTTCCCTATTCAGTTGGAGGGTACAATACCAACTATTCAAAACAGAACAAAAAACACAACATAACCCATGAACATTAGAATCCAACTTAGGCCTCGCAGTGCCACGTGCATTACAAAATAGTCTCTAGAATCTTGTCAAATTCTACCGTTAGTTTGGAAAGGGCCCCATTTTAGGGGGT